>CM063508.1:76373491-76433491 GCA_032207245.1 Pardosa pseudoannulata | reverse complement strand
AGTTCCAAGGAGATGACCGTCATAATGAGTGACCTTTGCAAAACATTCTAAGCATTTCCATTAATGTGTGTCTCTTATGCGTGTTCTACCCTAAAGGTACGAACATACTAAGAATAGTGCGGTTAATTTATTTTGATAGATAAATCTTCCATCGGAATTCAAGATGAGAGAAATTCGGATGTATAAGCCAAATTTATATTTTTCGAATAACTCTGTTTTTAATTCTGTCTTCACCTTTATTTCCACAACAGAAAACTACCTAGTTATTTTTTAGTAGCTGTGTTTTGGCGCAAGGTGAATCCTAACTTAATTATTTTAAAGTAGTTTAATTAACCATGGAAAATGTTTTCTCCTTCTGAAGACTTCTTTTTGCCCATTATGCTATTATTATAACATTTGTTATGTCCCACTTTTAAACTCACGTACAGCCATACATAGTATACCCATTACATACCACTTTGTACGGTTACATCTAAACACGTGTTTAGATACTAGTAAAAAGATTTAAATTTTTTATATGTATTTCTTGGAATTTGTTTAGTTTACATCTACACAAACAAACACATTATCATATATATATATATATATATATATATATATATATATATATATATATATATATATATATATATATATATATATATATATATATATATATATATATATATATATATATATGTATATATATATGTATATATATATATATATATATATATGTATATATATATGTATATATATATATGTATATATATGTATATATATATATATATATATGTATATATATATATGTATATATATATATGTATATATATATATGTGTGTGTGTGTGTGTAATGTCGTGATCCAGAGTTAAGGCGAATGGAAAACAGTCATAATAATAATAATAGTATTAATAACAATAATTTTATTACGTCACCGTTTCTTCTAAAAGCAAAACCTGCGCCATTTTCATTGTTCGTGGTGGAGCTATTCGTGGAAAAGGTGTTGACTCTTTGTTGACTGAAACTGATCTGTTTGCAAGCTCATCAAATAGCTCAAAAATGCTTCCGCCTGACCGGATGATCCCAAAAGCTTATTCTAGCGTGGGTCTTTTTCATTTATTTTATTATTATAAAAGAGTTTCCTTTTTAAAATCGTTTTTAAACTCACGTAATTTCTAATTACCCCTTTTTTAGACCGGACATATATGTATATATATATATATATATATATATATATATATATATATATATATATATATATATATATATATATATATATATACGCATTTACTTTGTTTAAGTTTTACATGCAGTATGGATTATTTAGTGTAGAACCCCATTGGCGATAGTTTATGTTTATAATTTTTTACTAAAAATTATAAGAGATATAAATTGGGCAGTATTCAAAGTTTCCGTGTAGATTTATCTTAACTTCTGGATACACAATGTTCACGATATTTTCTTTATTGTATTATTTTTTTAGTTTTATATTTTACAAAATTAAATTTATTTTTAATTAATACGGTATTAATGATACGTTTAAATAGACGATAAAAAGGTCACCATTATAAAATATTGCCAATGGGGTCTTGTATCTAAGCTCTTCCATGCATACTTATATCTCGTTAATAATTTAAGTTTTATGAAAGCCTATGAAATTTTTTTAACTGGCTATAAATGAAATTTTAGTTTAATATTTTGTGGGATTTTTTAATCAATAAAAATTTTAGTAAAGATCGTCGTTCATTCGCTTTTTCTATCCGTTTAATTTCTCAGAACGGTGACAAAATGCATGAAATACGAATTGTTTTATTGTATGTCTTTTACTCCAGGCAGAGTTCTATCGAGTCAAGTCCCCCTTATTCAAACTATTATTTTTTTTTTCAATATATTTTGGACTCAGCCAAGGCCGTAGCCAGAAATTATTTTCGGAGGTGGACTGAGGGGAAAGACTGTTTTTTGTGAATGATACTTCAGTAAAACAACAGGTTTTCTTATGTATGTATGTATATCCCTTGAATTCGATAACACAATGTTGCTTTAAAATAACAAAATGATTAAAAAATGATATAATGATCAAATTTAAAGCTTAGAATGAGTATTGAAGTGTCTGCACAATGAATTTAAGAGTAAAATGAACATTAAAAACTGTTTTTAAGTTAATGCGTTTAAATTATTCTCTCATTTAGCTATACACCAAAATCTTGTCTAACTTAATAAGCTGAATATATTTTAGAAGATAGAATCTGTCTCAAAGGCACCCCAGACAGGAATACCATATACAACAGATTACGGAAAATTATCTTAAGACGAATGATCTTAGGGGATGGGGGTGTGGGGTAGACAAAAGCCTGTGGTCAATAAGAAAATTATGGCTGAAGCGTTCTCTTTTTCAAAACACTGTTGTCTATGAACAACAAAACAGATTATACACCCACATAGTGGTCAATTTTATTTCCATGAAACGATCTTTTAGAATTGTGGAATTTCGGGGAGGGACCTGTCCCCTAAATCCCCCCCTTGCCTACGGCCTTGGACTCAGCCAAATTTAAAGAAACATATCAAATCCTTGGCGATAGTTACGAATTTTTAGAGGCCATATTTTTGAGAACCCTTGCAATTATGCTAGCTTGAAATGTTTTATTTTTTAATTATTAAAATATTGATTTATTTGTTTTTAAAGTATATTTAATTACATTTTCTACTATATAGAGTTTATTAGTGTGATCCCATATGGTTCCTCTTGGCAAATTTGGCGAAATTATTGACGATGTTTACTAAAATACAAAAATAACCCATCCAAACATTGTATTTCTTGCTTTTTATGGAGACTTTAATTAATGTATAGTGCGCCATCGTAATAGAATTATATACTCTTACTTAATTAAACAAAACGACTTTGAAACTGGATATATATATTTATGGGCAATTAATCCCTTAACAGTTTACAAAGGCAACATCACCAAATTATTAAAAATCAGCCATAGTGAACCATTAATGGTTTGTTATATCTGATTACGTGCTTTTATACATAAGAAAAGAGTTACACAAGAAGAGCTGCTTGCAAATATCATATAAATAATAATATAGATACAGATTGTTTGGACACGGCGATATCAGAAGAAAATGTTAGGCGACCATACTTAAACCATTATCGCGAAGTTGGCGGAAGTGCCCCATTCTTAAATCAAGCCCATTACAAAACCATGTCTACAGATTGAACGTAATATAACTTCGTCATTTTGGCGATCATTTCCACCAAAAGAGGCCAAGAAGCAGTCAACCGGCCCCTAAATTTGGATTCTACCTATCATTTTTAATGTATCTCATAATAAACTAAGATATTTTATAATATTTCATAATTAACGCATTCTAAAACATTCGATTATTTCAATTTATTCATGAGGTTAACCTTTATGAACTGAATATGACATTTAATTTCTTCTTGACGGACGTAAATCAAATTCAGGCCGAAAATCTGCATTGGCATAGAATCACTTCATTCAAATCAGACACTCAATGGAGAACTGTTTTTTGCCCCTTGCTAGTTTTCATCACCTTCAGTTAGCAGGTAGCACCTGTGACGATCGGTTGATTTGACAGTTATGTTCGGCACAAAATTTCCTTCTTTCATATCATCCATCAATTTCTTCTGTTCTCTCGATCCGAACTGAGAACCTTGCCACACGATTTTGTGATCGCTAGCAAGAGTTGTGTTGTCATCCACTGAGTTGCAAATTAATTTGAAAGGCTTCGCTCCGTATTTATTCGTCAGATTAATTTCTAATTCAAAACATCGACAGAGCAGTAGAATAAATATAAGGAAGTTAAATAAAAGAAGCCCCTGTTCCAAGTTATCAATTAATATAGGTTTCATTTAAAAACTTCAGAATGATTAAATTACTATATGCTTTTGAAAATTATATTAAATTAAACAAATGAGAATAGTATGGGTATAAAATAAGTTATTGCTACCAAATGTCCTTCTAAAAACCTTTTATACACAATATTGCCACGTAATAAAAACATGAAATATAATTAAATATAAATAAAGTTACAAGAAACTGCTTAATGATCAAGGACGTTATGGGTGCTACCATATAAGGCGATTTCACGCAGTAGGGCAAATTCTCTAATTATGACAATTCTGGCTTTAGTTTCAAACGGAAGGGCAGTTTATTGGTTGTCTATTGGCTGTTGTAAACCTGAAAATGAATGGGAAGGACATTATAGTAGTTCGTGACGTTGCGACAAATTGCCTTATTACAGTCGATATATGTCACTGGTGACTTCTGCGTCATAATGATGGCAGAAAAGGAAATTCATGGTACCAAATTCTCATGTCTGGCGATATCTGACGTCATTATAACTTCGAAGTCGCCAGTGACTTATGTCGACTGTAATATGGTAGCAGCCTTTATTAAATATTAAAGGAATAAAATTGGTCCTTAAATAGTTCACGACAAACGAAAATTGCCTCCTAACTGAAGTTAGTTCTAGGCATTTGTAAATTTGAATATGATTAGCTAGTACATTATAAGCTACTGCTATGTTGATAAATGGCTAGCTAACTAGTTAGTGTAACCAACTAGGATGAGACCGAAATTTGTATATAAGTTTTTACAAGTGTGTGTGTATTAATGACCATGTCATTTTTAGGCTCACCCACATCAGAGGAATGATTTAAAAAATCGTGTGAATAAAATTTTCACCATTACCTTTTACTATGACCATTGAATAGATAAAAATGATTTATAAAAATAATAATCCTATTCTATACTTTTATTTCCATACTCAGACATATAAAAAAACATAAAGGTCTGGAGGATGCAGAATGGCTTCGGAGCTCGTAGCACTTAATGTTATATACAGTGAAACCTCTCTGAGCGGCCACCCTTCTGTACCGAGAATATTTGACCGCTTAGAGGGGTTGGCTGCTCTGAAGGGTTTTATTTACTATTATAAGATAATTACTATATTGCGTAATATAATTAAGTCTGACATATATTCCTTATGTAAATGAAATTTAAAACTTATCTAAAGAGAAAATAGTACTTTATTTCATGCTTCTTTACATGTTTTTTTAAAGGCCACAATTTGTTTCAGTTTGTTCTGTAGTCTTCATACTGCTTCAAAATCAAATTCTTTTCTTTAATGACTTTGTTGATTTCCTTTCTTCCGTAGTTAAATAATTCAGCTAACTTTCTTGCTTATTTGTCATTCTCATATTCACTCAGAACTCCAATGCTCTGCTCGAGATTTAGAAAAACGCATTTCGACATCGTTGCAACTCAGATCACTGACCAACTAATGAAATGAAACTGCTGTGAATGGCATTTTTGCTGACAGAGGTGTAATTATTCCTTAACTTTGCGGATTGGAATACCAAACAAAGGCCCTAGGACACCTTCAAGGCTTGATTGTCCAGTTTCTATGGATGGTGCAATAGGGATTCCCTATCTGAAGGGTGTGGTGAGAATACAAAAGAGATAAGATTTAATCTTTCTTATGTAGCCTCCACAGTATGGCCTGTTGTTCAGCACTTCCTGGTGGTGACCTCGAACGATGGTTCACGGGTCGCATCCACACGCTGGGCCACTGAATGAGCTGAGCGCATTGATTCGTCCATAGGGTTTACTGCGCACTTTAGTGGCACATCTGGATGCCTTTGATCTTTGGAGACAAACCGTCTCCGAAGCCATCGTCTGCCAAGGCTATTTTATCGTCTGCCGCCATCGGCCACGATAAGCCAAACCCCCTCCAGACGGAGGTGATGGCTTGCAGTGGACCATAGTGGGGAGAGGCCTTTAGAAATGGGGGTTGGGACCGCGGGAATGGACTTCTCAAGTTAATAATTTGTCTTATATCCGACCATAAACCGGACCTTGAGTTTTTTTCGCTCAAAATTAAAGCATGGAGTGAGTAGAATTTCCTGAAAAATAAAAGGGGCAATCCCACTCGGTGGCCGTTTAGAGGGGGTCGGGGGGCCGCTGATACAGGTTATTTTATCATTAGGTCTATTTAAAAATCCGTGCCATTAAAATCCGTTTAACCGCTCAGAGAAGTTTCTCTGTATATACATATATATGGGGGGAGGGGGGAGAAAGATCATTTAGCAGATTTAATTCATCAAAAATACCAAATTAAAAAAAAAAATTTAGAGCATTTGAATGCATTTGAACTAGGTCTGATTATTGCATGGGCACTGGGAGTACATGCCCTGGGCACGAAAATTTTAGAAGGCCTAAAAATTATATACATATATATACATCGTGGTCAGTAATGTAGGCAACTAATCACAAGTCTTTTTCTTTTTAAACTATATTTTGATAAATTCAGTCCTTTCGTTCATCCTTGGCTACGCCATTAAATACACTCCTTTGTTCAATTACTCGTCAACTAGCGTAGAGGGTGTTGCCCAGCTCAGCTTCTCTCTCAAAAGTGCGCCAAAAACTTGCTTGCTTAAACCTTTTCTTCTTGATGTCCTCTCGCATTAATTTGTTTTCTGTGTGTACATCAGCCCGAGGGTGCGTCTCTCTCCTCTTACATAATTTTTAAATAGTTCCACTTATTTTTAAATATAATATATTATTATATATATATATATCTTATAATATGATTATATATATTGTAGTGTCTAAAAAATGTATATTGGTAATTATATAGTTAAATAGCGATTTTAAATAAGATATATCTTTATATTATAATAATAAATATATATAATATATAAATAATGTATAATATATTGGGATATATGTATATACGGTATATTTTTGAGCTATTTATATTAATACAGATATAAGTTTCAATATGTATATATAACTGTATATATATATATGTATCTCTACGAACAATGAAATATATATATATATATATATATATATAATATATTTATATAATATTATATATTATATATATATACTGTATTATATTATTATATATGTATATATATGTATATATATATATATATATATATATATATATGTATATATATATATATATATATATATATATATATATATATATATATATGTATATATATATAATTTTATTGATATTTTGCATTCTTTTTCCATCAAATCAAAAAATGCATTTTTATTTAGATTTGTGTTTGTATTAAATACTATTTCACTAATCTGTTTTATATTTGTATGTAAGGAAGGTAATAAAAGCAAAGTAATACTGAAAATTTGCTTGAAAAATTTTATGTTGCAATATTTTTATGTAATACTATGCTATAAGCTTGTTGTTCTAAATTGGAAAGGGGAGCACAAAAATTGGATTATATCCTGGATACAAAAGTATCTTAGTCGGACGATGTTCTGAACATTACTTTTTAAACTTTGAACCTTTAAAAAGGAAATGAAAAACAGTAAAAATCTAAAATTAAAAATAAAATTTAAAAACAATAAAAATGGAAAAGAAAATAGCATATAATAAATGAATTTTTTGTGTGTGTCTTTTAATACATTTAAATATATTTTTGTACTTAAAATCTCTGACTATTAAACCAATATATCTGTTAGTGAAGTTCAATAGAAAAAGATAACGCATTTTAACTTTCTTGATAATCTTGTGACCGTTCAAAATATCTTTTGCTTTTGACTCCCTTATTTGCCTCTATGAACTGTGTTTTCCCAAGTTGGGGATTTCCCACTGTTAATCTTTGGAAACTTGTAAGTCGAGTTCTCCTTGATAAGATAAACGTCTTCTTCCCACCAAAAAGCTTATCTACATATGAAACGATAACTCTAAAGGCAGACAGCAAATAGAAGACTTTTTTAAGAACACATTAGAATAATTTGCTTATCTTAACACGTGTGTTTGTACGAATAAATTTTGTGAATTGCATTTGAAAAATGATTTTTTTTTTTGCGAATCTTTGTCTTTTTTATGCTAATGAATGCTGTTTACTGTCTTTCAGTATAAAAACTCCTTTATCACTATAAAGTACTCATTCCAAGTTAAAATAAACCATTTTTGACTAAATTTATGATAGGAAAAAGAATGTGAAAAATTTGACAGCTGTAAAAGTTTTGGCTAGTTTACTTATGTTTATTTCAGGAAATCTGAAAACAGAATAATACATTTCAATATTTTTCTGTGACTATTTCTCACGCATACTTTCGCGTGATTATTATTTGAAAAATCGTCTGCAAAATCAAGTTTTTATAAACTGATATTATAATTTTCCTAAGCACGTTCAAATACACGTGATGTTCCTTTCTTTAGCTGATTCCATTGTCCCAGTCCTGGCTTACACAGAATGCATTACTTTTGAATATACAAGATCTAATAACAACCTTATATTAAAATATGGTTGGATGGCATTTTCACGTGCTTCTTTCTTTAACAGATGGCGAAACTTTTTTATGTATCCATATGCGCTTTTTACCCATGAGCCTTCAAAAAGCACTTTGAACACGAAATGGAGATTTTATTTCTTTCTATGTTGGCAGGAAAATGATTATTCACCTGTCTAAATGTTTTCTTAACTTAGATGGAGTACTCACCTGCCAATTATTATGAAACCAGCGTTTCTGAACCTATGGTACGGGTACCGTTGGTGGTACGAGAAAAATAATCAATAATGACGGACATAAAAAAAAATTTAAAAATATTAAATCAAAAATATCATACAGACAGAACTTTACACGTAGATTTCAAACGACACAATCTAATTAATTTTTAGTTAAGCATTGATAAAGAATACGAACAACTTCCTGGGCAAATTATCTCTTAATAATATAAAAAATTAAATGCCTCTTAAATTATTATTACCATTTACTGGTACGGGATTAGTAGAAAGAACTTTTTCTTCCTGTAATTTTTAAAAATTAAGTATCGAAACTAGGGCTGGGCGATATCAGAAATTTAACATCGTGATATATCCCCAAATTTATATTGATATCATTGTTATATCGCGATAATACTTTAAATCATGGGGGTATATTTTTTATAGTACTATTTCAGACATTACTATTTTTGAATAGCCTTAACTTTAAGATAGACTTAAGTTCTTAATTCCCAACAATTATATTCTTAAGAACAATACTAATAAAATCGCTAGATACATATCTTAATTTCTGAGAACATCGCAACTAAATTTCCATTGTATCTCTTTTCAATTTATAATTTTTGTGAATTTATTATTTAAATATTTCTAAATAACTACGGGTTGCTAAATAATCACGGGTTGCATCCATACACTGGGCCACTAAAGGAGCACCGCTTCCGGAACAGAAAAACCGCTTCCGAAGCCATCCTCCGCCAAGGCCATTTTATCGTCTGCCATCGTCGACCTCGGTAAACTATACCCCCTCCACACAGTGGTAATGGCTTGCAGGGGCCCATAATGTGGAAGGGCCTTTAGTCAACTGAGGGTCAACAGTTTGCTATTGGTTGTTTCTAACATAATGCCACATAATATTAAGATGGGCTAACTAAATACCAACGTGATGTTAGTATGAACCAATTAAATGCCAACATGATATTACGATGGGTCAAATGAATTCCAAAGTAATATTACGAGTTGCCAACTGAATGTCAACGTAATACTAGGATGGACCAGCTGAATGCCAGCGCAACACAAGGTTTACCAACTGAATGTCAACATAGCGCCTATAATTATAAATTCTTGTGTTCGTAATGAAAAAGTACAACTGCAATCCCACTTTTCTCAGAGTTTCGAAAAGGTGCTGTTTCATTCTAAGTAAATTAAGATGTCATGTAGTTCTACAGTCAGCCACGAGCGTACACAAGAGTTATACTATACTAAATCACACAAATATTTCGTTTTATTGTACAAAAACACTATTTAGCATTTTATTTTACCTTATTCATCCCACTATTTTTATTGCATTCCTAAAAATCATTGTGAAAGAATGCT
The DNA here is from genome assembly GCA_032207245.1 of Pardosa pseudoannulata. Taxonomy (NCBI): domain Eukaryota; kingdom Metazoa; phylum Arthropoda; class Arachnida; order Araneae; family Lycosidae; genus Pardosa; species Pardosa pseudoannulata. Next base: position 76,423,621 of record CM063508.1, on the reverse strand, counting down.
TTTCATTAGTTACAAAACCTTTCCCATTTCAGTAGATGAAATTAACCGTCAGTCAATGTAAAACTCGTACACTAAGCATTTTCTGTTCAATTAAAGATTTTGAAAGTGAAAATTTTGATACATTTTTTGCTTGCAAATAAAATTATAAAACTGCAAATGAAATTATTATTTTGCCCCAAGAAATTTAAGCTTTACACAATATTTAAAAATGTGGCACTTATTTAGATGTACATTGAAAAATTAGGGACAAAGTAAAACAATTTAGAAAAAACGTAAGGATAATTTTTTTAAATTGTTAACAGTTTTATTTAACGATATATGATAATAGGAGCCCTTTATAACTCAGTAAATAATGTTTTGCAATGTAAATGACTTTGCAAATAAATAGGTTTTTACTTCCTTTCTTTGTAATTGCAAAACTCCAGATTTTAATGAATATATCTATTTCGACCACGTCTAAATCTATTTAAACTAGTTTCTGCATTTGGTCTGTACGTACATATAAGGAAAGTGGAATTTAAAACATCAATTTTGACTATTTCCGAATGAATTTTGACTAGTTTCGAAGTGATGCCTTATGTACATATACGAATAAACATACTTACGCATGTACATCCTACGTATGTATCCATGAATCTCAATTAACTGTAGAATGTTAAAATTTTACATCTAAGACTGTTGTAACATGTAGTTGTGATTACAGTCAGCATTCTATACAACGAGGAATTTCATTATAACGATATTTACGCTTCCGTGCATAATTCAAAAACGATTAGCTGTAGAATGTTTGTTGTAATGTACTTACAACCTTAACACCAGTGTTCGTTTACAAAGGGGAAACACAGTAATAATATAATACTTTATATTGAGATTAAGACATTTATTCTGTACATTCATTTACAAATTTATCCTTGATTATCATATATCATAATCATCAAATATTTATGTCTTATATTTACACCATAATTATTACGATTCTTTTTATAATGTGTTATTACTTAATCACAAGGTTAAATTACTAACATAGGCCTAAGTGACCGTTGGAAATATTATTTTATTTTTACCTCCAGTAAAGGCACAGGGGAGCAGGCAGGGGCTTTCCTCCCGCGATGCGTTGGTCCTTCAGTTGGTACAAAGGATCGGGTAGAGGCTTTCCTCATGCGGTGTGTCGGTCCGGGTGTTCGGGCGCACAGGACGAGTCGGTGCTGGTGAGCGGGGCGTAGGATTTTGATGTCCCACTTCTCTTTAATCCCGACTTCAACTCCTTTCTTGACTCTGTCTCAACTCCTCACCTAGGTTTTAACGCCCCTTTTTCTTCTTTGCCAATCGCTTGTTTCGTGAAATTTTCCCACAACTGCACCCCCTTCGGGAGTGCAGGTGGGTTTATTAAAGTAGCCCCTTTTGTGAAAGCTGACATTATTTTAGCCCCTGCCCCCATAACTCACGGTTACAACTCTGTGCGAGCTTGACCGTTACGCTGCTATTCAGTGATCTATACCTTCTCTGCAGGGGTCCTTAAACTCGACGTGGACAATCGAAGTCCTAAATTCCTCTAGGAAATTTCTCCCACAGCTGTGCATGCAAGTGCAAATCATCGTGTGAAAGTACCTCGGTACAATGTTGAAATTTTGTATTTAAAAATGAGAACCCACAAATGCTAGAAAACAAAATGGCGTTTGTCTGCCCAAGGTCCAATGCGGGTGGAGAAAAAACTTCCACTTTGTTAAATTTTCAAATACATTTTTACAAAAAATTATACACAATTTAAATTATTAAACATTTTACATAAAATTTTACAAAATATTTTTTCAAAAATGCGCATAAAAAACAACATTCTAATTTTTATACACAATTTCCTTACATGACAAAACAAATGACAATTTCTGTCTTCATATTTCATTTTCACATATTATTTTTGAGGAAAGAAACAAAGAATTAAAACTTATACTGAATGAACGAGTTGAGGATGTTTAACCAATTATATAATATACCTTTCATTTTATTTAGTAATATTTTTCGTTTCTTTATTCTTAGTAATATTGAAGTTCTGTCTCGTTTTAATAAATTTAATTGAAATTTTTAATGTTGTACATGAATCCCGTAAAAAGTTTGTATTTAGGACTGATGTAACATCTAGTTGTGCACTGCCATTATTCATTGCAATCCACAGTCTGTATAACGGAAAATTTCAATATAACGTACGTTAACTTTTCCGGTATAGAACAATGCAACAGAAATATATCAATATATTCATATACAATTGAAACAATCCTTTTTACTCAGCTGGAAGAAGGCTTTTTAAATTCCTTTTTAAGTAAAAACGAAAATAAATATCTATTGTTAACAGAGAATAATTTTTAATTTGTGTCGTTTTGGATTCTTGTATGCTTTTATTATTTTCTTGTAGAGTGAAGGCAGTGCTGTAATCGCAAAAAATCTCAATTTAAAACAAAATATCTAAATAACAAAAAGAAAAAAATAAAGAAAAGAGAAAGACAAAATTCTTAGTAGAAAACATATCAATTCCTCCGGACCCCTCCAGATGGCTCTACTAAGACAAACCGAGAACGAAAGAAACGAAACTAACACTGACTTGGTACATTTAAATGAATGTGCAAATGATAATTCTTATGATGCATGTGTGAAAAATAAGCAAAATTTTAAAAATATGTATAATTTAGTAGGCATTCAAGAAAGTCTCCGCATCAGATTTTTTTTTAATTTGATAAAAAGGAAAAGGAAAGCATGTTAATCAAATTTGTATTTTGCCGTCTTCAGACGACGTATCCGGCAGATAAATGTTGTACGCTGTTACTTAACACGGAAGTAACCGAATACGGAGATAAGACATTTGAGGAATGCTTTTTTGAAGGTTGAAGGAAACTCGACTTGAAACCGACGCCTGAGAACATGATCTTCGTTTCTTTTCTGAGTAAGTCGCAAAAGCATCATTGTTGAGTAAAATAATGGAATCATAGTTTAGGAAAACTGTTCTTTTTCTTCGTTTAATTTTGTAAACAATCAGTTTTATCAAACGAAGAAAACGGGAAAAGGAAGAAATTTATCTAATTTGTAATTGGCTATGTTCAGATGGAATATTTCATTCAATAAATATATTTTATTTTATTACTCAATACGAAAGTAACCGAATATGGAGATTTTGATATTTCTCTTTTATTAAGTTCAAAGAAGAAACTACTCGAAAATGAAATCTGATAGACCGAGCCTAATTTGTTTTTTAAAATTTGTTAATAGTTAAATTTTTTTCCAGACTTAGAGTAAAAGAGAAATTTTTTTTCAGTGACTTTTGCTACTAGATAGAAGTTATAGAATTTCTCTAAAAATTATCTAATTAATATTTCCTTTGTTCATTGCATAAAATACACTGACAGACGAAAGTAAAAGTCATCCTCCGTTAAAATTAATTTTTTTTTTACTTTTAATAAATTCAAAGCAAAACATTGAAAAAAAATTCACATAGTGGTGCCCTATACGTATAAAAAATATTTACAGTTTTTTACTTAATTGTGTAATATTCAATATAAATAAAAGATAGTGTGTATATGTGTGATACCTATAGACACAAAAACTACTAGACCAATTTCGCTGAAAAATTTTCAATTTGCTCATACCGGTGACTTGAGTGTTTAGAAAGTGGTTTGCATAAATTCCGATAAATTCCATGGATCTGTACTTCTTAATTTTTGGGGTCCCAAAATTTTATAACTAATCCGGAGCCATCAGGAAAAGCGTCGGAATGACAACATCTGGGCGGATCCTCGGTCTACAATTTTGTCTGTCATTACTCAGCTGTTTGTTTATAGCTAATTTATAAAACCTAAGTTATTTAATTAACAAATCTATTTATAAATTTATAAATCTTTTTTGGTTAATTCTTCAACCAATATTTCATGACACTCTACCTAGAAAATTATACAAAAGCAAATAAAAGTTTTTATTTTTAATAAAAATCAAATGCTAAATTTATATTTTTTTTATACTTATAAACCTCCTTATACTATCGTGTAAAGAAAGTTGTTACAATTTGTACAAATCAATTGAACGTTATACTGAACTTCAGGTGAAGGTCATTAAATACACACCAGGCTTTAGGTCCAAATTTGTCTTGTTCGAGCCCTGACTATGCATATTATTTTATTCTACTACCTTTATCCTACTTGCAGAATATTACAAATACTGACCAATTATGAATGTGTGGCCCGCGATCATATATAAGTTTTCCAGTGTTGCTCTCTAGCCTTTCCTCGTTAAAACCCCCTGACCTAGAGCTTATTTATTGCACTTGATATGACCTTGCTGAACACCTCTTACCTATTGCAGTTACACAAAAATTTAAGCTAAAAGCTCCTTCAAGTAAAGAGGGAAAGACCAACCGTGATAATGCCTAACAATGAACAATGTTAGAATAGATAGGGCTCTACCGGATTGCACTTTAGTTCCGGAGTTTGTAGGTTCAAATCTAAATACTAGCATGGATGCACGTAGTCGTTCGGAATCAGCTTTAACTCTTTAAGACCCACAAACTAGAATTTCAATTGTTCTCCGGTTCCCAATCCAATAGCCCAAAGTTAGCATGTTTCCCTTCAAGCTTTTTTTTTCACTTGCCAATCTAACTAAACAAGTTCAAATTGAATAGAATAGCAATGAAATGTTTCATGTATCCAGCAACAAGTAATGTTTCTCAATGTGTTGTAAAAACTCCAGGGATAAATACCAGCTAACATCGGATGTTTACAATGAGCCCTCTGTTCACAGCTATCAGTATTACACAAGGCTATTAGCGGTCCCGACTCTAGGGGGAAGAAAATTTTCCCAGATGGCTTCGGCTGTTATGGGATCCAGAGGTCTCAGTTATCGAAAGCTATTGTGGGAACAAAAGGGTTAAGCAGTAGGCTTCAATCTCATTAGCGCTTGTATGTAAAAAATGTAGACCATTGAGCTCCAAACAATCAGTTGGGATATGGCGGTTAGAATCTTTCAAACGGGAAAATGTCGCCCGTTATATTACGGTTGAAATTTTTCAGGGACTGAAAGTTTGGTCATGATGTGATGTGTGAAACCTCAATAGGTTGCAAAAAAGTTTATGGACGTCCAATGGAACAGTTTTATCTTGCAAGAACTATTCAAATTTTATAGGTTTGTATCTGTCAAATTTATTTCGTTTAGTAACAACTATAATCGTGTTGGGACGGGACTGAATTTTGAATTTTTGTCTGAGGTTGCAAAACAACTACAGCTACTCCTGTGAAGAATCCTATGGTTTCTAAAGGTCTTTGTGTTCAGAGATGATTACTTTCTAGGAATAACTAAGCTAATTCTTTAAATTTAAATTGTTTACATAAGATCTTTGCAAAAGGAATAATATGCTTAATTATATGTATTCTTATTAAATTACACATGGAAATTTTACTCAAAACTTTTAATAGGGAAGGCAGAGAATTTTTTCCTCTCACACAATGCTGAATATTTAATGATCTTTCAGAATATTTAGTGATAGATTTTGTAAAAATTATTGGGGGAGTAACATAACCAAACTAACACAAAATTAAATCTTATATTTTTAGAACTTTCATGTTTATGCTTTATGATTTTCATTCAAAATAGTTGTGAGAAATTGTATAGCTCAGTTTTTAAAATAGTAAGAAAAAATTAACAAACTTAAAAGAATATTAGAAAACGCAATTACACGAACTTCCTAGACAGCTGTGTGAAAATGACGTGTTTGTTGACACGCTGGCAATTCGCATTGCTTTTGAGCAGAGTAATGACGTAAATGTAATGATGCAACGATCTCACAGATTGCATTGGCCAATGAGATCTCGCCACGAAGGGCCGATATCCTTCATTCTGGAAGTGTTTTGCTACGGGTAGGACGTGTGCGTCCTGTTGTCCGAGTTTTGTGCAACTATAATATTAAATTTAAAATGCCGCAGTTAAAAAAGTTATCAGTGTTACCCAGTAGTATATTACCAAAAATTGATCTTGGTTTAGAAAGTGTTCTTTCATCTTACCAAGGATCACAACAGGACTTTTCAACATATTTACAGTTGTATTCAGACATGAAAGCGTCTCCCGTTTTAACCAGTGAAGCTGAAAGTGACGGAGCCGACTCTATACCAGCAAAACCCAGAAAAAGACAGCGGCTTGATCACCTTTCGCAGGAAGAGAAAATTATGCGAAGGTTAGAATCCTTTAATACACAACTGATGTAACAAAAATCATGCATTTTAATTTTGAATTAAAGTGAAATGAATGATCGGGACGTAATGGGTCCTTGGTTCATTTCCTTACATATTTCTTTTCTAACCATATGGATCGTAACTGTGAAGCTATTCTCAGATGCTAATATTTAAATGTTAGCATGAAATAATTTAATTTTTAATACATAAGAATTGCAAATTAATTCATGAACTGGATCGTCAGTAAAGATCCGTGTTGCGTATTGTTTTGAGTACACGCCCACTGTCATCTTTAAAGGGCTAACATGAGTTTATTTTCTATCTGTTAAATTCTTTCACAATAATCAAAATGAACATAAAAACCTGGATGCCATTATTTTGTGCCGTGTAACATGATTACATGATGGGCTCATTTATTTTTCACACCATTTTTAGATGGAAAATATGTTTTCATTCTAAAAATGTAAATTGGCAATATCAATTTAGAGCGTAATTGTATTATTCATAAGGTTTTAATAAATGTGAAAATATGCATATGTGGTTTATTAAGCTTGCCAAATTTTCAGATTTTACTTAACTTTTATTTTACGTATTAAAAATTTGGTGCTTGTATTTGATGAAATAAAGTTTAAAATATGCACTGGTCCTTTTAAAATATAAATTATTCTGGAATTAAGATTTATAAAGTTTATTTTGTATTAGAAGCAATTTAATCATTGATTTGTATTACGGTCTGTCAATTGTAGGAAATTGGTAAACTTCTGTTTTAATTTATATTTGTATCAGTACTTAAATCTATATAAATAGTTCACCTAGAATAAGGAATGTGTTTACTATTTTATGATTGCTATATGTAAAATAAGTCAGTGCAAATGTAAGCAATTGATGTTATGAAAGTTATAAAATATTCATTAAAAAGCATTAAAAATACTTAAAATTTTCAAAGCTTCCTATTTATACTGTTACATAATTTCATAGAAAAATGAAAAACAGAGTTGCAGCACAAACAGCTCGGGACAGAAAAAAAGCCAGAATGGCAGAACTTGAAGAACAGGTTGTAGAACTAGAAACAGAAGTAAGTTGGACATATAGATAATATAAATCAAAATGAGTGAAAAATATAAATAATAACTTTGATTTACTATTTTATTGTGTAATTTTTTTATAATTAAAAATAAATGTGTTTCAGTAAATTAAACCTCTTACAGTAACCTGAAAATAATATATTAACTTCTCAACTTTTTTTCCTTTTCTCATTTTAAAATTTAAGGCAACATCCCAGTTTAATGGAGATAATACAAGTCCAGTTATTGTTTTACATTTTTTTTTTCTGATTAAACTTTGGCTTCTGTTATTTAAATGAAATCTGTTAAAATATGAGAATTGGCATAGGAATATATAATTGATGAAAAATACCCTGAGAATAGTGAATTTAATTTTCTGTGTTCTATCATTTACACATGCTATTAGTTTTAATCTCCTCTTGTAGATTCTCAGTTGTACAAAAGATAGTTTCATTTTTTGTTAGCTCTGTAATGGTGAATTCAGAATGTATACTTGTGTTTCTAAAAGGTTATGTTAGTTATGAGGGCATTTTTTCTTTTTTAATTTAAAGAGAAATGAGTTATTCTGCTGTAAAACTCATGCTACTAATTTTATATACTGCTATTTTTCCCCCAAGATTTTATTCTGATTATATAGTAATGCATTTCTAAGTTATAGCTAGATGTATTACAAATTGAGCATTTCTTGGTGATATCTTGGTAGTCATTTTAAAACATCTTGGGGATTTTTTTCTTGGTGACATCTTGGTGGAGTGGGGGTTAGTTGGTTTTTCCATTTTTAAAATTGATTGTTTATATTGACAAACATAATTTGCCAATATGTACCTATTCATTTTGAAAGTTTTCTAATACTTGCACATACTTCTAATTGCAGTTATTGAACTGCAATTAGAAGATACTGCTCCTTTTAAATTTTAAGAATAAGTTTCATTTTTATACTTTAAAAAATTTGATATTTTTTAAATATATGTACAGTTTATATATTCTGTAAACGAGAATATTTATATCATTTTCAGTTAAAGTATTAAAAATTGTATGTGTTTTAAAAGTTTTTATATAATTTAAAACTAAAGTTTTAATTTTTTATATAAACTGTTCTTTCAGAGAAAAATGTTACTGTTAGCAAACATTGAGCTTCAAAATAAAAATGCAACCCTAGAAAAAGAAAATGAAGAACTAAAGATTCGTCTTGGTCAAAATATCAGTGAAGTCAAAGTAAGTAAAAAATATTAAAAAAAAAAAAGTTCAATTTATTAGTTAAGTGTAATAAGTTTTTTTTATTAAATTCATTTATTTTTTTAATCTAGAAAGTATAGTTTTTAATCTAGCATTTATTAATTAAAAATACAGGACTATTTCTTTAAATTAGTTTTCAAATACAAACAATTACAGAATGAATTATTAGTTTGGAACTAAGACTGAAACTATTGAATACTTTGCTCTTGTTTATTTATCTTCCAATTAATTACAGGGCTAATATTTATATTGTAATTTCAGAAAATATTAGTTTTTTTTAGTCATAATTTTTTTTCTTTCCTCAAAAGGGGTATTAGAAATTACTTGTAGTATTTGAGTAACTGTCTTCAGAATATTTTTCTTGTGAAGTTCTGTACAATTGAATATATTGATTTTAGATAGTTAAGCTTCTAAAGTTTCAAAATATTTGAGATTTTTTCAAGAACCATTCAAATAAAAACCTTTAAATGGGGGCATAGTCTCTGGCTTTAGAGAGACTATGTTAAAGTGACTTGCTTTAGATTACAGATTTTAAGTTTGTGTAACCAAAGGCTTTATTTTTAAAGAGGAAAAAGTTCTTACTTTTTTGTTTAACTGACAATTTCTTTAATGTTTGCAAATCTTTGTTGGGTTTAATAATAAAAAGCAATTAGTATACTATCAGATTTTACTGTTGACTGAAAACTGGAGATTATAATTTTATTTAAAAAATTTGTAAGATTATGGTTTTCCAGGCCTCAAGAAACCATGGTCCTGGAGATGCTGCAGGTGTGCTGGCCATTAAATCTTCCTTAAATACTATTATTATAGTTTTCATAATATGTGTTTATATTCATATCAGGAGTAATTAAAAACATATGCTTGTCAGTAAAGAGGGGAAGGGACCTTGCTTAATACTGAATGAAGTATAACAATATTGCTATAAACTTTATATTTTTATTCATATTTTCTTTATTTATATAGAAATGTTTTGTAATTTTGATGATATCCTTCTTTAAAACTACTAGAGTTAGTTATTAAAGTTGGATAAACTTCTTAAAAAAAACATGGACTTGTTTCCATTAAGGATATGTTCATTTATATTTTCTTTCTATTCACCTCAATATTTGCTGACTGTTGTTGAGTGTGTCATATTTTTTTTTTTGTAGGTTAAGCAAGAACCCTCCTCCATCACAAATGCAAAAGTTGTTGCAGAATCCAAATTGTCAGATAATAGCAGGTCTCTTGAGCATGCATCGTTCATTAATGTACCTCTGCAGAAGGAACAGGATCTGCGAATTCTTACTCTTTGGATGATGCAATTCGTCTATTTACCAGTAATAGCGAGGTAAAATCTTAATTTTTTCATAAATCTTTTCACTGTATTTAACTGTATGTGTTCTAATTTTGAGTTTTATAATTAAAAATAAATCTTAATTCTGCATAATGATTTCTTATTTAGGTAATTGTATCTAATGCAAGTAAGCTTAAAATTCATCAGTATTAAGACTTAAAAAAGGACTGTAAGAGGAAATATCTATTATAAAATAACAGGAAACGAAACATCCCTCACATATGAGAAGTAATTCCTTATTTTTAAAAGCTGCTTTCTTTTAAAAGTTAAACAACCTTGAATGAACATTGTGAAAATTTCAGAACATTTAAAAATTTCGGATGAAGTCTGAATAAATAGTTGCATTCTCATTTAGAAATGAAGTCTATGGGTTCAGTTTACTCGAGTTATAAATATTTGCAGCCATTTTTCGTTAACTTAAAGTAATAGGTCTATATAAGTAGAATTGGTTAGGGGGATGACCTTCGGTACCAGAGTTCGTGGGTTCGAATCCCACTATGGCATGGATGTTCAGAATCGGCTTTAAGCTGTAGGTCCCGGTCTCATTAGCCCTCGTGTTGCAAAAAGTAGACCGTAGCACTCTAAACCAAACTGCCGAACGATGGCCGAATGGCTAGGGTGCTGTCCTTCGGAACCGGAGTTCGTGGGTTCGAATCCCACTATGGCATGGATGTTCGTAGCCGTTCGGAATCGGCTTTAAGCTGTAGGTCCCGGTCTCATTAGCCCTCGTGTTGCAAAAAGTAGACCGTAGCACTCTAAACCAAACTATACAAGTGATTTCTTGAGTGCTACTCAAGAAATAAGCAAACTTTTATTGAAGTTTTTCTAATTAATCAAAATCTGAGAAATAGGTCCTAAGCTAATAAAAAAATTTTAGACTGCTGTATCAAAGTACTAATTTAAAAATCTAATTTATTCAAATTTCTGCATCCAGTGGTAATCTGCTGAAGAGTTTCAAGTCATCTGATTTTTGGTAGTTTAGTGGATTTTAAAACTTGGGGGGGGATGTATAATTTACTATTAAATTTTTTATATTGATCTTTAAGAATTTTTGCATTTCTAAAATGCTAATTTGGTATCATAGATTGTGAACTGAATATCAAAAGTATTTTTCTTTTTGATTTAAACAGATGTACTAATTATTAATAAGAGTTCGTATTATGTGTTAAAAAAATATGTTAGACAAAATATTTGTTCAGATTACATTTACACTGTAGGAACTGAAAAATTCCAGAATTTTTCATTCAGTCCTAGTGATGTATACCTAATTATACACTTTAAAGTTGTTGTGAAATAATTTTTTTCACAGATTCTATTTTTGTTGACTGATATTTTTTCAGACTTTTTTAAAAAATTTAAAGGAAAATATCTTAAGGTATCTGTTTATGTTCAGAGAACTTTTTTCTTTAAACATAGAAACTAGTTCATGTTTTTACATTTTTATATTTATTTTTTATTTTTCACAGAGAATTGCACTTAAAACATTTATTCTTGGAGAAGTTTTTGTAAAATTTCTAATAAATGAAGAAAATTTAGTAAAAAAATCGCTTTTTTTCAAAAGGTCCAATTTTTTAATAAATTAAATTTTTTCAATATTTTTTGATGCAACACATTTCTTATACAATAGACTAGTAAATCACCTAAAATCGTTGCTGAATTTACATTTGGTAAAAAATTTTGGTCCTTCAAAATCATACACATCTAATTTTTAACAAATTTTCTTTACCTTTATGTCTAACTATAAGTGTAACATCATTAACAATTATCCAAATTTAAAGTGTTTAGGTCATTGACTAGTAAATACTATCAAAAGCATTCATAATAATTTTTCAACAAAATATTTTAAGAACTTTTTGAGAAATCACATTTCAAGTTTCAACATTTTATTAAAAATACCGTTCTGAGGAAAACGCATTTATAGTTTATGAAAGCAACTTTAACTATTAAAAAATTAAAATACATATTTAAAATTCACCACACTTTCTCGCTTCAAAACTTTCTAATTGCCAAGTTGCTAATTATTAAAAATACTAGAAAAATGTTTAAACTAATCTTCATGAAAATTTAAAAAGTTTTGTCCAAAAAAATGCTCATTAAAAGGCTTTAAATTCACAATTTCCGGTTCCGAAGTCGCTACTTCTGTTTTGTTTTGACAGCTGTCACTGATGTTTTAAACAGCTGTAACTTTTCTTTAAAATGCCGTAGAGACAAAACAAAAACATATTTAGAAGCCTAAAAGTTAATTTTACTATAGAAAAATAAAAAAAATTATGATTTTTTGCAGAAAATGACATTTTTAACATAGATACCTTAAAGCTGTTGTTATAATAAAATCAAAAAGGGTTTATATATTCTCTTGCTTTTTAAATGTAGTTTATTTGTATTTTTATTTCAGACTGATGCTCTTCTTGACTTACTTCAGCAGTGCAGTGTTGATCTCCTACAATGTGAAGACCTTAGTAGCTCTACGCCAGTGTGTGGAGAAAGTAGAGAGGTACTTAATTTTTTTAATTCAGTATAGATAAAATTTTATTCAGTCATAAGTGTTAAATTGATTTATTACTTGAAAAGTAGTTTAGTTTCCATATTTATTAATGTAATACTTGTCAGGTGTCTGTTTACATAAAATTTGAGTACGTGAACGGACCCTTCAAAATTATTTTATTAAAAAACAATTTCTTCACAATATATTCATTTAAAAAACATTCATTTAAATCCCTCTAACATTTAAACTTTCTGAGTTTCAGATGCACTATTCTCAGAAATTATTCATACTATTTTTCAGGTTTAATGTTTTAGGTGTTATTTATTTTGGAAAAAAAAAAAAAAAATCAGATTTCTTTGATTTTTTTTCTGAATACTAATCTTAATTATTGTTTTTTTTTTCCCCATTGTGCATAGAATATTTTGTTATAAGAAGTAACATCTTATCTATCTAGTATATTCTACATACTGATTACCTAAAATTAAAAATTGGCCTTCGGTACCGGAGTTCGGGGTTTTGAATCCCACAGAGGCATGGATGTTCGTAGCTGTTCGGAATCGGCTTTAAGCTGTAGGTCCCGGTCTCATTAGCCCTCGTGTTGCAAAAAGTAGACCGTAGCACTCCAAACCAAACCAAACCTAAAATTAAATTTATAAATTTTAATCTAAATACATTTCATTATTTTGTAATTAGTGCAAACTAGTTAAGATGTAAATTTAAAGAACAAATTAAATATTTTAATGCTAACTATTTAAAAAAATCACAATTATTTCAATATTTTTTAAGCACTGAATTATGGATTTAATTGTTTCAATAAAAACACTAGCTTTGATGCTTTATCCACTCCTAATTGGTTATAAAGGCTAGAATGAACAATACCAAAAGAAGAAAACTGTCTTTCCATTCCAGCAGATGAAGCCACGGCTGTTGTTATTTGGTAGACAAACTGTATTTCAAGTTCTGTAATACTCTTTGCCTCCCATTACATAAAATCCACTAGTCATAATAAATCATTGTACTACCTTTACTACATAACTGTCTTTCCATTCCAGCAGATGAAGCCACGGCTGTTGTTATTTGGTAGACAAACTGGATTTCAAGTTCTGTAATACTCTTTGCCTCCCATTACATAAAATCCACTAGTCATAATAAATCATTGTACTACCCTTACTACATACTTTCTGATAACCCCTAAATTCTTGGAAAGCACATGCTATATATTTACACTTATTTACTTATTGGTATTACTGTGCTGACTGATTCCCAATTCTCCTGCCTTTGGAATATAGGTTTTAAAAGAAGTGAAAAAAAATGATTTAAATCAATGATTTTTAAAAAAAAAATCAACTGATTTAAATCATGCCAACCCTGATTTTTAAACTTATTTCCTTAAAAGCATTTAATGTTCATTTATAAATAAGCATTTATTAATATATATTTAAGTTTAGTTTTTTAAAATAAGACTCTCTTTCTAAAATGAAACTTCGCATTAATTTGAGATTTGTAAATTTGTATATTTTCTGAAAAGGGATCCTTTGTTGAAAGAATCGGATTTAATATTAATTTCACTTTTACATAATTATGAGTAGATGCTTCACAATTTCACAAAAATAGGACTCTGTCTGAAAAGTCTGGACAGGCCCATGGTACTGTACTTGTTGGAATTAAAAGGTTATTAAGAGTAGGAGTGAATCTACTGTAATTAGCCTGAGATTTTGACACTATATTATATTGATGTTTTTGAGTACTTCTGAACACCAAATAAAATTTTATCTCAAAATTCATTAACATGTTCAAAATTGTGGGTAATAAAGTTGTGAATTTGATTTTGGTATCACTGTAAAATGTTTTAAATGTTAAATCAAAGTAAGGATTTTACTTTACATTAAGAGCCTAAAGGATTATTTATATAGAAATAAGTGTTTAAATAAATTTTTGCATTATATTGAAAGTTTAAAATTAGAGGTTGGTTAGTGTTTGGAGTGAATTGATTATTTGAAGATTCCTCCTACAAGAAGACATTTTATGAAACTTCAAAAATGAAGCAGTTTTCTATTAGATTCTGAAATTAGTGGAGGTAAATAACAAAATTAGATTTGAATTAGCTTCTGTGAATCATAATATTCTTTTTCACAGATCATTAATAAAAGTTTATAGATTTCTTTAAAAAAGTCCTTAAAATCTGTAATCTTTAATACCTGTATGAATCTTATGTGACTAATAATAAACATCTTTGGATTTAAATATTTTATTTATTTTTTTAGTGTGAATTATCAAGCCCTGAAGTGGTGGGGACCTCACCAAAAAGCTTGGAATCCCACAAAGAACTGATTCATTTTGATCATATTTATTACAAACAGGAAGATGACATATCAGATCCTGTTACTTCAAGTCTGTCAAGTAGTGAATTATCCACAAAGGACAGCAATATGGAAATTTCTTTACCTCTTGAAACTGTCTCTATCATTGAATCTAACCAGTCTCAAGAAATACCTGTCATTTGCTTATCAGAAGCATCAGATTCTGAATCTACCAGTGAAGAACTTCAGCTTGATGGCTTTTGCAGCCCCGAATTCAGTGATCAAATGATCTATGTTGGCGACAGCAAGCCTGTTGCTAGTCCTGTGTCAAGTGATGGTGGCTATGATTCATCATTTTCAGCATCCTCTCCTTGCAGCACTGCTGTTAATGTGTGGGATGAAACATTAACGGAACTTTTTCCTTCTTTGGTGTAAAGGTTTTTTCCAATTGTTTTATGTAATTAATATATTTTTAAAGAGGTTAATATATCTAAAATTATCTATATATATGTTGTATATATGCAGTGCCTTTGTGAATAAATCCCTTGATAGTATTTGTGACTGTTTTTTTTTTTTTCTAACTTGAATATGGTAATTTTTAATATATTTTTGCACAATCTACATTTCAAACCAAATATTTTCCCTCAACTCTTTGATTATTAACATGCTCATTGCCAAGCTAAAAATTAGAATTGTATGTGGTGGCCAAATTAAAATTTTTTATAATTTAGTTTTTAGTGTGCTAAAACTTTTACTATCAACAAATTCATAGTTTATATCATTGATATCTCATTCTGCATAAAAGTGGTCCAGCAATAACTCTTCCACTTCTTTTCTTATTAGACGATTTTGGCATGATCCAGCATCACACTAAATCTTGTTTGGTCACACACATTTATATAAAGACTAAAACTAAAAAAAACCAAACTTCAAGCAGGCTAAACCAATGAATAATTAAACAAAATATATCAAAAAACCACCACTCTGTGTTCTGGTTAATATAAGTAATAGATAATAGTTATTGACCATCCCCACTCCATAAAAGTTGATACCTTCGCTATGCAAATATTACGTATTGTTTTGTTGTGGCTACTATACTATTCCATTTTAGAAACTGGATAACAATGTCTAGACCAGAGATGGACAAACTTTTTTGGCCGCAGGCCAAAAATTGTTAGAAAATAAGTTTGGCAGGCCGAGATAAATTTTTCTAAAATGTTAAAAGCAATATACAAGTACCTAACAGTTTAAATACGTTAATGAGATGAATGAAATTGTGATTTCATTTTTAAAAGTTCCTTATACTGAGGTTCGTAGTGAGATGTACTGATTTTAAGGAACGATGCTAAATGCTCATCTGTCAGTCTACTTCTGAAATTATTCTTTCTAAGGTTCAAAGTTGAAAACACTTGTTCACATATAAGAAGCAAATATACCGTTGATCTTCTGGGCGTGAGATAATAAATTTGGGATATAATATTTAAGCAAAGTAGAAAAGGAGATGGATATATAATGTATAAATATATATTTCTTTAATTTGCCTTGGACTGGCAACTTAAAATTCTATCTGCGGGCAGGATAAAACCTTCCAGCGGGCCAGAGTTGGCCCATCCCTGGTCTAGACAAACACACAGCCAATTGTTGAGAACTCTCGTCATGCACTATTGTGTGATTGGAAATGAATTATTAGGACATCATCCCCATCATACATCCAGAGTGGCCGCATATCAGAGAATTGTTAGGGCACTTTACAATTTTTGAAGACATTGGTGCTTTTAAATTTTATGCAAAATTAGAGGAATTTTTGAAAATTTCACAAATTTGAATCCACCAAAATACCCTCCCCCCATACACACCAAATTGAAGTTTTTTAAATTGTCAAATAATAAGTTTTACTCCATTTCAAATTTGAGGAAAACATTTCATTGTTTGAATTACATTTTTCATAGATATGCCAATTTAGACTATTTGGGTCAGATTACTACTGTATTATACTCACTACACATGGAAAAAGAGATGTGCCTTTAAATTAGGGGATTGTGACTACATTAATCAAAAGAGTAATGAAGCCATGATGTGTATCTAGATGGAAAAATTGTGCCAGCATGTATCTAAAATTATAATTTTTACATGCATAATTGCAAAAATTGATGAATACACTGTAATAAATAAGCAGCCTCATCCGTCAAAATTTAGAATATTTCCCAGAAATGTTTCATGACTCATAGGCAGGGAATTTTCAGAAAATCATAGAAATATGAGGGTACTTTTTCTCCCTTTATTTTGTGATCACCATGCATTATGATCTCCTTCTATATTTAACATTACTACAAAAATATGAAGAGCTTAAAAACCCATTATAATGTATCGTAGTTGTAGAAGCAATTTAATCTCTGACCTAAAAACAATTTGTGTTAAACAAATCTGGAATATTAATTTAGTTTTATTTGGATTCTTTTAATATGAATATATGGGGTAAAATAGGGTAAGAATCATTCTTTTTTTTTTATTGCATATTCATAGTCTAAAGAGCTAATGTTCAATTTTTGTTTTTAGACTTTACCATTTTTTATTCACACAAGTATTTAATTTTGGTTTGTATAGAAATATCTGAAATAATAAGCTAACATTTATTTGAACATCTACTTAAATTTCTTTTTTTTAAATTTAAACTTAACCAAAGCTTTAAATTTTTAAATTAGTTACATAAACATTAAATATTTAAAAAAAAATTGTCCTAAATAAGAAATGCGAGAGAGTTGCCTTTACAGAATTGATTTAAAATAGAAATGTGCAAACAATATAAAGGCATTAGAAGTAACTTTACCATCAAAAGCGATTTTGCCATTTCTTTGAAATTTTAAGATCTTTAACATTGTAGTATTATCATATTTCTAGATGAATCTCATTTGCATTTAGCCTTAATAATTGATTTGTTTTTAAAGTAATCTAGTAATATGTAAAAATATGAGACAAATAAGCAGTTTTTAATTCTATATACAAAATTATTGCAAATAAGTAAATTTAATTGTTACTAAGAGAGAATCTTTAGGCAAATTATTCTCAAATGGTGTAAATTTGTGTGAATAGCTTCTATGGTCTGGAGTTTACAGTCACTGGAGGTTTTTTTTTCTTTTTTTTGCTATCCAGGAGATAATAAGATTGGGATCTAAAAGCTTATTCTCAATAGCTACAGACGTCCATACCAGTGGTTTGTGAACACACATTTGTGCTGAAACCCAAATGCATTCATTGCTCTACCTAAGCACCTACTGTTATAGCATTGCTTTTATGTTACTAAAGAGAAATTATAATAGAAAAAGATAAAAATGTACAATAAAACTTTTTAAAGTTCTGTTCCAATTTTACTCAAATGCCATTTACTAAAATTCATCTTTCAAAAAGTTTACTTGAAAAACCTTTTTTTATTTTCAACAATTTTCATCATTATAGAAAATTACAATTTATGGGAAGGTGAATTAGTTATATTTATGAATAATAGAATTGATAAAAGAAAATAATAAAGGACAATATTTCTGTACAATAAATATTGTTCTGAATTCTCAGAAGATCTATAATATTGACATTAACTAACAGTTATATAGATAATAAAATACAACATAGTATATTTGATAGTTCTGTTTGTTTTTGTTTGCATAGCATACTCCAGCTACTAAGGATAATATAACATTTATTTACCACTTAACTGTAGAACTATTTACAATTTATGAATGAAGATGTAATTTGAGCATTTGAAACGACATTAACAAATCTGAATGCAGGTAAATACAAAAAAAAAAAAAAAATTTTAGCACATTGTTTATTTATCTGGTCACATCGATTTTATTTAATGAGTGATATTGTAAGACCATATGAAATTTTTATCAGTAGATACAGTAAGTTGAAGTCAGAAAAAATTGAAAACTTCGGAAAAGATTTCGAATGTGATTGAAAAGTTGTAAATTATTGAAATGTCATGAAAGGATTAAAAATCTTTTGTACTATACAATAAAAAATCTATTTATATACTTATCAGTTGTTCCTTTCATTTTGAAGCAGAAAAGTAAAAGCATGAAATAATAGTTTATTTCTTCATTTCTATTATAAAAGAATCATGTGTAAATTTTGCTGAACAGGTAGGGTACTGCTTTTCAGAAGTATTGATCATGGTTTTAAATCCTATAATTAGCATGGATGTTTGTAACTATTTAGAACCTACTTGATGCATTAGGTCTAGGTATAATTAGCCTTTGTATTTTAAAAAATTAACTTCAGCATTTAAAAACAATCCAGATGTAAATTGCCACAAAATTTAAATGGACTATTTTTAAAGTCAATAATATTTTTCTCATTTTGTATTTATTTTTTTTTGTGTGTTAAAACTATTTCAATAATTCTTGGTTAATGATAAAATTTTGATAACAATCTTCATATTTTACTGTAGACTCAAGTAAAAACATTAATAAAATATACTCCAATTTGTGTTTGGATTATGTTTATCATTAACACCTAAATTCTATGTCTATTAGAAAGTTTTAATCTCTCAATCCATTGAAAGACTTTTCAAGTGGGTTCCACTTTATTTTAACTTATTTTAATTCAAAAACTGATGCTACAGTAATGTGATTTTTTTAGCAACATATTTTAACAGATAAATAATTTTAAGCTTCGAGAAAATTTTTGAATAGCTATAGTATTTCTTGATGTAACTACAAAATGCATTTAAATAAAAATCTGAAGTTGATTAAAGTAATGTGAGTAAGAAAAAATATATACATATATTTAGTATATTTAAATAGCTATATGATTTACAGTTTTATTCATATGACACTAGATGAGTTAGATATCTGAGAGTGATTATTCAGTACAACTTTTTAGTAAAATAAATTTACATTGTAATATACTGTTAAATATTTATATACATCGTTTCAAAATTTTTATATTGTATGCTTTTAGCAATACACTTCTACAGATTTTTGTGCCCTTTATTTGTGTATTAAAGTAAATTTGTTTCCCTTTAATTTATTGATTTGTAACTATGACCAACTATATAACTAGTTTAGAAAAAAAATCACCAGAAATGTATACCCTGACATGCCCTCTCCTAAATTAATTTTTTTTTCAATTTTTTTTCTAAAATTGTGTTTAAAATTTTTTATTTTATGCTCTCAAATTTGTACCAAATATTATTTAATGTTGTGTGATTCAGGAGTTCATATCTTAGTCATATACACGAGTAACAAATAATTCTACTTTTTTATTGAGTGATATAAATTTTGTTTTAACAACTCAACTTATTACTCGAAATTTTACATTCATTTTCAATTTTCTTTAAAGTTAAGTATCTGACTTTCTAATAGATGGCGCCACTAAATGTAACTATTTCTTGATTCTAGAGGCAAGTCAAAACTCCATCCAAATAATTTTGCAATATACTCATATTTTAATTTCTATACTATAGTATGAGTACAATTAGTAGGACTGGTATTTAAAAGTAGATCAAAATTAGCATGCTTTTTGAAACAGCATTATTTATTAGGCTGCTAGTATAATTTATGTTTAAATAAATCATTAGCAATTTGAACTTGATATAAAAATGTTTTTTATTGATTGATAGGAGCTCTTATTATAATATTAGGAACCTATAACATATATTTTTTATAGAGTACTAAACAAATATCACTAACTTTATTCTGATTGTTAGATAATTTAGAACTAAATGTTGGCTAATATTTATGGTGCAGGAGCTAGATTTCGTTTTCTAAAAATAAATCGTGTTTATAAAAAATTCATTTTCAAACTGGAGCTTTTTAGAAACTATAAGTTTTGACAAAAAGAGGAAAGATTTCTGAAAAATCACTGAATTTCTGCCGGAGACTTGAATTTCTTGTGTCGATATAAATGGCTCCTAACGCATGTTACAATTAGGTTAACCTTAGGAGCATAGTAAAGATAGATAAAAATCCCATTACCCCAATTAAAACCCCTACGAATGTTTTTCCTTTGTGTAATTCAATATTGCATTACAAGCTATATAGCTTTATACATTTAGAAAGTAATTTTTTCTAAAATTTCCTATTCTAGTTTTCCTTCCTAGTGTTTTAACACTGTGTTTTTGGTTTGTCCTGCATGCTATTGAGAAGTTTAAGGGATTTAACATTTTATTATGGGAATACTATCTAGCCCGTAATGTCCATATCCATTTAGGAGGTATTGGCTAAAGTTGGCCCAGGATATGAGCCAATATTTTGGGGATAGTTAGACCTTACAGCCGTAGTGAGTGACTACAGATAACCTCGACATTAGTGGTACTGGGTTAGATCAAACCAATCATCGTAATAAAATATTACTTTTTAGTCGAATTTTTCTTTTTTGGTTCCTTTAACAAATTCCTGAACATGGTACTGGCATAACAAAATATGCAAGGATACTTAAGGTGGCGCCATCTGTTATAGAGTCTTAACAATAGAACTATTTCTATAGGCGTGACTGCATTCTCCTGGCTGCAACAATGGTAAATTATTCAACTACCTTTGTTGTCAGATAAAAGGTCAACTTCGTATCAGACGGTGGATAAAGAGTTCTTTGAAACTGAAAACTGTAGTTCTACAGTAACCATCTCCATTTGGAATTTTAAATGGACGAGGCCCGATTAAACCCAAGTGGGACCTCGGGCCAAGCCTTCTTCTCGGCCCCCCATCCCCACATTCTGACGCATAATGAATTGCAGAAATTATACGCAAACTTTTATATATTTCACAACAAATTGCATTTTCAATTGAAAATTTCATTATACATTCAATCGCGTGAATCTCGTTTACAATGACACGCATATACCAAAAGAAAAAACAAAACATAATATGGTTATAGCCAAATTTAAAATACCAATATTCAAGCATTAGTAATTTTTTTTTTAATTTTGTCAAAAGAAAAGTAGTTTTCTTATAAAGACAGTGTGTCTGTAATTAAACTCCCCTTTTTTAAAGTTGTCTACAGTCGAAACTATTGTTCAGAATGTAATGAAATGTTGTGTAGGACACAGTGGAGAGATGCAGATTCGTTTGAGTGTGTAAAAAATATTTCAAAATTTCACCGCTAGAAGGCGTTTTTAAAATTAATTATACATTTACGACTGGTTCTTGACTTAGATTTCACCATCTTTTTATGCATAGGTTGCCCTAACACAATGATGCAGATTTTCTATAATATTTTTTTTATTCTCGATCTGTATTTCTTCGAGGAATTAAGTCCTGGAGGTCCAGTAACAGGTTTGGTCACCGGGCAGCTTTATGAATCCTTGTTGCTGGATAAAATTGTTTCAGATCTTCACTCAAGTTCGTGCCTTCAACGCAATTTTTTAAATGCAAGATGGAGTTCCTCCACACATTAACCTTCCTGTTAAAGAACGTTCTCTAAATTCACTTTACAGAAGAAAGTGTTATATATAACGTGACTAGGCTTCCCGTTATGAATGGGAGTGTCCCTTTTTATAATTATGAGTCTCGATGTCCCCGAAATGGACTGTGGGACGCAAAATTGTCCCGTTTTCAGAAGCCGCGTGAAAATTTGAGTAGCAGACGGCCGGCCATCGCCCTGCCGCAGCTGCGATGTGACGCCCGCACCAACCGGATACAAATGCTCCAGTAGAAAGAGTATATTCTATTATGAACAAATTGGGGACATCTGAGAAAACCCAGTTACAAATTTCAGTTCTAAAGGCGATGTTGATAATTAAGGTTAATATAAAAAAAAAAAAAAACGCGCCAAGAGTTTCATTCTTACTTGAAATCGTCACATCTATATTAAAACAAATTTGTTCTTCTGATAAATATAAATGTAACTAATGTGACAGCGCGCAACGGCCATCTGCGCGCGCACCCTTTTTGTTTTAGCCTAAAAGGACAGACTGTTAGAGAGTTCGTTATGTGGTGTGCTGGTGTGTGCGAGGGCCTCCTGCTCTCTGCATTCTCAATAATGTTAATTGTTAAGTAAACTTGTAAATATGTGTAAATATATTAATAATTAAACGTAAATTGTTAAATGTAGATAGTTTGTGTTGGATTTATAGTGTTACAGATTGGCGCCCAACCCGTGGCTCGAAACACGAAGCCGAAGACATGACCACAGATAAGTGATTTCTTTTCTTTTTGACAAGCACTCAAGGAACTTTATTAATTTTGTCATCCTGACAAATGAAGAAGAGATTCTGATTTGAATTCACCCTGAATTCGTTTTGTTTTATTATGATCATCCAGATCAAATTTAAATACCGCATGCCAGTTCCTTTAGTGCCTGACGATTAAAATTTGAATAATTTGTAATTTCAATCCAAATTTTGAATTTTATTTTTCTTAACATTTTTATTATTAAGACTTATGGATATTGTTAATTTCAATTGTTTTGATTAAGAATTCATAAAGATAGTTAATATTTCAGTGTTGAATATTGGTGCAGGTTCAATTTAATTTGGATTTTTGTATTAATAACAAAAGATATTGCTCAGGTTAATGTTCTTTTTTTGTGTTGCTTATTATTTAATTTTCCATCGATGATTCTTTTTAATAGAAATATTATGTATCTGAAATATTTGTATAATTAAGAAGTATTATTTTATTCCTTCAAATTTATTTATACTTCCGGTTTCAAATCGGAATAATATAGTTTAGTTGATTAATCAGATGTATGCATATTATGTCATTCTAATGAGCCATTCTCGCAGTAATTGAGTTTTACCATTAATTTTAAGTTTGGCCTGAAAAGAATAAAAATGGCATATCTTACTAGAGGTAAAAAATGCGACCTTTTGGTTTTGGCCGCAGAATTAGGCATCGAGTTGGAACCCGACGCCACAGTAATAAAAATTAAAGATGTTATAACCGGATGTACTTCATATGACGAAGAATTCACAAAAACATTGTTGGATACAATCATTAGCACCAGAAAAGAATCCGAAGTAAAAGAAAAGGAAGCAGAAACCGAGAGACGGCAAATGGAATTTGAATTAGAGAAACTAAAGTTACAAAATTTAAATCATGCTTCGAAAACAGGAACCGTTCTTACCGATAGTGATACGGATGTATCTAAATTTGAAATTAAAGGGTTAATCCCTCAGTTTGACCCGAAGGTAGATGACATTAGTACGTTTTTAAACCTTTTCGAGAGACAACTGTCATTTTTGAAAATACCAGAATCAAAATGGGTGGTATATCTGATCGGGCTTTTACCTATTGAAATTTCAAAATTAATTGCTATAGAATCGGATTCTCCGGATAAACCACCGGAATATGGGGAAATAAAAAAAATTTTATTACGTCGATTCAAGATGAGTGCAGAGAAATTCCGACAATTTTTCGTCCAACACAGAAAAAATCCAGACTCCACGTGGAGAGATTATTTCTATGATTTGAGAAAATTTTTTGAAGGTTGGCTCAGTGAGCTTAATATCACTACATTTGATCAGTTAAAAGATCTAATAATTTCTGATCAAATCAAAAAGAAGTGTCCTCCGGATTACAAAGATCATTTTTTAGATCACTGGAGTGAATTGAGCGATCCAGTTGCTTTAGTTGATAAGCTAGATGCTTATGAAGAAAGTAGAAACTTAAAAGGTAGAAACACGAACCATGAACAACATAGAAAGGAAAATTCTAAGCAGAGTAACAATTTAAGAAATTTTAAGAATAGTGTTAATTATAAATACTCAACGAATAGAACTGTTAATAAAATTAACGAAAGACCTATTAGCTGCTATGGCTGTGGGAAACCTGGTTTCATAAAGGCAAAATGCCCTACGTGTTCCCCAAACATTAAAGTTGATTCCGCCCAGGTTAGTTGCTTGAAATTTCAAACGTGTGCGATACAAGAACCCAAGGCAATGTTAATGAAGATTAAAATAAATGGTATGTGGGGTTTAGCATGTGCTGACACTGGAGCCAGCCACACTGTTGCTGGAGAAACCCTGTATAACCTCCTCCGAGAACAAGGGGTAATTTTTCGTAAAGTGAATTTAAATATAACACTCGCGGACGGAGTGCCGAAATTCTCTGAAGTTTATAATACCGAAATAGACATTGAATTGTTAGGGAAAAGAATTCCTACTACACTATTTGTGTTACCTACAGCTAAGGGCAATCGAACTCTCCTTGGTACTGATTTTTTATCCAAAGCTGGTGTTAGCTTGGATACTCAGAACAGAAAATGGTATTTCAACAGTAATCCTAGGAAAAAATTCAATTTTGAGAAAGATACATTTATACCCGCTTGTGTGCCACATAAAAACTCTTTCGAATCCTCAGGTAATTCGCAAAACATTAGCACTATACCATCCGATAAAATTATTGTGTCTCCTGAGCTGAACATTTGCGTTTTGAAAGAAACTGAAGGCAGTCACTTATCTGCCGAGGAAAGGTTACAATTATGTAAACTGTTAGAAATGTTTACGGATATCTTTCAGCCAGGGGAAGAGCCTATACCTAGAATTAAACATTATATAGACACTGGTAATAATCTCCCTGTAGCTATGCCACCATATCGCATGTCTCCATTAAAGAAGGACATTCTTAAGAAAGAGTTAGAGAATCTTTTGGCCAATGGCACAATTGAAGAATGTGAGTCACCGTATGCCTCACCAGTGGTGCTAGTTCCAAAACCTAATGGTCAATTTCGCCTTTGTGTGGACTACAGAAAGTTGAATTCCACTATAAAAATGGATAAATACCCTCTGCCTAGAATGGATGATTTGCTCCATGAAGCTAAACACACTCCTTACATGTCAACGATAGATTTAAGATCCGGATATCACCAAATCGAGGTAAATCCCACTGATCGAGATAAAACAGCTTTCGTGTGCCCTTTTGGTACTTACAGATATTGCCGCATGCCTTTTGGGCTTAAAAATGCTCCGGCGACATTTCAAAGACTAATCGATAACTTCAGAAACTCCCTGAATGATGTTTTGGTTCTGTCGTACTTAGATGACATAATAATTTTATCTGAAACTTTCGAGAAGCATATTGATGATTTAGGAAAAGTATTATCAAAATTGCGTGAGTTTAAATTACATGCTAACAGAGAGAAGTGTAATTTCGCCTGTAACCGAGTGAAATACTTGGGACACTACATTACCAATTCTGGTCTTGAAGTTGACCCAGATAAGGTTGCCGCCATTCAAAATTTACCATCTCCCAGGAATTTAAAGCAAGTCCAATCCTTTTTGCAAACTTGCTCGTGGTATAGAAGATTTGTACCGAACTTTTCTGACATAGCAAGGCCCTTAAGTAATCTCACGAAGAAAAATAGCCCTTGGAAATGGGGAAAAGAAGAGGAAAACGCATTTAAAACCCTAAAACATCATCTGATTAGTCCTCCTGTTCTACGACAAAATGACCCAAATAAGCCATACATCTTGCGAACCGATGCTAGCAACTACGCGCTTGGAGCAGTGCTGTTGCAAGGTGAGGGAGCTGAGGAGCACCCTATTGAATATGCGAGCAGACTATTAAACGATGCAGAACGGAACTATACAACCACAGAACGAGAAGCGTTGGCAGTGGTTTGGGGCCTAAATAAATTTCGGGGATACATCGAGGGACAAGATATAACAGTGACATCAGATCATCAACCTCTTCGTTGGCTAATGGGTTTAAAATCTCCAACTGCTCGTTGGGCTTTGCAAGTCCAGTCGTTTGCCCCAAAGATGGAATACATACCTGGAAGAGCCAACGTTGTGGCAGATCTCTTGTCAAGACCTTTCTGCCAACACGCTGAAGAATATTGCCAATTCTGCAAAATTGCCATTGATATGCCAACACGAAGTCCCAGAGAATTACGAGAAGAACAACTTAAGGACGCAGACCTTAAAAAGATCATTGAATCATTTGAGAGTCCTGCTAAAGATGAAAATTTTACAAATTGGCTAAATCGGGGATATTTGTTGAATCAAGGAGTTTTATACCGATATTCACCAGAAGCAGAGACAGAAGAAGCCCAGTTAGTAGTGCCGAAGCATGAATGTGAAAGAATACTGAAAGAATATCATGATGCCCCAATGGCGGGACATTATGGTGTAGAAGGAACACTATGTAAGATAGCGAAGCGGTACTACTGGACTGGCATGCGTAGGTACATTACAGAGTACATAAAGAATTGTGAAGATTTTTGCCGATTTAAAGCTAGTAATCAGAAACCTTCAGGTTTGCTACAAACACCTGTATATAACCAACGTTTTGAATCAATTTCAGTTGACTTATTTGGACCATTACCCAAGAGTCCTGGTGGTAAAAAATGAATATTTATAGTAGAAGACTGCGCTACTAGATGGACTGAACTTTTCGCATTAGAACATGCTACAGCTAGGGAATGTGCTATCACCCTGATAGAAGAAGTTTATTTACGTTATGGATTCCCAAGAAGAATAATAAGTGACAATGGAAGTCAGTTTGTTAGTTCAGTGATGCAGCAAGTTTGTTATATTCTTAATATAGATCAGGTGTTAACCCCGGTATACCACCCACGGGCAAACCCGGTGGAGAGGAAGAACCGAGACTTAAAACCAAGATTGGCAATCCTTGTCAAAGGTAACCACACTATTTGGAGTGAGAAACTCCCAACCATACGTTTTGCCCTGAACACAGCAAGATGCGACACAACAGGTGAAACAGCAGCATTTCTTATGTTCGGAAGAGAGCTTCGAACAACAGACGATATTACTCGCGACCTTCGAGCTATTATCTCAAATGACAACTTCGTGCCCGAGATAATGCCCTATTTGAAACGTTTTGCAAATTATATGAATCAGTTGAAGTCTGATATAGAATTGAAACAGGATAAAAATAAACTTTATGCTGATAAACATATCGGAAAAACGCCTCAATTCAAAACAGGTGATAAAGTGTGGGTAACTCTCCACCCCAAAAGTCAAACCAAATCCGAAAGAACAGCTAAATTTATGCCACGACGCGATGGCCCATATGTTATTTATAAAGTACAATCTCCTACATCTTATTTGATTGCTACCCAAAATAATCCTTTTACTCCCATAGGAAAATACCACTCATCATGCCTCCAACCTTATAGAGGGCAAGGAAAGAGCAACCCAATGTTGCTCCTGAAAAGAAGAGGTCGACCTAAAAGGCCAAAAAGTGAGCAACAGCCAGACTCTACCCCAATCAGAAGATCACCTAGATTCCACCCATCGACATGAGGACATTAGTCGATGGTTGAGGGGAAGGATGTGACAGCGCGCAACGGCCATCTGCGCGCGCACCCTTTTTGTTTTAGCCTAAAAGGACAGACTGTTAGAGAGTTCGTTATGTGGTGTGCTGGTGTGTGCGAGGGCCTCCTGCTCTCTGCATTCTCAATAATGTTAATTGTTAAGTAAACTTGTAAATATGTGTAAATATATTAATAATTAAACGTAAATTGTTAAATGTAGATAGTTTGTGTTGGATTTATAGTGTTACACTAAACATTTTGGGTACCTATATTTTGTGATTCGTAACTTTTAAGCCAACTAACTTTTTCTGAATAAATAACTTTAAAAAAGTGTTTTTTTCATTGACTACCTATGATTTGACCTAAATAAACCAATGTCCCGTTTTGAGTCAAAAAATAAATGGTCACTTTAGTTATATATCAAATCCGGATGTGCAATAAATATCTTTACCAGACTCGATTATGGAGAATGACCATGACTTCTCGAATCTAAACAAATCAACATTATTTGTTGTCGTTTACAACATTATACATTGTATACATAAGGATCAATTAATATGCAGACTATATTTTATCCAGATATCTTGCCAGACTATTCCTTAGTAATAATTAAAACTTTACGATCCGCTACGTATCTCTGCTACCACAGGCGTAATTGGTAAGGGGAGTCAAATAGCCTTCTCCCCAGAATTTTTAGAGAAGGGGTAAATTTCCTGTTTTGCCCCTTAAATTTTTTGAGGTTTTATTCATATTTTAAATTTTTTTATTAGATTTTTGCTTCCTTAGTTGAAGGATCCAAATTACTCCTCTGTCTGCTACGTATCTCTATCTAAAATCTCTGCTTTGTCATTTGGAGTTATGACATACTTCTCGCAGGTCTTAAGTCAGCGTTTATCATCCTTTGTACCCTATATATCCAATATCTTTGCAAATGAACAATATATATATATATATATATATATATATATATATATATATATATATATATATGTAATGTGAGCGAGACCCATTCAAAATCACAACAGCTTTACAACTTCGTGCACATAGACAATATGATCCCGCACATACACTTTACAAGTAGGGATTCCTCAGGTAAAAGACTACGTACAGTTGATCACATGATACAAAATACCCATGTTTAAAGAGAACGCGCTAACTATTGGCTAAATTAGTCCAGACAGAGGCTGCACTAAGTCTATAGCGTGTCTGGAGGAAAAAATCAGAATTACCGCGCAAACCCCGAACTCACTTTATGAACAAAAGTTATTAAATTAATATTAAAATACCTAAATAAGGGATTTTAATATTACACACACACACACACACACACACACACACACACACACACACACACACACACACACACACACACACACACACACACACACACATATATATATATATAATTTCAGAAACTTTATACATTTTTTAATTTAACATTAATATTAAAGGAAATAAAATTGTATTGCTATTTAAAAAATTACAAATAATTAAGTAAAGCCTCTTAAAGATTTTAAATTTCTTTTTATAAAATTTAAAATAATCAAGAATCGGTTTGGTTTTGGAGAGCTATGGTCTAATTTTTGCAACACTAGGGCTAAAGGTCCCGATCTCACAATAAACACCTCCTCTAATTTTTATTTTAATATATTAAATCTATCTCTATTTATAAAAAGCGATGCTACTACAAATGTGTGTATATGATATATGTATATTTATTTGACTTGTCTATGTCTACAAACAGAAGAGCTGTGATTAGCATGAATAAAATATTAATACATGTTAAGTAAAATTGGATAAATATATAAATGATTTTACATACCTTTGGGTTTTAATTCCCCGTATTTCTGCTCCCATAAAATCAAGGCTTTTCCCCCCAAGAACGAAAACATTGATATCATGTCAATTTTGGGAGGTTCTCCAACTGTCCTTTGGTAAATCCAGGTAGAAGAGACATTTATGACAAATTGAGATAACTAAGCTATCTAGATCGATAAAATAAACCTTCAGGTTTAAATAAAAATAAATTTTGATAGCTAGAAAATTTCAAGAACTTGCAAAAACAAAATCGGAAAATAGTGCGTGTTTACAAGTAATAAGAAAATATTGGACAACGTGAACGATGACGTCACAACTAATCACGGAGTGTTTTGATGTCACGTGATTTTCGCTTTGCTTTAAAATTAATTTTTTAAATGATGGGACCAGTTTTTTACATTTTTGAGAACATTTTTTGAATCTACGAGTCTGGAATTATCAGAAAAATACTAAGTTGTTCGAATCCCCCATATTTGCAAATTCCTCATTTTCACTATGTAATTCATCTTTACAAGTGATAAAAAGTAGCTGAACTTTCATTTTAAGCTTTCTCTAGGATGAAATAATGCATGTTTGAACTATTACAGTATTAAAATTATTTTAACTTTTTGCCTTTTCTGTACCTCACCTGTGATATAACACATCTAAGGCTTTATATGGCTGTGTATCACATGTGATACATAATGAACTATATAATTTAAGCTGAAAATAATTTAGTTTAGAGTCTTAAATTTAGTTATATTTTAGTTACATTAGTTAAACGTATTAAATTTAAAGCTGTATATCTAATGTACATCATATGGCAATTCTCTCATATGGGCACATTCAAAGAGTTAAGAATACAAGTAATTTCTAATTCATGCTACCATCGATATAGGTATTCGGTAGGTAATCAAATTTTTACATCGCCTTCTCTTATTTCAAAAACTTCTTACGTTAATAACTCATATTCACTTTCATAATTTCAAACAATAATACGTTACTTCACGCCTACTTGTTCTGTCGTATTTATAATAAGCTTATTATTCTTAATTTACAAGTACAATATGTTTTTCAAATGAAAACGCAATGTAACGCTGACGTCATACGAAATTTTTATTTTATTTTTTTATGATGGTTGTATTTTGACAATAGATATTACGCATTTCTAAACTGACATCATGCAGTTATCCCCTTCTTATACACGTTCTCTGCTATAATATTCATCACGACACGAGAATTTTAGTGTGATAATTCTTTTCTCCGTTTCTTCGTATTATTCTTTGCAGTTAGCTTTAAAAATATTTTTTTTGGCTAATGCAACATGCGTATTACCCTACAACAGGGTTTGAGCGTATGCAAAGTGTGTAGTGGCAATAACCGAGAAAAATTTTGACCATACTTGAAGAGACACGAATATACTGTTATTGAGACAAATGCTACTTGGATAAGACAACATATGATCCTGAGGCTATACGAATTCAAGCGAAGGGTTGAACCTTTAATTTTGGTTGACTTTGTTTGGAGCGCTACTGCTCAATGTTTTGCTACTCGAGGGCTAATGAAACCGAGACCTACTGATTAAAGCCGATTCCAAATGGCTATGAAAATCCATGCCATCAGGGGATTCGAACTCACGAATTCTGGATCTGAAGAGCAGAGCCTTGCACATTCAGCCATCGTTTGGCCATTTCGTTTAGAACAGCACCGCTGGCATAAAAGAACGACTTTTCTAAGTTGGTCCTCATATTTTAGAAGCATCCATCAAGCAGATAATCCCGAAGGTGGGGGTTGGCAGCTGCCACTTTCAGAGGTACCTTGGTGGCATTCCGACCACGAACCTATTTCCGTATATTACAGAAGTGGCCAAGCTCCTTAACAGTCCGAGCCATTTTTCAAAATTTGAAATTTTTCGCGAGCTGCAATTAAATACGTATTTAAATTTTTTTAAAAAGAGTTTATATTTAATGAATGTCATTTGGAAGTTCTTTGTCCTTTACAAGGAACTTTTTAAATTGTCGATAAATTTTTGCATTAGTGCTGATGTAATTTACAATGTGTTACACTGTTTTCATAATATCAAAGTATTTTAAATATTTTGTAACGCGATGTTGTTGGAGAATTATGTAGTGAATCGGTATGTGGAATTGGAGAATCGTCTCTTAAAAGGAGAATAAGATCGATTTTTTTTACTCAGCATTGCCGGAGCTCCATCAGTTGTAATATTTTTTAAAAATATAATAACACAAAAATGAAAAGGGAACTCGGGTACATTTATCGAGAGCCACAAATAATCCTCCAAAGTGCCGCATGTGGCTCACGAGTCGCAGATTGGCCACCCCTGGTATATTACATTAAACGACTAATCTTTGGTCGAATCTATTATTCGACTTTAATCTTTCCCTAATTATTTGTATTTTGTGTATGTGCGTGTATTTATATGGAAATAATATGGAATGATGAGCAATGAAATTAAACTTACTGGATTAGTTAGTTTGAATTTATTAGTAGAATTCCGAAAATAACGTCTGATATCCATTTTCACAGCTGCTTTAACCACGTGTTTCACAAGTTCTCTGATTCGCAGTCATATGCGTTTTTGTTTGTTTTTTCATTGCATCACTTTCATCGTATCGAATCGTTTGCATTTTTTTTTCTCTAAACTCTGTTATTATCTGGGTTAAATGTTGTAGTTCAAAAGCGAAATAATCAGAAACTCATGAAATATTTCAAGGTCTATTTATATAAATATTCTTATATCTGGGTTAGGATTAGATTATAAACTGCGTAGTTTTTCTTTTAAAATATAATTTTCTTTTTTAGATTTCATTTCATGGCAAATAAATAAATAATTAGGCAAATAATAACAACAATAAATAAATAACGATAATAAACTTTTGCAAGCTTTTTATCATTATCAGAAAACACCACTTTATAGAAACAGCATGTTAAACTTACAACTAAACTTTCTAATTATTTTTTTGTTTCCCTAGAAAACAAATAAAATCAGGAGATTTTTTTTCTAGGTGACATATTGACATAATAGTATTCGTTAAGAAAAAATTATCGCTGTAATGTGTGGCTGAAAGATTTAAATTCTTTTCCAATCTTAAGAAAGAAAATTTAATTTTCTTTTGTAGCAATAACTTCACCGATTATTGCGAATTAAACAGACAGTTTAATTTATCACGTTTATGCCTATATTAAAATTTTACATAGTTATGTATGTTATTTAAAAAAATTATTAGTAATTAAGAGACAAAAGGGGTGAACAAACAAAAAGTTCTTTTTTGTATTCAATTCTTCAACAAATTTGACAAATTCAGTTTTTTAATCTCGTATTATTAGCATGAGAACTAAATCAAATTTAAAACCACATATGAAGCATGGATGTTTTAGTGGCATCACGGAAGACTTTGAGTACAATATACACTATATATAAAGAGAAAAGTGTAACGGATCAGTATAACGGATATTAAAGTTGGCCAGCTTAACTCAAAAAATGATTAGGCGTAGAATATTGAAATTTTGTATTTAGGTCTGCTGTAACGTTAGTTGCTCACCTTTATTTGTGATTACGATCCGTAAATTGTATATAACGGAAAATCTCATATTGTCTTGAGTCCCGTAATTAGCCGGTCACTAGATGGAGCTCTCTATGATATGTTTATATTAATTCTGATGTGTTTTTAGTGTGCTCTCGTGGAATAAGTTCTGTGTTATTATGTAAGTCTTTTAAAGTCATTTTTTATTCGATTTTACTTCATAAATTTTAGTGCTAAATCATCTTAATGTTTACTTCAAACAAGGACAAAACGGTAAGTCTTATTTTTTATTTAATTTTCCATGGTTGATCGGAATACATGCATTATAGACGCCGGTCCCATCCGCCTTTTTTTTTTTGGCGACCAACAGAAAAACGCTTGTTTTGAAAAATCGCCAAGTAGAAAAACATGGCGGCGGTCACATGGCATATTTGAAGTGCAACATTAACAAAACTAAACTTTAAAAGAAAAAAGACAGATTAACAATTTAAAACATTATTAAAATAAGATTAGCATAATAATTATTATTTTTAACGTTATTTAAAAAATAAATAACAGATTAGTGATATTTATGATATATATGAACAGAATAAACACAATATATAGCATTTTAATAAGCACTAATATTATAAAAAATCTAACATGTGGGGGAGACCTCCCCCCTTGCAATAAAAGAAATGCAAAATAAATTTAATAACACATGAAAATTGGAAAGGGTAGCGCCACAAACATTCTTCAACACTCCTACCTCCTTTAAAAAAAACTTTGGAATAATTCTTTTTTTACCAAATAATAAAAAAAAAAATAATCTCAGATTCGGAATATTGTTGTTCACACACACTTGGAGTTTAGAATTAAATGCAAAACCCACCTCAAACCTAAGAATAACCTGATATTTTTAACAATTTCAAAAGTAGAAAGAACCGAAATAACTACAACTGCCATAATTAAATTACTAAATCGCAGAAAATAAGAACAAAACAAAAATGTTCTAAACCAAAGTATTTTCTTTGATTTAGAATATCCTGATACTTTTTAACAATTTAAAAAATAGTAAGAACCGAACTAACTTCACCAGTCATAAATAAATTAACTAAATCCCCAAAAATGATAAGAACAAAAAAATACAACCTGACCTAGGTGACTGTAAACCAAAAGAACAGTTAAGATGCAAATTTCTGGAATAGTGCCGGGTACTGACGTCAGAAATCACGTGACCCAATGGGATGCAAGAACACAGTAGAGCTGCCATACCCCCTCCCCAAACAAAGTCAGGGCAAACACACCAACCCACTTATCGCCCCATAAAATTGCTAAATGATCGCCAAATTTAGCGACAAAAAACACGGCGTATATAATGCATCTGTTCCAAGAAAATAATGCAACGAAAGATATCGACGTATTCCAGAAAAAATTCACGTTAGTTATACAATTCATTACCAAATGGTGAACTGTATATCTAACTGCATTTTTTTCTGAAAAAAAAACATCATTTCATAATTTTGGTCAAAATCTGTTATTTTGAAAGCCCCTTGTCCACTTAAATAAGGAACACTGGAAGCGTAAATTTAAAAGAATGGTCGGCTTTGACAATAATGGAATAAGTTTAGTGCCTGAACTAACTTCAGAAACCTTTAGGAAATGAGGATTAACTATAGTACCTTCAGTATATGGGTCAACAGAAATCTGTGGGCCAAGCCCGTAATTTCTGAGTTTCTTTCACTGAGCATGAATAGCAAACAGCGAGAGGGAACTAACTGGACAGGCTTCCTCCTTGTACGCTCTCGCCACTTAGCGATAACTACGAGAAGTCTCGAGAATAATCTATAAATTCCGGAATATCAACACATTGTAAGAAGTTTAGCGACTTTTGGTAAAATATCGCCAACTTGGCTACGAAAATGTTTAAAACAATCGACAACTTAACGATATTTTGACAAATAACGAAAATAATTGCCACAATTTACAGCTTTAAAAAGAAGCTTCAGCCGAACGATGGCCGATTGGTTAGGGTGCTGGCCTTCGGAACCGGAGTTCGTGGGTTCGAATCCCACATTGGCATGGATGTTTGTAGCCTTTCGGAATCGGCTTTAAGCTGTAGGTCCCGGTCTCATTAGCCCTCGTGTTGCAAAAAGTAGACCGTAGCACTCCAAACCAAAACCAAAAAGAAGCTTCGCCTGTACCTCGTTTTTCACGGTATGAAGCCTAAACTTTCAGGGAAACTACGAACGAGAGCGACTTATAGCAAATTGAATCGTATATTATGAAGAAAAAATAATTTTTCAATTAAAGCCCAGTGTTGCCAATTGATAGTAAACCATTTTTATTTTTTTATAAAAATTGCTATCTATAAAGATATCATTATTCTTATTTTTTTAAACCTGTGATTTTTGTAATGTTTGGCAATAAAATTTGTATTTGTAATAAGAATTAATTACTTTTAAAAATATATAGGGGAAATTCCTTATCATAGTTATTACCAAATGGTGAATTGTATATCTAACTGCATTTTTTTCTGAAAAAAAAATTCCATAATTTTGGTCAAAATCTGTTATTTTGGAAGCCTTTTGTCCACTTAAATAAGGAATAGGGGAAACGTACATTTAAAGGAATGGTCGACTTTGACAATAATGGAATAAGCTTAGTACCTGAACTAATTTCAGTACGGGCCAAGCCCGTAATTTGAGTTTCACTGAGCATGAATAGCAGACAGCGAGAGGGAACTAACTGGACGGGCTTCCTCCTTGTACGCTCTCGCCACCTAGCGATAACTACGAGAAGTCTCGAGAATAATCTATAAATTCCGGAATATCACCACGTTGGCGAGAAGTTTAACGACGTTTGGTAAAATATCGCCAACTTGGCGATAGAAATGTTTAAAGCAATCGACAACTTAACAATCTCTAGACAAATAACTGAAATAATTGCCACAATTTACAGCCTTAAAAAGAAGCTTCGCCTGTATTTATGTTTTTCTCCCCTAAAATTGCAGGGAAACTACGAACGAAAGCGATTTATAGCAAATTCAGTCGTATATTTTTCGATATTTACACCATATACACACATAATAGTGGTGAAAAATGTTTACATTTATGCACAGTGGTACCAAATTCATAACAATATTAATGTACACTTTTTTAAAAATTAAAAAGTAATGTTTTTGATTTTTTAAGGTTTCAAAATTTTGGCTGTCTGTAGCTATAGTTGAATTATAAGTATACGTGTACACTGTTCTAAGTACAGAAGAAAAATGTTTATTGAGTACGTTATTGATATAAGTAAGCTCCTTACTTTGGACATTTCGAATCAGTTCGAACGTTCGTTGTGACGTCACTTTGAAGTCAGCTTGCGGACATTATAAGAGCAAACGATCAAGCGTACGTCAAAGTGACGGCACAACGGACGTTCGGATCAATTCGTAAGTTACAGAGTAAGTCTTCAAGTTCTGAATTATATTTATCCTTATGAATATGAATTTTTATTTTAAATTAACATGTGTATACACTCAAGAGCCAAAACATTATGACCACCCCTACATTTTGCAATGAACTCGCCTGGATGGCGTGGAAGGCACGTGATCAGGTGGAAGTGGTATTTAACTGCTGCTGGAGAGTCTGAAGAATCATTCTTTCACTTACTTCTGTGTGTCATGGGAAAGGCTGCTGATCTAAGCGATTTTGATAGAGGGCAGATTGTAATGGCTCGAAGGCTCGGAACAAGTATTTCCGAAACTGCACAACTCGTGAGTTGTTTGCGATCTACAGTTGTTAGTACTTATGCAAAGTGGATGAATGACGGTGAAACCAGCAATAGACGACATGGTGTTGGACGTCCACACGCTATCAAAGAAAAAGGTCGTCAGAGAATGTCTCGCATGGTGAAGCAAAACCATAGCCAGACAGTGGCTCAGCTGACAACCCAAATACAATGCAGGGGCAAGTAGAATAGTATCGGAGCACACAGTTGAGAGGACACTGTTGGATATGAGGCTAAGCAGCAAACGTCCCACTCGTGTGCCTTTGCTGACCAAGCGTCATCGCCAACTGCGCCTACGCTGGGCCCGGGAATATCGCGATTGGTCCATGGATCAGTGGGAGAGAGTTGCCAGGTCAGATGAATCACGGTTTGTCATTCATCACGCCAATGGCCGTGTGAGAATACGCCGTCTTAATGGCGAACAGTTGCTCTCTCAATGTACAGTAGGTCATACACTGGCCAGTGGTGGTGGATTATGCTTTGGAGGATGTTCTCTTGGGCGTCTCTGGGACCTGTGGTTGTGGTAGAGCAGACCATGAATGCTACAGGGTATCTGAACATCATTGCGGATCTGTTGCACTCTTACATGGTCTCTGTTTTTCCAGCTGGAAATGGAATGTTCCAACAGAACAACGTCCCGTGTCATAAGGCTAAAATTGTGTTGGAGTGGTTCCAGGAACATGATGCTGAATTTAAGTTAATGTTCCGGCCGCCTAACTCACAGGATCTCAATCCGATAGAACACATTTGGGATGTCATGGTACGGCAGCTCAGAGTTCAAAGACTACCAATTCGCAATATCTAGGATTTGCACAACCGTTGCTTAAACATCTGGTACAATCTGTCTTCGGCCATCTACCAAGGACTTGTGGCATCCATTCTAAAGCGGGTTGAAGCTGTGTTGCCCGCCAAAGGTGGGGCAAATCGTTATTGACAGGTGGTCATAATGTTTTGGCTCTTGAGTGTATATTATTTCCTAAAGACATATTTTTCATGGTAAATGAGCTGTAATTACAATTAAAGACGAATGACGTAAAGGAAAAGCTACAATTTAATTTTTCTGATGAGAACAGCTATAATGGAAATCTTCACATTCTGAATTTTAACAATTAGCCACACAGAGATACCAACAAGATGCCAACACCGATAAAAATCTAAGTAGAAAAAAATAGTTAGTAGAATGTGATAAGTTAATGAGGAGATTCTGACCTGTAACCCTCTACGATAGCCAGTGGAATAGATTAGATTTACTCCCGCACGACCTTGGGAACTCTTTACTTGATAGTAATTAGGAAACAGAAGTTCTTATTCTCATCTCCTCTGACGTCATCCGGATGAATTTCCCATGATGATTTGGATAAGTTAGATATATATCATTTAAGAGAAAATGGAACGTCTTGATTTAGACATGCAAGTGAGGTATTAGTCCACTGAGTAGGGTCAAGGGTTCTTTAACAAGCACGTGTTAGATTTTTCGAGAATCTTCTAATTTTCCTTTTTTATGTAAGAGCAAAATAAAGTACAATCAAGTTCTAAATAAAAATAAAGTTATCTAACATAACGGTTTATTAGAACAGTATAATTATATAAGATAATCTATGTAACAGTATAATTATATAAGATAATCTATGTAACAGTATAATTATATAAGATAATCTATATAAAAGTATAATTATATAAGATAATATATATAACAGTATAATTATATAAGATTATCTATATAACAGTGTAATTTTATAATTACGTTATGTGTCTAATATAAGTTTCAAAATAAGGTTAATGTAATATAACGGTTTAGTGTAAATTTCAGTAGATGTTGTACATAATTATTATTTTTTATTTTAAGCATTTCAGTAAGCAGCATTGTAATATTTTTTTATTAAGAATCCAATTTAAATTATATCCAAGAAAGTAAATTATGTTCGAAGTGTTCCTCTAATTAAAATTTTCTTACATAACTTTTTCAGATATTAGTATTTAGTGTTTTTGATTACTAGTATTAGATCCAAAACTTATTTTGAGTTATATTAAAGCCTTCTATGTAAGACTGTGTGTAGGGTTTTCAGATATCTCTAAAATTATATGATATAAAAATAATTTACTGATACTCATACTGTAATAAAACGAAATTTGACAGCTTATGTATGTATCTATACATATAAAAGCGAGTGACCGTTTGTTTGTATGTACTTGTGTGTGTTTTGAACAAATACACACGATTTTATGGCAGAATGATGTCTGATGGGAAAAATGCTGCAAATTAGGGATTAGAGTTCATGGGTGTTGAATGAGGAATTTTCACGTTTTCTAATTTTAGTTTTAAACAACAGAAGACAAAAAAGTAAGCAGGACAGTAGCTATTTTTCTTTCATTTTGGGGACTCATTAGTGATTTGTAATGGGTTTTATAGCGGACTCTTTAACGTCTCTCAAAAACGATACTTTTCCTTGTGACGTCATCGTTCACGAAGACAACGACCGCCTATGTTGTTTACATGTTAAAAGGCGACTTTTAAATTTGTTTCTGTGTAAAGTATCCCATATAATAGAAATTTTTTTTGTTATGTCTGGCATTAAAAATCATATTATAAATGTTGTATTGTGCCACTCTGTAAAAATACAACTAATTGCAACGAGAAGATATTTTTCAGCGTTCCCAAAGATCCTCATACACGTAAAATCTAGACAAATACGATGAAAAGGGATGAGAAATTAAACCGCAAATTATCAAATAAATCATCTCTATTGGTTTGTGAAGACCATTTTTTGGTATGTAAATGCTTGCTTTTGTTTAAATATTACTAATTTAGAACAATTAAAGTATATAAAAATACATCTGTACCTTTAAAAGGACTGTTGATTAACCAGTGCTATTTAACTTTTAAAACTGCTAATTTCCGAGTATTATCACAGAGCTCAAGAACAATAAATGTTCGATAAAGCATATAAATATCGTAAAACATATAAATATCTAAAGCATATAATTATCTAATAAATAACTCTGGGGAGGGGAGGTTATGTATTTTTAAGGTATTATAAATATTTTCTTCAGAGATCTATACTTTCTTAACTGTATCAATTCACAATGATATTTTTCGAATAAATTGGTGACTAATTTGAAAAAAGTATAATATTTTTAAAATGCTTAATGATATTACTTTAAAAAATAAATTTAATTTCAGAAACTTTATACTTTTTTAATTTAAAGGTAATAAAATTGTATTGCTATTTAAAAATTTATAAATAATTAAGTAAAGACTTTTAAAGATTTTAAATTTCTTTTCATAAAATTTAAAATATCTGAGAATTGGTTTGGTTTTAGTTTGGTTTTGGAGCTCTAGGTTTACTTTTTGCAACAAGAGGGCTAATGAGACCGTCTCACAATAAATACCTCCTCTAATTTTTATTTTAATATTATATCCATCTCTATTTATAAAAAGCGATGCTACTACAAATGTATGTGTATATGATATATGTATATTTATTTGACTTGTCTATGTGTACAAACAGAAGAGCTGTGATTAGCTTGAAAAAAATATTAGTACATGTTAAGTGAAATTGTATCCCGTATTTCTCCTCCCATAAAATCCGGGTTATTTTTTCCCAAGAACGAAAACATTGACATCATGTCAATTTCGGGAGGTTGTCCAACTGTCCTTTGGTAAATCCAGGTAGAAGAGACATTTATAACAAATTGAGATAATTAAGCTATCGAAATCGATAAAATAAACCTTCAGGTTTAAATAAAAATAAATTTTGAAAGTTAGAAAATTCCAAGAACTTGCAAAAACAAAATTGGAAAATAGTGTACGCTTACAAGCAATGAGAAAATATTGGATAACGTGAACGATAACGTCACAACCAATCACGGAGTGTTTTGATGTCACGTGATTGTCGCTTAACTTTAAATTTAGTTTTTAAAACGATGGACCCAGTTTTTTACATTTTTGAGAACATTTTTGGAATTTACGAATCTAGAATTATCAGAAAAATACTAAGTTGTTCGAATCCCCCGCATGTGCAAATTCCTCATTCTGCTAATGGCATGGATGGTCGTAACCGTTTGGAATGCACAGTAGGTCCAGATTTCTATATTATTTGTATAGCAAAACAGTAGACCTTAAAAAAAGAAGCCTTAGCGCTTTTAATGCCTGAAATTTAAGGAAAAATGAAGAAGGAGTAAAAGTTATTTGAAGTTTTCATTTGTTATAAAAAGTCTCTATAAATGAAATCAAACTCGTGAATAGCTTGAAATATTGGAGGTAAATATTTCAAATTTTACTGTATGTATAGAAATCTGAGAATAATTTAAGCACCCCTCCTCCATCCAAACAAAAAATCTATATTTTAACTATAGGAGGACGAGAACATTCAAATGTTTTATTCATTTAAAAAAAATTAGTCAGAAATTTTACGCATGTATTTATGGATGTTGATAGAGTATTTTAATAGACCTTGGTATAAAAAAATATATTTTTAGAAATTTTTTAGCATTTTTCAAGTAAACGTGAGGAGAATCTACGAGCCCGTCCTTCATTATTAAATATTGATGTGAAGGACAAATTCAAACCACAGGACAACTTTCCATCAGTATTAATTAAAGTCTCATCTATATCAATTAGTTTAATGTAGCGTCACTTTAAAGTGTCAAATTTTGGATGTACTTGACAAAATTATGATGATATACATTTTGCTCTTAAAAAATTTCTTTTCTTTTAATTCCTCATTAGCACCAATAACTTTTACTTTTAGAT
This sequence comes from Pardosa pseudoannulata, assembly GCA_032207245.1. Taxonomy (NCBI): domain Eukaryota; kingdom Metazoa; phylum Arthropoda; class Arachnida; order Araneae; family Lycosidae; genus Pardosa; species Pardosa pseudoannulata. The sequence goes on along the minus strand of CM063508.1, from coordinate 76,381,940 downwards.
TAATGAAACCCTGATTGAAGGTTACTTGCAACCCATGCTCACTGAATACTTTATCGCATGGTCAACAGGAAATTTTGATCTTAGATTAATGGAAACTGTAATCTGAGACTTAAAAAGAATACATTTGAATTTTAATTGGAATAGGTATTGCTACAATGTAGCAGTTTAGAAGAAATTAAAAATACACCAGAAATATGCACGTTTTGTGAAAACACCTTTTTTTTTTCACGAAGGCGGAAGCTGAGAAAGACGCTTACCTTCATCTAAAAGACGGTGCTGTCGATTTCTCGCTATTTTCCCAGGATAAACTACAGGGGGGGAAATCACATTGCATCCATTTAACCCATTAGCTCCCAGTGTCCTCATATGATGACGCTGTAAAAAACCGCATTTCCCTTTATTAAGTCAAAAATATTCTTTTATTTACCAATAGTTCTGATAGATGAAAGCACTATACCAGTAGCCTGTGGTCCATATGTGCAGGTTGTGCACTGCACATCCTGGCAAAATTATGAGGGACAACAGTTTTCTGCACCTATGTCTACCTATCTTTATATGGTATATAATAAATATTATTTATAATATATTCAAATATTATGTTGATTTGCTTGCTTGTATTCCCGCAGTGCGTGCGGTACTAGATGCTGCACCACGTAGCGCGTTCAAAAGCAAACGAACATAGGAAGTTCTGATGTGTACGCACTGCGCACTAAATTGAAAATCACGCTTTATATGTATGGGCTACTGGAGAAGAACAGCATACTATGGCACTGAGGCAAGTGCAGCTATTTTTCTTGCACTTGGCATTCAGAATCATCCGAAGGTACGGTTTATTAAGCGTTGTATTAGAGCGGGGACTTACGTGCTTTTGGTTTTTTAACTGATTAACTGGCCATACGATTTTGCAGACGGTTAATGTTTAAATTTATATATTGTAAGATTTTGTTTTCATGGAAATATAAAAGAAGTATTTCATCAATATAAAGTGAAATGTTTTAGTGTGGTAAAGTAATTTCGGTGATGTATTATATTTATTGAAATAATTAGCTGAAAAACAATGTTGTTTTGTTTTAAAGAAACGAATTTTAACAGAACAGGCCAAATTTTACCATTCATTGTGTCTTACACACAGTATATAAGTTATATCTGTAACACCATATTCCTGGTTTTGTTTTTAAAAATTGTCAAGATGTTTTTCGCAGAATATACGATTTCCAAATGTTAAAAACAATTAATAAATATAATTTAATACACTGATAGAACAAGAAACAGTTCTCTCTATTGTGTCAGCGTGCAGTGAAATCCTCTGAACGTAGAATAGACGTTCGGTTTGTCGGCACCAATGAGCATCCGGATGAGGCACCTCAGCGGCGGGTGCCATGTGGTGCTACGTTTGCTGAACATGTAAGTTTTTCGTGGAAGCTCGAAGCGTTGCTTTTTCGACTCCGATATGACACCATACAACAAAAGATATGATTTTTGCTTCAGTTCTAGTAGAATTCTCCTAAGTTTAGCTGTTTTTATAGTTATAACTCGACTACTCGTAGGTAAATATTTTATTTATTGTAATCTTTAAATTTATATTCATAATAAATAACCCATTTCAGAATGGAGAACTCAGATGTCTCAGATTAATTGATTGGAATCTAAGATTTACTGGAAAATCCATGTTTTCTGCACACCCTGCATGAAAACCTTCCGCACGCCACTGCACTATACAGTATCAGATATGATATTTCTTTGGAATTAAGTAAAAAAAGTGCGGGAAAGATGAAGTAAAATTTCCCGCTTGTTTGATAATCACACCACACATTTTGTATAGTGCGGTTTGGCAAATAATTTATGAGGTAAGTTCATTCAACTTGGTATAAATGTAATCTAGATAGTCCGTTTGTTTCCATTAGAATGTTTCGTAGAGTTGTGAATGTGTCCGGAGTAATCAGGAAAGGTTGCCCGTCCTCGTTTGAGGACGCTGGACGTTTGGTTATAATTCGTATTTAGTATTCAGATTTTCTTCTCAAGTGTTTTTTACATTTTTTGAAGATAATCTATGTAGAATAACTAAAAAATGAGTAGAAATAAAATATTTAAAACCGTAAAAGATGATTGGCTTCTTGAGAAACATTCTATTGCCATACGAGGAGAGAAATTGTAGTTTTGCCTTATTACCAGGATGATAGATAGAGCTGTAGTAAATGGCTATGTCATTTATAAAAAAGATCCATGGTTCTAAACCGATGCCAATCAAAGATTTTAGAATTTTAATGGAAACTGTAATCTGAGACTTAAAAAGAATACATTTGAATTTTAATTGGGATAGCTGTTGATATAATGTAGTAATTTAGAAGAAATTAAAAATACACGAGAAATATGCACATTTTGTGAAAACAACTTTTTTTTCCGAAGGCTGAAGCTGAGAAAAACGCTCGTCTTCATCTAGAAGCCGGTGCTGTGGATGATTTCTCGCTATTTTTCCGGATAAACTACAGGGGGTGAAATCACATTACATCCATTTAACCCATTAGCTCCCAGTGTCCTCACGTGATGACGCTGTAAAAAACCGCATTTCCCTTTATTAAGTCAAAAAATATTCTTTTATTTACCAATAGTTCTGGTGGATGAAATCACTATACAGTATCAGATATGATATTTCTTTGGAATTAAGTAAAAAAAGTGCTGGAAAGGTACAGTAGAATTTCCCGCTTGTTTGATAATCACACCACACATTCTGTATAGTGCGGTTTGGTAAATAATTTATGAGGTAAGTTCTTTCAAATCATTAAATTAAACAAGTTAAAATTCACTTACACTGCAAATAAATTTTTAAATGTATATATTAGAAATTAATCTTTATTTAATATAGAAAATATAATTATTTTAATATATAAATGTAAAACGTGTATCTGACATTTTATAAAATGAAGTTTAACTGTAGAGGTTGGTATAAATGTAATCTAGATAGTCCGTTTGTTTCCATTAGAATGTTTATTATTATTTAGAGTTGTTAATGTGTCCTTAGTAATCAGGAAAAGTTGTCTGTCCTCGTTTGAGGACGCTGGGCGTTTGGCTATAATTCGTATTTAGTATTCAGATTTTTTTCTCAAGTGTTTTTTACATTTTTTGAAGATAATGTATGTAGAATAATTAAAAAATGAGTAGAAATAAAATATTTAAAACCGTAAAAGATGATTGGCTTCTTGAGAAACATTCTATTTCCATACGAGGAGAGAAATGGTACTTTTGCCTTATTACCAGGATGATAGATATAGCTGTAGTAAATGGATATGTCATTTATAAAAAGATCCATGGTTCTAAGTCTATGCCAAACAAAGATTTTAGAAGATATATTGCAGCAAAGTATTTGAAAAAAGGGTTCCGATTCAAAAGCAATGCCAGGAAGACCAACACAAAGGCAAAAAAGGCAAGACCAAACATCCAGGTCCCATGTGCTTACTGACGTAAAATTCGACAACATTCAGCCTGTTATTGACCAGAGGGAAAAACAAAGACGTTTCCAATAGATAACTGTGAAAAAAAATGGCTTTCTAATTCAAATGACGGGGGTTCAGCATTTTTAAAAACAAAACTTTAATGGACTAAGGACAGCGTATTGTTAGGCAGCCGACTTCAAGACAGACATAACACAAACTACAATTCTTTCTACCTCGGTGCTGACATCAGCGCCCTCTGGCCCCGGAAGAATTATTCAACAAACTGTTCTTCAAAACCTAGAACATACTGTATGAAATGCAATGCAACATTATGTATCCAATGTTTTCCTCTTTTTCATACAAAAATTCAACTTTAAAGATGTTAAATAGAAAGTTTTCTAGTATGTATAAAAATAAATTTTAATTTTTAACGTTATTTTGCCTATTATTTGATTTATACATTAAAATTGTATAACTTTATGTAAAAAAATCATTTTTAAAATGTTTACATTTTTACATACAAACGCCCAGCGTCATCGAATGAGGACGGCTTAAAAAACAGGGTTGTAGTTAAAAAAATTCAAAATGCTTTTAAAATACTCTTAAGTTATGCATTTCTACTCTATCTATCAATTTCAAGGAAAAATTCAAAAATTTGTTAATTTGGGCGTTAAAGGGTTAAAGAAAAAACAGTTGCCTTTTCATCCAAATATGAATTCGCATTATCATCCGGTCAAAATATCGCTGATCCGAAATATTATCTGTTCAAAATATGGACTCTCAACATTTACGGAAAAGTTAATAATTGTTTGTCCAAAATAGTATAATATTATAATAAATGTGTTGTAATACAATGGACTCCGCTTAATGTGATCGCGGTTAATGTTTTCAATTGTTTATTGTTATCGAAATCACTGGGTCCCGATTTTCTCTATTCATTTGTATTGTGACGCCTTCGATATTCTCAAATGAGAGGTAACGTGAATAATGGATCACAGTCAAAGAATAAAATTGGAAATTCACTTTAATTCTGGATTAAATACGGCTATTTACAAAGGAACGTTAATTCCTAAATCATCTAGAACTGCAAAGGATGGTTGCCGATTAAACTTCCTCACGACAATCACAGTCGAAAGAAAAACAAGAGAATTAATAATCTCTTACAAATGGGGAGGCTTTTCAGGGTGCAATCAAATCCAATTTATCCCCCTTTCGGTATCCCAGATTCTGCCGCTCCCTATGTGAGCGGACTTTACGAATCTCCCGAACTAGCAAACTGTCGCTGGTAAAAGACGAAAGCCTCCACGATGTCAACACACATCCGAAAAAAATGACGAAAAGCCCTGAGTCGCAAAATTGTAGGCTTTTTATACCTGGGGGGTCAGTTACGGTCCCGCCACTGTTTTTTTCTCAGTTAAAATCCCAGTTACATGAGAACTCCAGCCACAGTTACAGTTATACTTTTTAACTGAATTCTCATTCGCTGGCTGTTTCTTCACGGAATTTCCGAGCTTTCATTACCGAGATCCATCAGGGGCGGGTTCGTCTATTCAGTCCGATTGTCAAGATCCCCGACGACACGCTATTGTCCAGGTACAGGTGCACAACGATCAGCTGTTTTGGCGCGTGCTCGGACAAAGAGGAGTCTTCACAGTATGTTGAAATTATCGCTTTATGGGATCGTTACATCGGTTAATGTTATCAGTTTTCGAACCTCATTTTAACTGGCAAAGGAATATTCACAATATATTCAGAAGGAACCCATTCTTTTCTTTCCTTTCGCTGTTGTTTGAATTTCCGAGAATTCTCCCTCATCCACTTAGGGAAATGGGGAATGAACAAAGAAGTGGGGTTTTACACGTTCCTGGAATTTTTCAGAAATACGCACACCCTGCTGGTGGTCAATGGTTGTCAGATAAGCAGAAGGCAACACATTCTTATCGAAACTGAGAAGGAGAGTATCTACATTTTATGCCTTGATTTTGCGAAAAAAATTACCGCAAATCTCAAGAAAGGATAGAAAATCCTTCGGATATGACCTCAGAAGAGTTTGAGTCATGGGTGAAAGTAGATGAAAACATTCCATTAGCTTCCAAATTCACAGAATCTGAAGTCAGTCATATTGTCATAGGAAAACAGACGAATGATGGAACTAATGAGTCAGATGAAAAATCTCTTGATACTGAGCCACCTCTTACAAGTGCTGAAATGAGAAATGCATTGAAAGTGTTAAAACGTGAAGTACAACACCATTCCGATGACTTTATAAAACATTATGATTACGAACAGTTTATTAATGAGCTTCTTAAAAAAATTGTAGACAGCCAACAATTGATCAATTTTTTTTAGTTATGTATACAAAATTTTAATGTTTTAGAGGATTGGTTTGGTTTGGTTTGGAGCGCTACGGTCTACTGTTTTGTACACGAGGGCTAATGACACCGGGACCTACGGTTTAAAGCCGATTCCGAACGGCTACGAACATCCATGCCAGCAGCGGGATTCGAACCCGCGAACTCCGGTTCCGAAGAGCAGCGCTCTACCATTCGGCCATCGTTCGGCTTGTTTTACAGGATAATATACAGTATATAAATATAAGATGAGTTTTTTCATTTTATTTTGAAATTTAGTACGTGTGAATTAAAGGGGGGTTAAGTTTATCTAATTTTTCATATCATTTATTGTTATCAATCGGTTACGATCAATTACGGTGGCTAACTAACAATTACGGTGGCTTCCTAAACACCAGTGTTCGTTCTCAAAGGGGAAACACAGTAAAATATACGCTATGGAATTAAAGGAAAATACCTTATATTTAAACTAAAACATTTATTATGTACAATATTTACAAATTAATACATCACTTGATTAGTTTTTAACATGACCTGCAATTATTTGGTTTTGCTATTCATCAATACTCTTGAAATAGTATTCCTTATCGAAAGATTATGAGACCCAGGTAATAATTATGAATATTATTAAGTTTACCTCCAGTAATTATAGGGGAGAGGCTGGGTCTGTCAACAGGCTGGACGTCGATGGGGCCGTTATTTTGCTGGACGTCTCTGTTGGCATGCCGACCATACGCATGCGCGTTTGGGAATCGATTGCTGGCCCAGGCTGTCTGGCTTGCTCAAGGGATCTCGATATCCAGCAACTCTTGAATCCCGACATCAAGTCCTTTTCCCACTTTTCTTCCATAACTTTACGTCTCGGTTCAACGCCCCTTTTTTCCTCTGTTTTCCCACATCTGCAATCCCTTTGGGTGTGCAGGTGGGCTCATTAAAATGACACCTTTGGTGAAAGTTGACATTATTGCTTAGCCCCTGCCCCCATATCTTACGGCTACAGCCTTGCCTGGGCTTGATCGTTACACTTGTGCCACTCCGCGAGCTATAACTTCTCTGCTGGGGTCCCCACTAAAACTCGAAGTCAACAGTTGCACCTAAATCATTCTTGGAAATTTAGTCCACAGCTGTGTATGCACGTGCTGACCATCGTGGGAAAGTACATTGGTACAATATGCTACCGCAAATTGTTTTATACTCCCCCTAAAAAAAGAAAACAAACAAATAAACAAAAACAGGGTATTGCCCAAAATTGAAAACTTAACTATATAAAAGTATATAAAATAAAACTATTAATTACTTTAAAATAGTATTTTTTATAAAAAATGCTATTTATAATGATATCATTATTCTTTTTTTTTCTTTAACCTGTGATTTTTGTCATGTTTGGCAATAAAATTTGTATCTGTAATAAGAATTAATTACTTTTAAAAATAGCTAGGGGAAATTCCTTATCATAGTTATTGAAATACATGTGTATTTCATATTTTAAAATTTTATCAAGAAAAATTAATTCTTCAATTAAAGACCAGTGTGCTCTAATTGGCATTAAACCATTTTTTATTTTTTTTAATAAAAATTGCTATTTATAAAGATATCATTATTCTTTTTCTTAAACCTGTAATTTTTGTAATGTTTGGCAATAAAATTTGTATTTGTAATAAGAATTAATTACTTTTAAAAATATCTTGGAGAAATTCCTCATCATAGTTATTGAAATACATGTGTATTTCATATTTTAAAATTTTATGAAGAAAAATTAATTCTTCAATTAAAGCCCAGTGTTGCCGATTGGCATTAAACCATTGTTTTTTTTTTTTATAAAATTGCTATTTATAAAGATATCATTATTTTTTATAAACATATCATAGGATTATTTATCATAGGAAGAAGTATATTGTTGAATAGAACACTTTGTAGGCAACTACTTTCGTTTATTTTTAGTTAAAAATATTTTGACAATTTGGAGAGGCGAATATTAATTTTTCTAAATGTTCTGAAGGGATATTTTAGGCAGGCGATGTTATGACGATGGTGTTTTGAAACGCAACATTTTGGACCGGTAATGTTTAGGTCAGCGAAATTTTGGACCTGCGATGTTTCAAACAAATGTTTGTTTATACCAAATTATCTCCCGGAAGGCTGAAACACAGTTTTCTGCATTTTTTTGTGAATTTGGCTGTTGCCAAGCAAGTGTTCTCCCTCTTTTTTTCTTTGGTTTGGGTTTGGTTTAGAGTTATGCGGTCTACTAATTTGCAACACTAGAGCTAATGAGACCGAGACCTACAGCTTAAAGCCGATTATAAACGGCTACGAACGTCCATGCCACAGGGGGATTCGAACTGTCGAACTCCGGTACCGAAGGCCAGCACACTAACCAATCGGCCGTCGATCGGCTTGGTTTGGTTTGAAGCAAGCACTACGAGCGATTTTCACAGTGATCTAAAATTTTTTTAAAGTAAAGCAATGCTTGGCATTCTGATTCTTTCTTATTTTCATAAATGTCCCACCTTGTGACTTTTAATATTTGCATTTTGAGTTGATCTGATTGACCTCTCCATATAGACTTAGTGGTTTTAGTGAACTATTTACACTGTTTTATATTGCATTATATTATACGTTTATAATCTTGATTTTATGTTTTGTGGTCTTAAAACTTTTGACTGTGTT
>CM063508.1:76355991-76368491 GCA_032207245.1 Pardosa pseudoannulata | reverse complement strand
TGCACGCAGTGGAATTCGAACCTGCAGATTCTGGTACTACAAGGCAGCTCTCTACTAAGTCAGCCTCCGTCTCGAAAGACGCTATTAGATATAGTGTACTGTGGAGTTTAGTTCAACGAGTTAAGTGCAAATGATTGATATTTTAGAGGAAAGCGATACGCTTTACAATTTTTATAGATAAGAGTAACATAATTGCAATTATTTCCAAGCATATCAATTAAAATATATTGAGCGATATACTCTATACTTCATTCAGAAAGAAAGTATAATATGGAACATTTGGTTTGGAGTGCTATGGTCTACTGTTTTGATACACGATAGATAATGAGTCCAGGATCTACTGTTTGAAGCCGCTTTCTAAAGACTATAAAGATGCATGCCATAAGTGGATTTCGAACCCACCAACTCCGTTGCCGAAGAAGTATACTGTGGAAGGAAAGGAATAAAAGAGATAAATTAGTTCGTGGATAAATCATTACCTATTTAACTTTACAGATGAAACGTAAAACTAAAATATATAACTTTAAATGCACTTTTCCCCACGGTTTTCTCCTTGTTTTGTTTTAAACCCGTCAAGAAAACTCCAGCAAAAAAGAAGGATGAATAACAGTTTATCTCTGAATGCTTGTTTTAAAAGTACAATTGTTGTGTATTTTTCTACCTTCTGTACATCTCAACTCCACACTGTTGTATTCGAGCCAGTTTTCCAGTATGTAACGTACTTACTATGCTCTGAATAAAGTATTTTAAAAATAACAAAACATAGCAACTATCAAAAATCAAAAGAGATGGTGAAACGTATCAAACCAGCATTTTAACAGAGTTTAATTTCTGTTTATGCATTTATCAGGTAAAAAAAAAGGTTAACAAGAATTAAGAACTAAAACTTGAATGAAAAATTGATAACATGAATATCTCTAAGGACAATTGATGGCTTCCATAATAATTTATGCAAGAAGGTTAGTTTAACAATAGAACCACAGGAGTTTCGGTTTACCTAAAACCACAGGCTGGGTCAAATTGACCCCGATTAATATGAATCCGTGTTGTTATTAAAAAAAGTACAGTGTATTTATACGCAATGACATTTATTCATTTTAGATATTAAATTATTATAATTGATAAAAAATAATAAGATATTGCTGTGATGTAGTACACAGCTGTTGTTATCTGAAAGCCATTAATAACCCAAGTTTGCTTTATGTCGTCTTTAATTATAGTAAAATGCAACTGATCTATATTACAATATTCAAATATAGAACAAAATACAAGGAAATATGCTAAAAAATATATATAAAAAAATAAAATGTAAAAGAAGTACTCCACGTGCTACACCACAAAGTCCACACTTTTCCTTCCTTCTGAACTACTCCACCAACCCTATACTTTTTCCATTATCCTGTGCTGATGCGTTCGTTGTTCCATTGTCCTGTGCACAATTCGTCCTTTCTCGGCTCTGTCCAGAATTACCAGAACTCCAATGATGGTCCTGAATCGCCTCCTGGAGACCAATCACAACTCTCCAAAACTTGGTGAAGTTTAAGTGCAATCGTTTTCACACCACACGCTTCCTGGAGTTGCGAAAAAATACTTGGGCATGCAACATATTACAATATCGAAGAGTATATATAGAGAAACATAGACAACTTTAATGGAATTATTTAGTTTCTTACCAGTCAAGGTTTCTTGTACAGTTCAGGTACATTTTTGGTAATTGTTTAATATATATATTGCACATTTCCTACATGTAAGGACAGGCGAGTAATCGTAATTGGCTAGAGCGCCATCTATGAAAAAGGAAAGTAGTAAAAAGGCTCCTCCACACTATGGTCCACTACAATCCATTACCACCGTCTGGAAGGGGTATGGTTTATCGAGGTCGACGATGGCAGACGATAAAATGGCCTTGCCGGAGGATGGCTTCGGAAGCGGTTTTTTCTCCAAAGTTATAAAAGGCATACGCTACAATAGTGCGCAGTAGATTCTATGGTACATAACGCGCATTTTCTCATTAAGTGGCCCAGTGTGTGGATGCAACCCGTGAACCATCGTCGAAGGTCGCCATCAGGACCAGTACTGGAGTGGTGAACAATTGATCATGGTGTGGAGGCTACATTAGAGAAAACGTTGGAGGAAACGGTGGACTCCGGACTTGTAAGCAAGGTTCTTCAGAATTTAGAAAGATATTTGAATTGGTAGAATTCTTTAGTGTAAATATTGTGCTTCTTGTATATTTAGTGGTCAGGTAGTAGTTTGTGCTCTGTTTTGAAATTAAATCTCGATGTTGAAAAATGAATCGGTTGTTTGGATGTAACTTTCTAAAACAACTCGGCGATCCTCACACTACATATCGATATTTTATAGTTAGAACAAATATCTACAGTTTGTTTTGTTCTCACACTTGGAAGCTTTTTAATGAACCAATTTTTCGCACACAGATTATTGAATGTTACATTTTTATAGATTTTTATGGGTGTAAAGTTCGGAAAAGTCGATAGAATTAAATGTAAAAAAGGTAACTTTCGTCAAATAGACGTATTCGATTTTGAAAATTTTTTTATAATCAGAGTAGTAGTTTGATCGGGGCTCCTTAGCTCAAAGCTGTATACCCCGTCGTGAGGGTGATTTAGATCAATCAGGGTGAGTATCAGGATTTGCTAGTTCATTTTGGGTTACACACAATAATTAAAATAAAAATTGCATAAAAAGGAATAACAATTTGGCCCTAGACAGAAATAAAAATAGTAAAGTGGTAAAGTAAAAAGTAATTAATAGAGAGTAGAAAGTTTAAAAAGGGAACTTAATGTTTTTCATTTATCCACATCACAATGAAATTTATAGTGGTACATTACCACTTATCCAAACATATTATACATATAAGGAAAAATATATGTACTTAACTATTTGATCTCCGATGTCGAGTCTGACTTGATTTCATCTTTATTTTGCAACAAGTACAACTCGACATAGTTAATAAATTTAAGAATTACTGTTTCTATTTGTTCTTTCTCAATCAAAATTGCGAGGCCAGCTTAAATTGATACAACCCAAATAGTAATTTGGACCAGACTACAGAAAACGAGAAAAAATTAATTTGAGAAATATATAATTTATTTGGGTAAAGGGTTAAATATATATAAGCCGGATTGACTTATGGATATTTTTAATGTACTATAAAATATGCTTATCTTTCTATGGTTAATAAATTAGGACGGGTTTAATTTTCTACTTGAGGGCACAATATTTTTTATAAAGCATCCACCCTTTAAACTTCTCGGTCATTTATTATTTTAAAATTAAAGATGAAAAACAATTTTGTTTACTGTTATACTTAACACGCTATTCTATATACCAGGGGTGGCAAAGACGTCGACCGCGGTCGACTGGCCGATCCCTGAGATATTTTAGGTAGTCCTCGCGTCCATCCTGATAATGACCTCGGATATTAACAATTTAATTTCTGACATGACATAGAATTAATGAATTATTTAAAATAAAAATTTACTACAGTTTATGCTTTAAAACATAAAACAAACTGTGCAAAATAATACAATGAATTTGTCGTTTACAGTGACACATTTCAACTAAACGAAGTGAATAGGATGGTCAATTTTTGATATATGAATACTTTGATTATTTTCGTCAGTAAATTTTTGTTTTGTAAATATTAATATAAAGTTTTTTTTTTAGAAAAATTAGATAATTTACCATTTTTTTCTTGTTACCGAAAATAAATATATAAACATGTTGGTTACGTTTATTTAGCTCTACCATTGGTAGACCGCCTTCGATTTTTAAAATGTGGAGTAGACCACGGATCCCAAAAGTTTAGCCACCCTTGCTATATACGGAACAAAAATAATTTGTTTAGCATGATCTCATTAAGATCGGAAAGTATATGGGTAAACTTTCTCTTATACCCATAGAAAAGGAAAGTATATATTTTCGTTAGTCATGTTTTTTGTTCTTACTTTTACAAAATATATGAAAATATATGAACACTATTACGTAAATAATATTTGTGTTTTAGCTATGCTAACACGTTATTTTATAAACAAAATTATTTACAAAAGTACAAATTTTTGTTTTTTAAGTCAGTCTTTAGTTATAGTAGCTTTTTACCATTTTTAAAAGCCTTTTTTTGCCTTTTTAAAAATACACAAAGATTCCTGTGTGTCTGTTATTTTACATGCCTAGAATAAACGTTCTATAAATAAAGATTCACCAGAAACAAGCCAGTGCGGAATTCAGTTGGTTTAAAAAAATTCATGAGACATACGTGTAATATTTTAAGTAGGAAGCACTTTTAGAAAGCATTTCGTAGTCAAAACCTGTAGTGCTTTAATAGGTAATCCAAACCGCTATTCCATTATATGCGGTATCTCCAGACATTGATTTGTTGTCTTAAACGACTCTGAAACTGTAAAATAAAGCCCGGCATAATCAGATATCCTTGACTAAATTTATAGCAGCATAATCGTATGGGCATTTATCTCAGTAATCACATCCACTCTTCCCCCAAAGGACCATTAAGAATGCCAGCAACTTTCTTTTCCAAGGTTTTTGGCTTCCTCATTTTCGCACTGCCACCATACAACGTCTGCGATTTGACATATCTCTAGCTACTTTTAGAACACCCAAGATCCAAGATACAAACAGGAAATTTGGAGGAAGTCATAATCTGATTCTGCGATACGGAAGACAAGATTTTCCAACATTGTTCTCGCTTTGTCACCCTATTATCAGCAGTCGTACAGTTACGTACTGCCTCACACTCCAGATTCGTCCAGTAATGATGTAATAGGATGGAATCTCGTGAAATAAATAAATGAATTATTTATATCAAAGAATTTCGTTATAAAGCAATTTTCATTATAAACTTTGGACGCCTGCAGTGCAGGTGTGTCAGAATGGGATGGAAATAGGATAGAGACCTCAAATTCGGACGTTCGAAATTTGGTTTGGCTCCAACACTGAATATTTTTCAAGTTATTATTTTAATCGATCAAACTGACATAGTTAAATTGAGGTATCAACTCTCGCGAAAGACTGTTCGCAAAACTAGTACATCGTGGTTAAATAGTAGTCTGTGCCAACCAATCAGAAATTACTTCTTAATTAGTCATGTGGGTGACGCCGATGACGTAATTTAAGCTTCAGAATCTATTTTTAGTTACTTATGAAATCATTTTTAGTTACTTATGAAATCGGAAGAAATTAACAGGGGAAACAAAGACATTAACTAAGGTTGCTAGAAAGAGATGCCAGAAAAGATACAATCGAAACTTAAAATCACTTTAAGATAGACATAATTATGTCGGTTAATTTTTAGGATAAAAATATCATTCCACATATATACATTGAATTTCAGGAAGAATCTATACCCAGATTTGTTCCCATATAAATTCTAAATATAAAATTAAAAAATGAAAGCAATTGGTTAGTGTGGTGTGCACTAGAACATTTTTGAGGAATATTGTTGGACTACTCAATTCTTATCAAATAGTGTCGTATTTTAATCAAAAATTCTTTCATAGATTTTCTAGATTTTTTTCCTCTTATATTTATTTATGTAACAACATTATATATTATCATTACATAATATCGTTAAAGATATAAAAAAATAAAAGTCAGCGTTTCTTGCCCCTATAAATCAATGTTTATGTTAAATTGAATGAAAAAATACCATACCTGTAAGGAAATGATTCTGGCAGATTCGAATAGTCTTTATTTTACTGTCATTTAGATCCGATCGTTTTAATGCACTTAACTATTTTGATCTCTCTTTTATCAAGTTCTTTTTCTCTTATTCTTTGGAGGGAATAATAAACAAAAAAAGTTCACATTTTATCTCACTTCTATCTTACTACATCTCACTACATCTTACTACATCTTATAACTACACAACGAGTTGGCATCATAGAAATAACGCGAATTTTAGATATGGCTCATTTTGAACAAAGAAACATTTCAACAATCCGGTCGCTTCAACACCCCAACTTGCCTGTTGAAATCTCCCTTTGGTTTACGTTTATAAATAATCGATGTGTTCCTCATATTTGGTTAATTGTCAACATGTGATGATTATAATTACAATAAAATAATTCCCCCCAAAATGTTAGAGAAATAATGAAGCATGAAAGTTTGCGTATTAACGTACGAACGTGTTAGTCTGCTTAGCAAAATTGCGGTTAGGATGAAAACACTGTTGCCAGATTGAAGCTGACTGTCCATGCTTTATGGATTGGTTTGTTTGTTTGGAGGGCTACGGTCTACTCTTTTGCTACATGAAAGCTGCCGAACGATAGCCGAATGATAGAACGCTGTTCTTCGGTATCGGAACTCGCGGGTTTGATTCCCGCTGAAGGCATGAATGTTCGTAGTCGTTCGAAATCAGTAGGCCTAGTCTCATTAACCCTCGTGTAGCAAAACAGTAGACCGTAGCACTCAAAGCCAAGCTACAAGAAGACTAATGAGACCGGGACCTACTGCTTAAAGCCAATTACTAACGGCTACGAACATACATGTCAGCAGTAGGATTTGAAACCTCTTATTCCGACACCGCATTGCCGAACGATGGCTGAATGGTTAGGGTGCTGGCCTTCGGGTCCGGAGTTCATGGGTTCGAATCCCATTGTGGCATGGATGTTCGTAGCCGTTCGGAATCGGCTTTAAGAAGTAGGTCCCGGTCTCATTAGCCCTCGTGTTGCAAAAAGTAGACCGTAGCACTCCAAACCAAACCGACACCGCATTATACCTATTAAGGGAGAAAAATTGGACTAAACTTCATGTAACTAAACGTCAGTTAATCGACGGTTTCTTCAATCGATTACGACGTGTTGTCAACCAATGTTTTAAAATTCATGATTTTTATTACAAAATTTTATTTTTTACAGCTGATAGTTGGGATCGGAAACTAAAACCAAACTATCGTAAGTAATTTAAATGGATTTAAATCAATATAAAAAATTACTTCTATAATCTTGCTAGAAATGATTTACCATTTATTTGGTTTGGAGCTCTACGGTCTACATTTTTGCACATGAGGGCTAATGAGACCGGGGACCTACTGTTTAAAGCCGATTCCGAACGGCTACGAACATCCATGCCACAGTGGGATTCGAACCCATGAACTCTGGTACCGATTATCAGCTCCCTAACCAATCGGCCAGCATTCGGATTTACCATTTGTTTATATATGTATTATAAGTACTGAGCATATGTATATATGTATATATGTATAATAAGTACAAAAAGCACGGTACGAACTCAGATGCCAGGCAACGATACGCTGCGATTCATTGTTATTGTTCTTTAAAGTTTACGTTTAAAATACGCAAAACAGTGTAAAAATGAAACCAAAATAGAGCAATCGTGGGCGAGTGAATCGTTTTTATTCAATAGGAAACTCACTACTATATTCCTACTGTGAATGATTTATATTATATTTTATCTGTTTATTTTAAGTATTGGGACAGATACCATGACACCAAAAGATGTCAAAAAACGATATGATGTGGTTGTTGTCTTTCTTTAATATTTATATTTAAAACATGCTAATTCAAGAAATCAAAACCATCAATCAAAGGTGAGTTAATCGATATCAATGTAAAAATGCATTTCTGTGAATGATTTATCCAAAAGTTTATATATATCATTATTTTATGTATTGATAAGATAAAAATGATACGAATTGAGCTGAGAATCAGCGATATATTGCGGTTTATCATTATTATTCTTAGATGTTTGCATTTAAAATATGCTAAAGCAGTGTGAAGCAGAAGGCCACTGCATGCATTAATAAAGAGAGAGTGAAAAGGTCGCGGGTGCATTAACATAAGTGACAATTCGTATGTTTTCTGTCTTTTATATTCAAAGAGCATTTCTTTCATTTTAAATATTTTTCGTACTTGGAAGCTTGATTAATGTTCCCTAACTTTGCATATTAATAGTTTTAAAGCATCTACGTCAAATCTACCTACAATGATTAGTATGCATTTAATGTAAATCATCAGTTATATGTAAATCAAAGAAAAGATCATTGTGTGAACTACTATACTGAGACCTTATTACATGTCAACATGTACGTGTTGAAAAAACAACAGATTCACTTTGAGATTCCTTTTCCAGGTGTAGAATAAGCGGATTTCTCGTGCGAAATAGCGAAATTTATAACATTTTCGAACATTTAAATATCTTCGAATAGTGAAAAATTTTCAAACGATTAAAAGCCTTATCACAAATTAACCGGAACTAAAATAAATCGATTGAAAATTTTCGGCTCTAACACAAGAAATCAGCCCATTTTCACCAGTAAAAGAAGTCATAAATAAACACGTACATGATGACTTCACAATATAAAGTGGTGTTCTAAAATGTATTCAACAAGATTGTAGACAGAAAGCAGAACAGCGGTAACTCAGTCGGTAAAGGCAATGCTCTCATAAGTGGAGAATTGCTTAAGATCCGTCTTGTTCGCTAAAGGTGGCTGGAGCAAGTAAAATATGTTAGTGCTCACAATGTCCTCCAAGTTCTCAATCAATATCTCTGGGAGTGGCTAAATTGCGAGGGATCACTTGAACAAAGACGTTCTTTCACTGTGGCGGTGCTCATTAAAAAGAAAAAAAAACAAAAAAACAAAAAAAACAAAACAAAACGAAAGGTGCACTCTTTTGCCTTTAACACAAGTAGCGTATGGCTGAATCGTACTTGGTTTGACCAAGTGGCATCAGAAACAATAACAGAGACAGAAAGTAAACATAGCCACGTGATATCCGGCGATTTCACTGGAAATGTTGTTTAAATATTGAGCGAAGTTTTTTTTGTAAAAATACTGTTTTATTGGTCATTTAATAATTCGAATTCCCGCAGTAGGGCAAATTCTCAAATTATGACAATTCTGGCTTTAGTTTCAAACGGAAGGGCAGTTTATTGTTTGTCTATTGGCTGTTGTAAACATGAAAATGAATGGGAAGGGCATTTTAGTAGTTCGTGACGTTGCGACAAATTGCCTTATAAGTAATTAAATGTGTAAATTATGCTTGGTTTGACCAAGTGGTAACAGAGACAAAAATTAATCACAGTCACTTGCTATCTGGCGATTTTTCTCTGGCTTTGTTGTTTAAATATTGATAACAGTTCTTATTGTAAATATATTGCTGGTAGAAAGTGCCCTTTTTAAAAGTTACTTAGAAAATCTGTTTGTTTGATTTTGGAGTTAAAATAAACCTATGCCACATAAGAAATTTATAAAGCTTGATTAATTTTACATTAGAAGGAAAAATACTTTTAGGCGCTATTTATACGTACGAGTTTTAGGTCTTGTTCAAAGATAGGTTTATTGCAAAATTCAAGAATATTTATAAACGTCATTCTCAGTCGTAAAACATGTTTTCTACGAAATCTCAAAGGCGTGCAAGAGGAAAAGTCAAGTGTCATTCAGTTTTACATTGTAAACATCTTTAACGTGACTCAGGATTTTCATACAATTATATACTGGAAACAACTGAAGAACTTAAATGCAGATATAACTTGAATTTAAAAATCTACAATATTCTGGCACTTAAATTTCTTTTTCTTTTTCATTTTTGTTTAGTATTTTTTGTCATTCATCAAGGAAAATGAAATTCTGTAGCGGTTATTTCTTCCGAATTCAAGTAAACTTGTAAAAAGTTTACAGCTAAATACGTGCTAAATTGGATCCATAAAAAAGTAATTCGTTTTCTTTTTCGAACCAAACAGACTACCATTTTGAATTATTTTGAAAACTGGTGGGATGTCTTCATTTCTGGTAAGGTTCACTTCCAGTAAGGTTCACTTCTGGTAAAGTCTGGTAACATTCACTGTAAAGAAAAATTCGACAGCTGTAAAATCGCAAATTGATCATGTGATTAATTGTTTGTTTTATAAGTAAAGAGAATGAAATAGTTAAAGTTAACAAAATTATCACCTATATAATAACAGCCTAAGTTATCTGTACGTCTGTCCTCGATTTTATGAAGCGGTTGGACCTGGAATGAATAGAGGCATCCATAGTTAGCAAAATTCAAAGAGAGTAATGTTTTTTATCTTCCAAACTATAGATCCGATTCTAAAATAAATTGGTATAAATATGCTTCATATCATAGCGAAAAATACTGCCTTCTTTAAAACGTTCGAAATCCACCCCTTCCCCTCTTTTCGAGCTTTTAAGGCCATTATTTCAACTCCTATTTTCCCCGGTTAAGAGCAGGCGATTAAATTTATCAATTTATCCCATAATAAATAGGTAAAAATAACATTTTTCTAGCATTATGACGTCATTCCTTTAACCATCTCATTGAATCATTTCTTATTTTAAATTATTTAAATTATGCCTTATTTTCATACGTTTTACCACTGAACTTAGATATGACGTAAATAATTTTCTTTTATATTTAGCTTAAATAATAGATTAGGTACATATGTGATAATTTTAAATTTAATTATCGATTATTTTTTGTTGCAAGATAATTCTCAGCCAAACAACAAACCATTTTTTTCCCTTCCACATAAGGTACTTTAGAATTTTGGAAAATCAAAAATTTTACTGATCCCGTCATATGACGGGCTATATGCTAGTTTTAAATATAATATACGAATGTTGTAACTTTAGTGGCAGCTATTTATTTACATGGAATACAAAAGTGATTCATGTGTGGTGATTAAGCAATTTGCCGAAGATTGACGTCATACGCCTCTTCGTAAATGTCTTGTATATTTTAGTCATTGTAAAGTGTTTTGTATATAATTTATTGTAATGTATTTTCACATGTTGTAATATGAATTAATTGATCTTTATTCCCATTTGTTAAGTCTTATAATTGTAGTTTTATTTGTGGCAGCACATCATCTTTGTAAATATGCAAAATATCTGTATATGCTGTCTGACTCTTATAGAGTCAGTGTGCCAGTAGTACGGAGGCTCGGTTGCATCGAGGATACTGATGTTTGTTTATTGTTTATATCATCTTAAATAAATGCCTATGTCTAGAATTAGTTATGTTATTTTAACTGCACCGTGTGAATCCCTTCTGAGCATGGTTATATGTATGTTGTGATCTCTGCGGATACTTCATTTAGCATCGTCGAGCCATAGCAGAGGGTCTCCATACATGTCCCCATGTTTTACAGTCCTTCAATATAGTCGCTAGCATTGTGTATAACTCGTTTCCAGCGATGTGGGAGTCAGAGAACACTTGTAGCAGCACCTGTTCTGTTGATAGTCTGTTGAACCGGTCTATTGCCACAAGAATATCTGGAATAGTTCTGAAGTAATGCCACGAAGGGGTATCTTCATCTAAGGAATCAAGCCAAAGTCACAAAGAGGAGAACCAGGAGAGAAATATGGGGAGTAAGGTGGATAGTAAAGCACTTCTCAGCCCCATCGATCCAACAAATCAGTCACAACTTGGGCTGTATGCAGCCGAACAATATCATGCAAAATGATAGGGACGTTCTGCAGAAAGTGTCGCCTTTTTTTTCTCAAAGCTGGTCCGATATGGTGCTCCAAAAATGAGCAGTAATATTGAGCATTGACGGTTTGCTGAGGGAGAACGGTATGTGTTAGGATGACACCATTAGAGTCCAATTTTAGACCACAAGCTAATACAAGGATTAGTTCTTAGCGTCACTCCTCATGCGCGAGATGTGGGAAGAACGAGTCTTTTGCTGAGATGAAAGTAGGTATGTAGCTAACATGTAGTATACAGGACATTCTTTAGTTTTGTTGCGTATCGTTTTCACAGCAGTGTTGCCACTATTAAAGTTCCAACCGTCGTATATATATACACATACATACTAAATTTTAGTTTGGTAAAATCTCGAAATCAAGCACATTTCTAGGCAACAAACTCATACTGTATTTTAGATCACAAACCTAACATCATCTTTAAAAAGAAGCACTTAAATATATGCCGTCCACCTTGCCAGGTGATGTCAATTTGTAATAGATATTACTCTTGGTGATTGACGATAGGTGGCAGCACAACAGTGTTATCTTATAATTGTATAATATGAAATAAATATGAAAAATTTTATTTTCCAGTGATTCCAAGTTATTTATGTACAGGGTGTCCCCTCAAGACCATATACCCTCTGCACAGCTAGAACCCCGAACCTGTAATGCTCAAAAACTTGTACCTCTACGACCTTTAGTTTTCGAGAAAAATGCGAAAGAAAATGTGTGACGTCATATCTGGTTTACGAAAACAATACACTTTTATTCGAAACAAGAGCATCACTATTTGCCTAATTTTAAATAGGTAGATGCTGGAAATATACCCTGCGTATATGGAGGTATAAATGCAAGCTTCCTGGAATGGTTCCCTAGGTACTCTCTAACATCTTAACACAAAGTTCCACAAAGTTCATGCACCATGGAGAAGAGAAATTATATCTATTTTAATAACGTATTTGGTCTTGATAAACCGATTCCTTCAGATGGCCATCTAGGAAAAAATCTCAAGGAGTGAAATCTGGAG
>CM063508.1:76235991-76350991 GCA_032207245.1 Pardosa pseudoannulata | reverse complement strand
TGATGTATGAAGAAAATAGGAAGGGTGTTGGAAAACTTTCCAAACTTTTCATGCTAAAGCCAGCGCAACGTTCGGAAAATAAGGACTATCATGGTCATATAATAACATCGTATAATTGGGTGGCATATCTTGGTTTATACTAGGTGACCTTATAAATCTTGTTCTAGGTTCTATTGTCTGCTCTAAAAAGAACTGAGCAACTCCTTTCTGATCGAGTTTGGGCGAATTTGATATTACTCCAGACTAGGGTGAACTGAGAGGGATGAACCTCTTTACTCGACCCCCTTCTTGGTCTTAACTTATCAATTTACACCCAGCTGTATTACTCCCGACTAACAGTGAATCACACGCAAGGTGCGAATGAATTTCATTTAATAAAACCTTGTTGAATATAGCACAAGTCTCAGTTCTAATGTCCTAGAAATTCAGTCTAAAGAAATGAACAGTCCTAATGTCTATAAGTTCCTTGAATTGATTATTCTTGTACTGTATTGTATTGTATTAGTAATGAGAAGGAACTTTTAAAAATAAATCCACTCAAATTCTGTAACGATAATTTTATTTTTCTTTAAACCTTTATACTTATATATGACTTTAATATACTTCCAATTAAACTTTCTCTAGCGAAAACAGCATTTTCCCAACAGTTTCAATAAATCGTTCTCGGTTTAAAATAGTTTAAGTGTACTCTTCTACGGATTTATAGATCAAGAGATACCTTGTTTCGGTTTGAAGTTGTCAAAGAACTAGTAAGGAGAAAGCAGATGACCAATGTGGCTCTTCTGTAAAGATGACAGTTAAAATTCCACAAAATCTAAGCATGCAAGGCAAAGAACCTTTAATCTTTGTCGTAGGGATAATCGTGAAGTGTATTTCTACTGAGAAGAAAGAAGTGTTAAGTTTCTAATCTCCTGAATCTGTAAAAATGTTCAATCTGTCCAAACCTTTAGAAATCTGGTTTCTAGGAGTGTGCAATATCACTGTGTTCTACGATTTCTTAAACTGATAGTTACATATTCAAGAAAAATGAATGAATTATTGTTTGAAGACTTGAACTGGAATCTTAGTGGATACTTTCGAACAGTATTGAAGGTCAAATGTCGGTATGCCTCGTGCTCACAGGTGTTACTACCCCATGTAACCTAAGGCGTAGCCGATGCTAATTTAAGCCAGATGTCTATGATGGAAACTTTGTAGGGTACAACTAATGTTATATGCCACAGGGAATCGATCTTCCTGTAGTTATTTTGAATAGCTTTTACATTTACCATTCAATCGTACATATTATTAGTATTATAATCGTACATATTATATGTGTATACACCATATATGTGTGTGCGCACTCACGCACAAACATATATAGATGTATGAGCAGGGCCTGACTTACAGAAATGGAGGCCCATGGCAAACCCATTCATCCGGGGTCCCCTCACTCTGCTGTACATAGGGGGTGGCTAAGGAGTGATTGTTATATTCAATGATGCATAAACTATGGCCCGTGGGCCAGTTTTGGCCTACAGAGCCTTTAAAGTTGACTCACCAATGTAGTTAGTAAAATAAGATTGGTTTAAAATAAAATGAAAAATTATGAAATAAGTAAAATTATAAAAAAAAGTTACAAAAAAAATCCTGGAAGGTAAAGCGTATATTAGAATTTTGTAAGTTCTTACCCGAGGAATTTTCCTGCCTAAAACGGAATGTAGCTGCATTTCGTATGTTCTACATTTTCCGTCAGCACTTACATTTCTGAACAAGCTCTCTAATGATACTGAATAAGTCAGAAACTAAAATAAGAAATTGTTGATAATTTAAAGTGAATTTTAGACATACGCATTATATTTTTAACTTGAAATTGCAGTTAATTTGGGGCCCCCCTTTTGACTGGAGGCCCGGGCACTTGCCCCATTTGGCCTGTCGGAAATCAGGCCCTGTATATGAGCGGAAAGAGAACCCAGGATTTTCAGGCTCCTCTTTTAAACTTTAAAATAATGAATGTTTATATAGGGATTTTACTAATGTTTTGTTTATCCCAAGAAATAAAAGAAAACTCTGTTTCGTTCTTTGTTTTATGGGTATGGGACTCACGTTTCTTTATCAGATAATTTATGAGTACAGTTTAAAAATGAAGCTGTGGAACTGGACGAGAGAGAGGACTTTCTCCCTCAGGCTCCCACAACCACGTGTGATTAACCCTGAAAAATACTTGTTTGCATAGAGAATTTCAAAATAGAATCTACCTTCTTCATGCTAATATAAAAACTAAAAGCAGTCACATGGGTCCACCCTGCTTGTTTACAGACGAGAGAGTTCTAATGAAATGAGCATAAGGTATTGCGTCAGTTTGGAGTTTAATTATTCTGGGAATCTTTTGAAAACAGCAGGGATGACCAGTTTAAGGGTCTCGACACTAGCTGTCAGGTGCGGTTTGAGTCTCTGAGCACGTACTAAGAATTAATGGCGGTGGATATAGTCCTTTTCCCTTGCTCTTTCTGTAACGATATCTTAATGATCTTTATAAAGAAAACAATTCCTAGAATTACAAATAAAGAATAATGACCTTCATTTTTAAAGAAACATTTAAAATTAGCGTTAAAATTCATGGTTTAAATGCATAAATTCAAGGTATGTTATTGGCGGTTGAGCAATCTTTCAAATTGAGATAATCATTAGTGATACAGTTATAGCCAATGGCAATTAAATGTCTAACGGTTGACCAATAATTTTGTGCGCAATTATTAATAGTACTTATTGCGAAGCAATTCATCCATACAAAACTTTTTGATGGTTACACACTTTGCTACAAGTGTTATGAACAAATTTTACATGAAGAGTCACATATTAGCAATGAATCAATCTTTAAAACCACATTGCAAGTTAAAAAAATGAACCATTAGAAACTTTTGTTCATCTTTTCAACTCGAAAAAAAAAATACTGAGAAATTTCTAAGATGTTTAATAATTTTTTTCTTCCTTTTAATCGGATTTCTTTTCAAATTTTCGACACAACTATACTTTTTTTTATTTCTGAAAACTAATACATATTTCCTTCCGAATTTAAAAAAGTGCAATATATATTTGTCCGTAAACAGTTTTTTGCTTGACATACTGTTTGTTACACATGTGATATCCCTATCATCAATCTTCAGTTTTCTTTGCAATTTAAAAATTAAAAAATACCATCTGATACTTTAATTATTAAATCTATTGTTTTTAAGCTTTCCAGATAAATAGCTGCATAAAAAAATTTATTAAAATACCTAAAAATGGTGTTTTTAAAATGGTTTCACAACCTTACTATGAAAACAACTTTACAACTTTTATATATATATATATATATATATATATATATATATATATATATATATATATATATATATATATATATATATATATATATATATATATATATATATATATATATATATATATATATATATATATATATATATATATATATATATATATATATATGTGTGTGTGTGTGTGTGTGTGTGTGTGTGTGTGTGTGTGTGCTCTTGCATATAAAATTAATCTGAATTTCTGTTAAATTAGATGGAGAATAAATCTGCAGTGTTTAAACTGCAGAAAATCATAAAAGTTTTATAGGCCTGTACAAATACTAGACAAGTATTAACAAAACCCCAATTTTTTAAAATAACAAAGAACGTTTTACAAAAAAAAAGTAAATAAATTGTTGCAACAACTGCTTATTATCTTCGATTATAGGTGAGTATCTGTTTAAATACCTTGGAAAATGAAAGGGAACAGATGTTACCTTTATAATTCTTTCTCATTAAATTTAAAGACCCTTACACGCACGTAAATTTTTCTTGTCGTGTTATCTGTCACGGTATGATTTCGCTAAGCATAAAGTGCAGCTTGTATAAATCTAGTTAGAAAAAAAAAGCAACAAATTATGTCAAATCCTCTATCATCAACATGGTCTCTAAGCGATCTTTATCGGTGAGTTTCAAATCCCCTCAAAGTATATTTTTATGCGAGTCGTGTAGTAGGAAATTCATTTATCTGGCCTTACTTGAAAGGGAGGACACATATGGAGCGTAAGAATTGAGGAAAAACCTTCGGTTACGGAGATACAAATGTTTTAAATTAATATTTCTTCCGAAGGATAATCACTGAAAAAGAAGTGATCTTTTTTTAGGAATTTTTAGCGGAAAAGAGTTAAGAAATTTAAGTTGATATTTAGAAAAAATATTTTAATAAAATACAAGATCCACTTAAGAAGAAAATCAAATTATAGCACGAGGCGTGAGCTCGGCATAATGATTAGAGCATTCACGGGGGAGGGTGTGGGTACGAATCTCACGTAGGGCTTTCATTTGTGTTGTCCTTTCATAGTGCTGGAAAACCCCTTTCATATTTTAGGGTTTTCTTCGCAAATATGTGGTATGCGCCTTATCGTGTAGTCACGCCACACCTGTAAGGTTTAAGGCTTTATTCAAATAGAAGGAAATTGCGGCATATGTGTAAGTCCGCCACACCTGGGAGAAAAAAAAAGAAAAAGTATTATAAGAAACGCTCATGCCTCGCACATTCTTAGAAATAGAAGTTAGTAGCTAGGTATTATGAAATTAAAGCAAGGACAGTCTGAGGTCCGAATTATATAAAATTGTGGTCAACATTTCAAAAGAAGATCGGCTCGTAAAACTTACACAAAACCGCGAGCTTTTGAAAAACACGATTTGAACAGAACGGAATTTAAGCCAGGTGTAATAGGTACAAAGATACCGCACTTATAGATTTAAGAATGAGAAAGTATTTTCGGAAAATCATAAAAGCGATAACTCCCTATACCCCTTCAATGCATAAAAGGGTCAGTATACAAAGATATCGAGAAGGAGAGAAAAGGGGGAAAAAGATAAAAAGGGCACGTTTTCAAGATGGGCATGTTTCGAGAAGGGAGTTTAGAAAAAAATATAAAAATAAAAATGCAAATAAATAAATAAATACGAGCGTGGGGTACTAATCCAATGAAAAATCAGAATTTGAGAACTGACCACCTGAATTTTCAAGAGTGGCTATTTTCCCAAATGGGACGGAAAAAGGAGGGGCTAAGAAAAAAAGATTAGAGGATATATACGGGGAAAAGAGGAGAGAAGATTATTAGATTTTTTAGATTAGATGAGATAGAATGGATATAGTGATATTGAGAAGGAAAAGATTTCTCTATTAAACAGTAAAATTTTCTTCTTTAAGTTTGTGATTTGAGTGATACTATTTTTGGCTGAAAAAAAAAGATGTCCTTTTCTCTGCAGTGGGGTAAGTTCTATTTTTACTATTTAATGAAGTAGTGACAATTGAAATAATATTTTTTTTTGTATATATGTAAATAGTAAATAAATTCTTTTTTTTTAATCTAAATTCTTTTTGATGTATTAATGAAATTAATTAGTCTGAGCCGATAGGGTTGAACCTGGGTAACCTTATGGATTTAAAAGTCAATTAAATTAAAATATATTATTAAGAATTAAATGAGAAAAAATAATATTTAAAGTAAAGGGGATCGGCTCAGTAGCGCCAAGCAACTCGGCAGCAAGCCCGGCGTAGCAATAGGCAGCGAAGTTGACTTACCTATATTTTTCTCTCACAATAAAATGGTCAAAAATATTTGTTTTTTCTAAAATTTCTAATTTGCTAACTAAAACCATAACCGTGATTTTTCCTATAATAGTTTGTGGAAAGGATAACAACACTCAAATTCCTTCAGAAATTTCAAAACTCAGGTCCAGTTTGTTGCGCTAAGGTTATCTCTAAAGGTGAACATTCACAATTTATAATAAAGCTTGTCTTCGTGGTGACCTTCTAAGGGTAGCGAGCTAACATTTGTTGCAGTGGCGTGCGATAGGTGTTCATGCAGGGTGTGCAGAGAGCAACAACAACAATAATAATAAAACCATAAAAATGTACATTAAAAATTTCTTTAACGTTCATTATTCATTTGTACACAAAATCCATACGTCTATCCGTATTACTAATAAAATAACAAAAAGTTTATATTTCCCCCAAAAACTTATATTTTCAGCAAACGTAGCACCACACGGCGCCCGCCGCTGCGGTGCCTCATCAGGATGCCGACAAACCGAAAGGCTAGTCCACGTGCAGAGGATTTCCCTGCACGCTGGCACAATAGAACGAACTGTTTCTCGTTCGATCAGCGGATTAAGTTATATTTATTAATTGTTTTTAACATTTGGAAATCATATAATCTGCGAAAAACATGTTCACAATTTTTAAACACAAAACCAGGGATATGGTGTTACAGATATAACTTATATACTGCTTGTAAAACACAATGAATGGTAAAATTTGGACAGTTCTGTTAGAATTCGTTTCTTTTTTGTCTAACAAAACAAAATTGTTTTTCAGCAAATTATTTCTATACATATAATACATCAGCGAAATTAAAACATTTCCCTTTATATTTATGAAATACTTCTTTTATATTTCCATGAAAACAAAATCTTACAATATATAAATTTAAACATTAACCGTCTGCAAAATCGTATGGCCAGTTAATCAGTTAAAAAAACCAAAAGCACGTAAGTCCCCGCTCTAATACAACGCTTAATAAACCGGATGATTCTGAATTCCAAGTGCAGGAAAAATAGCTGCACTTGCCTCAGAGCTATAGTATGCTGTGCTTCTCTAATAGCCCATACATATAAAGCGTGATGGTCTATTAGTGCGCAGTGCGTACACATCAGATTTTCTTATGTTCGTTTGCTTTTGAACGCGCTACGTGGTACAGCACCTAGTACCGCACGCACCACTGGAATATAAGCAAGCAAATCCACATATTTGAATACATAATAAATAATATTTATTATATATCATATAAAGATAGGTAGATATAGGTACAGAAAATTATTGTCTCTCATAATTTTGCTAGGGTGTGCAGTGCACACCCTGCACATATGGACCACACGCCACTGATTTGTTGTAATAATTTAAAACCTTTCTTTACTGCTGATATCCGAAGCACAGCAAAAGTCTACGTCCAATTTAGACATAGAACAACACTTTTAATCATCTTTAGAGGGGATGATTTTTTTCTTCTGTTTTTATATACCTTTAACTTCTGCGGACCTCCTAATCAGGAGGACTTATAAACCCACAGATCTATCCCCCTCCACATGCCTAGGAAAATATTTTAGACTTCCCGATACGTTCAAACCCATTACCTCTAGATTCTAATCTAATACATTAAACATAAGGTCAAGTCGGACCATAGCTAACATTTGTATAACCCATGTCTGATACGAGGTAAATTTCATGTAGCTCACCGAATCAGTTCGATCAAGATTAGTAGATTAAACATGCTTTTTGTATTGAAAAGATATTGATCTGCCTGCCATGGATCTTCGGTCGTTTTTGAGATGAATTAATTATTCTTTTCTTAACTATGATACTACAATATATACAATTTTATTGTTCACTACAAATAAAGGAGTTGCCATACCAGGAAGTCTGTAATGATGTTTATATGAATATACACTGTCTACCAATAAGTATTTGGACACCTATGCAAATAACGATATCTGCGGTCCTGAGGAACGTTACGGCCTTTGCTGATATACATCGTATAGGAAACAGCATCGGCATTAGTTGCAGGCAAGATGCCACGCAGTTCGGAGATCTTTAATTTCGAGAAAGGTATAATTATCGGGTATCACAAATGTGGCCGATACTTAAGCGACACATCTAGCGATCTAAAGTACCCAAAATTAACAGTGGCCTATGTGACTAAGAAGTGAAAGGTGAGCGGTGATTGTCGGCATGCGCCCCGAGTTGACAGACCAACGAAACTGGGAGATAGAGACCGACGAGTGCTGTCCAGAGAAATTCGGAAGAACCGCACCCAACCGATGGCCCTCATCCGCGAGGAGTTTCAACAGGCATCCGGGAGTATTGTTTCAATGAATACCATCCGTAAGGAAGCACATCTGCTTTGTTTTCATGGTCGTGCTGCTGCCCATAAGCCTTTGATCACAAAGTCCAACCGCGCTGCTCGGTTAATGTGGTGCAAAGCACATCGAAATTGGACCGTAGATCAGTGGAAACGGGTTCTTTGGAGCGACGAATCAAGGTTCACCCTTTATCGTTCGGATGGCAGGGTCTGGGTCTGGCGTCTGCCTGGAGAACGTCTCCTGCCAGAATGCATTGTGCCAACAGTCAAGTTCGGCGGAGGTGGAATTATGGTCTGGGGGTGTTTCTCCTGGTATGGACTGGGACCCTTGGTCCCCATTCATGGTAAGCTCAACGCCGATGCCTACTGCACTATTTTGGATGACAATGTGCTTCCTACGTTGTGGCAGTTTTACGGGTTGGACCCCTGTTACTTTCAGGACGACAATGCCAGTTGTCATGTTTCGAGGTTAACCAAGGCTTGGTATGGTGCCAATGGAGTTCATTGAATGGACTGGTCTGCCCAGAGCCCAGACCTGAACCCTATCGAGAACCTCTGGGACGAGTTGGATCGCCGAATTAAGGGGTGCACTACCCGTCCAAAATCGGTGAAGGAACTTGTATGTCTACTCCAAGCCGAGTGGAAGACAATACCACTAGCTGTAATACAAAGACTTGTGGAAAGTATGCCCCGGAGGGTTCAAGCTGTAATTGCCTCTCGTGAAGGCTCTACCAACTATTGATTTTGAATAAAGTTAGTTTTTCTTCACAGGTGTCCAAATACGTATTGTTCAAATCCTTTGATAGTTTTTGTAAGTGGTTACTTCAGAGTTTTTACATATTGAAAAGAAGTTTCAAGCTTAATTGGTCAATTAACTGGAAACTATTAAATATTAAGCGCTTCTAAATACTGATAATAGCTTCATACATATCAAGAAGGTATCGGGGATATTTTCTAAACCAACTATTTTTGTACCTATCTTTTATTCTTCAGTATAATGAAATTAATTAATTGTAGTTTTTCTGAACTTATAATAACTGTAAAATTAATTAATGCCAAGCATGTCTTTTTAGTAACAAGGTGTATACTACAGATTCAGTTTGCCTATTCTGGACTTTGTTTCTAACACAAGAAGTTAATACAAGAGCATTAACTTCTTGCGGGAATTCCACGCTATTTCTGTCATATTAAAAAGCTAACGTTTAGTCATTTTAGACGTTTAGATGTTTATGACCAAACTGGTGTGGTTTATCTTTTCAATACCAGGACTTATGAGTATGAAATTCTTGATAAATACAATGCTGTGATTTCTTATAAAAAGGGAAAGTTCTCTAAATTAAACAATTCCCAATATTGAGCTAGTTTGTCTAAAAATTTATTTACTTTGTCAAATATCGTGAGATTTGTTGTTTACCAGTCTGTTGTTGATATTTTGGTATACTCACAGTAAGACAAATTTTTCAGTGTAATCATGTAGATTAGCTGACTGAGCATTTTGTTATTTAAATAAATTTTAGAATTTTAGGAATATTATAAATTTAATTCTTTAACACTTTTTTTCCTGGTCAATCACATTAATTAAATAATAAGAAACTGCTTAAGATGTCAGAATCTCAAAATATTTGTTATTTTTTCTCATGATTTCTCAAAGGACAATTATTATTTTAACTGAGTATCGTGTTCGAAATAATATGAGTCGGTATGCATATTAGTAAAATATATATTTATTTTTAATAAACTTCATACAAATGAAAATATCTACAAATATGATAACGATACATACAAATTATTTGACTTGGAAAGACTTCATTCTGAAGGTAATGGAGATAAATTAATTTTATCTCTCAATACCTTCGCTATACAAAGTTCAAATCGAAAACATGTAAACAAAAGTACTTCAGACTTAGTTGGCCTTGTCAGGCAGCTAAAACAAAAACGGTAATCAGGAATGTTTGCAACCGGGGACTGGATTTCAACCGCTTCAGAGTAGCGTATTTACCACTTCTTAATACTGTTCCTTATAGTACATACATAAAAGAGTAGTACATGCTTTATACAGTACTTTCAGAGAACTAGGACGACTCTATCTAAAATCTAGTAAGATGCGAAAACATTTATACAAAAATTTATAAAAGAGTGAATAAGATGTAAATAAGTCAAAAATTGTTAAAACGTTCACATGAAACTCACAGTAAGTACATATCGAAACTTTAATACAATCTTTGTAAAAATATTCATATATAATTACATTTAACCCCTTGAGGACCAGCATGTAAATGTTATACGAGTCGACCGCTGTGAAAAGCGTTGCTGTTTAACGCCATCTAGTAATTAAATCTAGCATTTAAAAATTAATATAAAATGTTCAGATTTCCTATTACGCACATGCGACGCTGGTCTCTCAATATCAACCGGAGATCATCGCGTTGAAGCAACTCTGGACTGATAAGAGTGAAATGGTAGCGTCGCGTATACGAGACGCTGGTCGCATAGGGGTTAAAGTAATTCTTAAAAGTACTAATTTTAAAAATACAGTTATTAAACGCATTTATTGTATTTATGATATGTAACCAAAGCATTTTTTGTTGTTGTACATATTGATGTACAATTGAAAACTATAAAATGTAAAAGGGTATAGATATTGATTAATGTATTATCAAATAGCTATGAAGTATTCTGAAGCTTTAAGTATGAAATTATAGCCAACGTGATCACCCAGCATTAAGTACAAAATATTAGCAAACAGCTGTTTCGTAGCCACAAACTATCTTCTGCTGTGCGATATAACTGAAGATGGACCAAAGAAATCATACGCTTCTTCACTTCTAAACGTACAATTTGTGCGCTTCTAAAGTGAGAAGTGAAAAGCATGTATATTTGGGTCACTAAGGTTAATGGGATAAGCAGTCCAATATCAAATATTGAAAATTTATCATATCTTCAAATTAAGTGCACCAGAAAAGCGCTGTCCTCTGTTTCACCAAGATTGATTGTCAGTTTAAAATATTATTAAATAAAATAATTTATAATTTGACATTAAATAATAATGAACCTCTGTTTTCTGGCTTCTTCAAAGTTTCTTAAAATAATTAGTTATGTAATTGTTTTTGTTATTAGCTCACAAAACAGCTTTTGTATAGGTCCTCGTAATTTGAAAGCAGGGAGCAAGCAGAAGACCCTGGCTTGGTTTGCCACCTTCAGATTTCTTTTATGAACTTAAAGAACTCTGTGACCGATAACTTATTTTACGTGCGTCAGCTGTTATTAATGAACACGACGGATATTTTGCTGGCTCGAGCCTCGATTTCACAAATGAGATCGATTTCTTTGCTGACCGAGCTACCTAAGTTCTCTACTATAAAGGGAGGACTGTAACATTCAAAGTTGTTTAATTTCCTAATTATTTTACTCCCAAGAGCCTATAATAAGTTAGATACGGTAGTCATTAATATATATATATATATATATATTATATAATATATATATTATATATTTATATTTATATATGTAATATTAAAATACCTTATTTATATATTTTAATATTACGTTAATAACTTCTGTTTATAAATTAAGTTGGGGTTTGCGTGGTAAATCTGATTTTTCCCTCCAGACACGCTCTAGACTTAATCCAGCCTCTGACTGTACTTCTTTGACCAATAGTAAACGCGTTCTCTTTAAAATGGGTATTTTTTATCACGTGATCAAACGTGCATAGGGATTATTCGTAGTCTTTTACCTGAGAAATCCCTACTTAAAAGTGTGAGTACCCGATGTTCTAGAAGTTTTTGCTTGTTGTATTGATTAAACCCTTTAGCGGACAGTGGTTTAGTAGCAAAACCACCTATTAAACATCTTTTTTTTAAACTTTACTTTTTAGAGTACTTTACTTTATCTTTTTATAATTATTTACGGCTCGAATCTCATACTTTACTTTATCTTTTTATAATTTATTTGCGGCTACAATTTCATATATCTCTAATGTATGGAAGCCAATGATGTAGAATCAAGAGTTTCTGAAATTTAAAAAAAAACATTTTGGAGACCTGGATGATTTTCGATTTTTTTATGTTTCTGGCTTTTTAAATTTACAACAGATGATAGCTCTACACCTAATTTATTTTTTCTTTTGAAATATATGTATTTAAACTTGCTGTACCTCAGTAATTCAATTTATCTAACTCATGACGTCAAATAAAAGTATCTATACAAACAACACTTATAAATTGTTAAGCTATTTATTTATTAAACCATTTTAAGGATTATTATTTATTGTTCTTCCAGTATAGTTAAGCTTTTAAAAAAGCATAATGTTCAATCTGTACAAGGGGAGGGTTAGACAGTTAAACCACTTCTCAAACCGTCCTTAGGTATCCTCTAAGGCAAACCCTCCTAAGGACTGCAAAGAAAACTTATATTTTACATTTACAGTTCATAGGTAACATTTATAAACTAATTACATTAAATATCCATGAATTTATTTTGGTGACCGTTAAAGGGTTAATTTATCGTCACCAGAAATAAAATGTATTGTGCTTTTGAATGAATCTAGCCCAAATTTCATATATATATATATATATATATATATATATATCATTGATAATTTAATTGTTAATGGAGTTGATCACGCTGGTTCTACTTTCATATGTTCAGCTTATCCTAGCCTAACAAAGGATTAATCGCGCCTTATCCAAAGTTATTATAAAAAGAGATTCACCATATAAATAATGTTTAGTTTATAACTAAAATATACTATATTTTAAGTCCCAGTTTAAAACTAGGTAAGAAATTGAAATGTTATGAAAGATTACTTAAAAACTTGATGATGTCCATTTACAGTAATTATAAGGAACTTCTAAAACGTAAAAGACATTAATTGTTTCTAATCGGGATACATTTCCTTCCTGGGATATAAACGCTTTTAAAATTAAGTACAATACATAAATTATATATACAAACAGTCTACCGTTAGCTACAGAAATATTTATACACAAATAAACACACATAATTGCTTATAAATTAATAAATCACTCTTAACGGACATAAAAAACTAATGATACATTGGGCAGTAAGATTATAAGTCATTGAACTGTGTCACATGCGGAACACAAACTCTTCAAGGCTGCTCAAAATAGAATGAAATTTGTAAAAAATAATAATAATAGCGAATCAAACATGGAGTCCACATTGCTTCATGACATTATATCACAAGTGAACGACCTCTCGGTCATTCTTGGCTAACAAGAAGTTCAAACACAAACTTTTTTTTCAGTTGTCTAAGGCTTTTAATTTCTTGAACACAGGTTCCAGGATCCATAGGGTTGAACACACTATACACATGACTCCTAGTGTAGTGTAAAAGTGGTCGTAGGAGCCTACATTATCTCTAAAATATCCTGAAAAAAAATAATATACAGTTAATATCTGGTAGTCAAATTCAATTTAAATTGCTATTTTAAGCAGTTAATTAAATAGTTTTTAATTAATATTTTGGAGGATTGTCCAGATTAAAAGGTGAATATTTTTAAGTGATTTACCTACTGATTTTACTTCAATGATGCAAAAAAACTCCATTTTAATAAGGTAATAGTATTAATTATATAAAAATTGCATACATAATGCCATCAGTTTTAACCCTTTAACGGGCAGTGATTTCCCAGCAAACCACCTGTTAATACTTTTTTTTCTTCTTTTAAAAACATACAAAGGATTTTTTTCGATTTTTTATGTTATGGACTCTTTGATGTAGCAATAGGTAATAGAATTTTTTATAGTTTATTTTTCTCTTTGAAATATATTACTTTAAAATTGCTTTACATGTAAAATCTCGATTTTGATTTTTCTCCTTTATGATCAACAAAAACCACCTACCCAAACTACAATGAAAATTGTGTAGTTTAACGATTTATAAATAATTTTATGATATTTATATATTGTTCTTAATATAATTAATTTTAAGAGACTCTTTTTTCCATGCTGTATAGGGAGGGTTTAAAATTACCTCCCATCAAAAATGTACCTATCAAAGGAATTAAAGTTTGCTTTAATATGTTTCCTATTTATAAGGTTCACAGAATTTATAACCTAATATTAAATCTGAAAGAATGTTAAGTGACCTTTAAATTAAAATATACTTTGCGAAATAGGAGCATAGTTTTATGCACAATCACTATATATATATATGCATAAAAATGTATATGTGTGTATTTAATTTACATAGCATTAACACAAAATTTAATCTTTCTCTCTGTATATAAAAATATAAGCATACGTATAATAGGAGTAATATTGAAATTATATTAAAGGTTTGTTTAGCTAATGATACACTGGGTCGTAGTTATCCATAAATTCCAGAAGAAATTATATCCTGACGTGTCTTTAATTTTTACATGATTTCCTGGAATTGTAAAATTATCTACATGTTTAACTGTTTTTGATTTGAAGGTATGTCATGCAGAATAATCTCTTTTCTTTATGAGATTAAAATGATTAATTGTTAAATGAACAAGATGGAGCATAAAAATTTAACAGCGCATTAAAAAGATATGAGAATAGGGGGCGGGGAAACCTACTATTTATATTGAAATTCATTATTAAAAATTGTACATAGACATATATCTCTATTTTGTTGATTAAATAGTTATTCAGTTACAGATTCAATATTAGATTTTTGTACATTAATTTTAATTTAATATTTTTATACATCAGGTTTTAACAATCACTGTTATAAATTGCTAATTGAATATCACAATTTGGCCTATAGTCGCTCGCTAACTAATTACTCTTGTCTTCGATAATGACTTGAAATTAAAAAGCACCTTCTCCAGAAATTTTGTTTCTTACAACTACTACTCTTAGTGATCTTTTAACAAACATAGTTTTTAATATAATTTTGCTTTATGAAATTATAAAAATCCCTAATTATGAAATGAACAAGATAGAGTGTAAAACTTAACAGCGCATTAAAACTATGCAAATAGGGGAAGGGAAATTTACTATTTATATTGAAATTCATTATGAAAACTGTACAAAGACATATAACTCTATTTTGTTGATTAAATAGTTATCCAGTTTCAGATTCAATACTAGATTTTTTTACATTAATTTTCATTTAATATGTTTATACATCAAGTTTTAATTATCACTGTTATGAATTGCTAATTGAATATCATAATTTGTCCTATAGTCACCCTCTAACTAGTTACTCATCTCTTCAGCAATGACTTGA
Source organism: Pardosa pseudoannulata (assembly GCA_032207245.1). Classification (NCBI taxonomy): domain Eukaryota; kingdom Metazoa; phylum Arthropoda; class Arachnida; order Araneae; family Lycosidae; genus Pardosa; species Pardosa pseudoannulata. The sequence continues at coordinate 76,335,839 of CM063508.1, read as the reverse complement.
AATTAAAAAGCATCTTCTCCAGAAATTTTGTTTCTTTCCATGACTACTCTTAGTGATCTTTTAACAAGTATAGATTTTAATATAATTTTGCTTTATTAAATTTTGAAAAAAATCCCTAATTATTAAATGAACAAGACAGAGTGTGAAACTTAATAGCACATTAAAATTATGCAAATAGTGGAAGGGAAATCTACTATTTATATTAAAATTCATTATGAAAATTGTACAAAGACATATAGCTCTATTTTGTTGATTAAATAGTTATTCAGTTCCAGATTCAATATTAGATTTTTGTACATTAATTTTAATTTAATATTTTTATACATGAGGTTTTAACAATCATTGTTATAAAGTTCTAATTAAATATCACAATTAGGACTATAATCACTCTCTAACTAATTACTTATATCTTCGGTAATGACTTGAAATTAAAAAGCACCTTCTCCTGAAATTTTGTTTCTTACCACTACTACTCTTAGAGATCTTTTAACAAGTATAGATTGTAATATAATTTTGCTTTATGAAATTTAAAAAAAATCCCTAATTAGTAAATGAACAAGATAGAGTGTAAAACTTAACAGCGCATTAAAACTATGCAAATAGGGGAAGGGAAATCTATTATTTATATTGAAATTCATTATGAAAAATTGTACAAAGACATATAATACTCTATTTTGTTGATTAAATAGTTATTCAGTTTCAGATTCAATATTAGATTTTTATACATACTTTTAATTTAATATTTTTATACATCAGGCTTTAACAATCATTGTTATAAAGTGCTAATTAAATATCACAATTTGGAGTATAATCACTCTCTAACTAATTACTTATATCTTCGGTAATGACTTGAAATTAAAAAGCACCTTCTCCAGAAATTTTGTTTCTTACCACTACTACTCTTAGAGATCTTTTAACAAGTACAGATTTTAATGTAATTTTTCTTTATGAAATTAAAAAAAAATCCCTAATTATTAAATGAACAAGAAAGAGTGTAAAACTTAATAGTGCATTAAAATTATGCAAATAGTGGAAGGGAAATCTACTATTTATATTAAAATTTATTATGAAAATTGTGCAAAGACATATAGCTCTATTTTGTTGATTAAATAGTTATTCAGTTCCAGATTCAATATTAGATTTTTGTACATTAATTTTAATTTAATATTTTTATACATCAGATTTTAACAATCACTGTTATAAATTGCTAATCGAATATCACAATTTGGCTTATAGTTACTTTCTAACTAATTACTAATTTCTTTGGTAATGATTTGAAATTAAAAAGCACCTTCTCCAGAAATTTTGTTTCTTACCACTACTGCTCTTAGAGATCTTTTAACAAGTACAGATTTTAATATAAGTTTTCTTTATGAAATTAAAAAAAATCCCTAATTATTAAATGAACAAGATAGACTGTAAAACTTAATAGTGCATTAAAATTATGCAAATAGTGGAAGGGAAATCTACTATTTATATTAAAATTCATTATGAAAACTGTACAAAGACATATAACTCTATTTTGTTGATTAAATAGTTATTCAGTTATAGATTCAATATTAGATTTTCGTACATAAATTTTAATTTAATATTTTTATACATCAGGTTTTAACAATCACTGTTATAAATTGCTAATTGAATATCACAATTTGGCCTATAGTCGCTCGCTAACTAATTACTCTTCTCTTCGGTAATGACTTGAAATTAAAAAGCACCTTCTCCAGAAATTTTGTTTCTTACAACTACTACTCTTAGTGATCTTTTAACAAACATAGTTTTTAATATAATTTTGCTTTATGAAATTATAAAAATCCCTAATTATTAAATGAACAAGACAGAGTGTGAAACTTAATAGCACATTAAAATTATGCAAATAGTGGAAGGGAAATCTACTATTTATATTAAAATTCATTATGAAAATTGTACAAAGACATATAGCTCTATTTTGTTGATTAAATAGTTATTCAGTTCCAGATTCAATATTAGATTTTCGTACATAAATTTTAATTTAATATTTTTATACATGAGGTTTTAACAATCATTGTTATAAAGTTCTAATTAAATATCACAATTTGGACTATAATCACTCTCTAATTACTTATATCTTCGGTAATGACTTGAAATTAAAAAGCACCTTCTCCAGAAATTTTGTTTCTTACCACTACTGCTCTTAGAGATCTTTTAACAAGTACAGATTTTAATATAAGTTTTCTTTATGAAATTAAAAAAAATCCCTAATTATTAAATGAACAAGATAGACTGTAAAACTTAATAGTGCATTAAAATTATGCAAATAGTGGAAGGGAAATCTACTATTTATATTAAAATTTATTATGAAAATTGTGCAAAGACATATAGCTCTATTTTGTTGATTAAATAGTTATTCAGTTCCAGATTCAATATTAGATTTTTGTATACTAATTTTATTTTAATATTTTTATACACGAGGTTTTAACAATCACTGTTATAAATTGCTAACTGAATATCACAATTTGGCCTATAGTCGCTCTCTAACTAATTACTCATCTTTTCGGTAATGACTTGAAATTAATTAAAGCACCTTCTCCAGAAATTTTGTTTCTTACCACTACTACTCTTAGTGATCTTTTAACAAGTACAGATTTTAATGTAATTTTTCTTTATGAAATTAAAAAAAAATCCCTAATTATTAAATGAACAAGATAGAGTGTAAAACTTAATAGTGCATTAAAATTATGCAAATAGTGGAAAGGAAATCTACTATTTATATTAAAATTTATTATGAAAATTGTGCAAAGACATATAGCTCTATTTTGTTGATTAAATAGTTATTCAGTTCCAGATTCAATATTAGATTTTTGTACATTAATTTTAATTTAATATTTTTATACATCAGATTTTAACAATCACTGTTATAAATTGCTAATCGAATATCACAATTTGGCTTATAGTTACTTTCTAACTAATTACTAATTTCTTTGGTAATGATTTGAAATTAAAAAGCACCTTCTCCAGAAATTTTGTTTCTTACCACTACTACTCTTAGAGATCTTTTAACAAGTACAGATTTTAATATAATTTTTCTTTATGAAATTAAAAAAAATCCCTAATTATTAAATGAACAAGATAGAGTGTAAAACTTAATAGTGTATTAAAATTATGCAAATAGTGGAAAGGAAATCTACTATTTATATTAAAATTTATTATGAAAATTGTGCAAAGACATATAGCTCTATTTTGTTGATTAAATAGTTATTCAGTTTCAATACTAGATTTTTGTACATTAATTTTAATTTAATATGTTTATACATCAGGTTTTAATTATCACTGTTATAAATTGCTAATTGAATATCATAATTTGTCTTATAGACACTCTCTAACTAGTTATTCATCTCTTCAGCAATGACTTGAAATTAAAAAGCACCTTCTCCAGAAATTTTGTTTCTTACCACTACTAATCTTAGAGATCTTTTAACAAGAACAGATTTTAATATAATTTTTCTTTATGAAATTAAAAAAAAATCCCTAATTATTAAATGAACAAGATAGAGTGTAAAACTTAATAGCGCATTAAAATTATGCAAATAGTGGAAGGGAAATCTACTATTTATATTAAAATTCATTATGAAAATTGTGCAAAGACATATAGCTCTATTTTGTTGATTAAATAGTTATTCAGTTCCAGATTCAATATTAGATTTTTGTACATAAATTTTTATTTAATATTTTTATACATGAGGTTTTAATCATCACTGTTATAAATTGCTAACTGAATATCACAATTTGGCCTATAGTCGCTCGCTAACTAATTACTCTTCTCTTCGGTAATGACTTGAAGTTAAAAAGAACCTTCTCCAGAAATTTTGTTTTTACCATGACTACTCTTAGTGATCTTTTATCAAGTATAGATTTTAATATAATTTTGCTTTATGAAATTAAAAAAAAATTCCTAATTAGTAAATGAACAAGATAGAGTGTAAAACTTAACAGCGCATTAAAACTATGCGAATATCGGAAGGGAAACCTACTATTTATATTGAAATTCATTATGAAAAACTGTACAAAGACATATAGCTCTGTTTTGTTGATTAAATAGTTATTCAGTTCCAGATTCAATATTAGATTTTTATACATCAGGTCTTAATAATCATTGTAATAAAGTGCTATTTAAATATCACAATTTGGCCTATAATCACTATCTAACTAATTACTCATTTCTTTGGTACGAACTTGAAATTAAAAAGCACCTTCTCCTGAAGTTTTGTTTTTTACCTCTACTACTTCTACTGATCTTTTAACAAGCATAGATTTTAATAGATATTAAGCAGATATTGTATTAGTTTATCACTGTAATAAGCGCACTTCTTTCAAAAGTTCATCTTGTTTCAAAACAATCCTTTTCTACTCATTAAATAATTATTTTTTTTATGCTTGTAAGAACCCGTCACAGAAAGTTGGAGATAAATTGTCGCTATGTCTTGCCCTAAATCATTGAACGTCAAAAAACTCTGTCAAATAATTTTAACGTTAAGAAATTGTTTTTCATCTCTTCGGACGTAATCAGTATTACTCAGACCTTCAACTGTTGACATGGCCTTTTCTTCTTGATATAAGTGTAGAAAGACGTAGGACTTGAACCTTTTTTTCCTGCTCCAATTACCATAATATTTACTCCATAGAGATATTTTTCATACATCATAAAGCCACGTTGCGTAGAAATAAAAATAAAAATCTGGACACTTTTAAACAAATATCAGATTATGTCAGTAGCATGGCCTAGCTTCTAAACTTTATTTTTTGCCTATTAAGAAAAGCACTGGTGCTTTAACGCGGATCTATTAACCCTTTAGCGGACAGTAGTTTCGCAGAAAAATCTCTTGTTTTTCTCTAATTTTTGGAAGAATATGAATGTTTTTTATTCGATTTTTTATATTTTTGACATTTAACCCTCCTAGTGGAACACACCGATTAAAAAAAGTCTCCAAAAATACGCTAAAGGTTTATTGTGTCAATGGCCAAAGCGTTCCATGATTTTTTACTTCACCCTTTGTCGACTAGAATGGAATACGGGAAACCCACCCTCGTTACTGTCCCTTTACTTAAGGTTATAAATAGATATACAAATAGATATTATAGATTGTTAATTTTCAATACACATAAAGCTCGTTAAGTCTCGAAAATCATCCCATAAGAAATAATGGATTCTAAAAGTACAAATAAAAATATTTTTAATATCTTGGATAACTTTCGTAAAAAAAATATGAATAATTTTCTTACTGTGGTGCAATTAGAGATACATCTGTTACCGCAAACGAAATACTTTGAAATAGAGATTTACAAAGCCATGAAAAGCTATCAGCGTCTTTGTGCCTCAGGGAGTAGGGGTGCATCCCTCAATAAAGTCAAAGAGGGATGCAGTTTCTAAACAATCGACCTGACCCTCCTACCTCAAACATTAGCAGAAATGTCATTACATCCATTTTAGGAACGTTTTTGGAGGTAGAAAATTGTACGTGACAACCGCTTTGAAGACATCAACGGTTTGGCGGAATTGTACGTGCGAACCGCTTAGAGGGTTAAAACTCGCAATTGGTGATAGTACTACATTTAATTTATTTTTTCTTTTGAAATATATATAAATATTTATATTGCTGCTATATACTTGCTGTGCTTGGAAAGTTAGTAATTCGTTTTTTTTAACTTTGTCCCCAAACAAAAATATCTATTCAAACACTTATAAATTGTTAAACTATTTATTTATTATACTTTTTTAAGAACACTTATTTATTGTTCTTCCAATATAATTAAAATTTTAAAAAGTTTTGTGTTCACGCTGTACAAGGAGATGTGTTTGTCAGTTAACTCCCCTCAATCAGTCTTATGGTATCCTCTAAGGAAAATCTCTCCAAAGATTGAAAAGAAAACTGTAATACAGTTTGCATTTATAAGGTTCATAGATAATATTTATAAACTAATTTCATTGAATTCCAAAGAATTTATGTAGGTTACCTTTAAACGGTAAAGCAGATGGTCGATTTTCTTTTCGCTTATGACCCCAAACAAAAGTATCTATTCAAACAACACTTATAAATTGTTAAATTATTTATTTATTATAATTTTTAAGAACACTTATTTATTGTTCTTCTAGTATAATTAAAATTTTAAAAAGTATTATGTTCACGCTGTACAAGGGGATGGGATTGTTAGTTAACCCCCTTAAACTCCTCCTATGGTATCCTCTAAGGCAAACCCCTCTAATGATTGGAAAGAAAAATTTTAATACATTTTGCATTTATAAGGTTCATAGATAATATTTATAAACTAATTTCCTTAAATTTCAAAGAATTTATGTAGGTGACCTTTATAGGATTAAAGGTTGATATTATGTAAATTTGATTATTCCATCTGAAGAAGCGTGGTACCAAATACATTAATGCATATTTTAGAGTTGTAATTTTGACCGGTCAAAACTGATTTTGACCAGGACACTGGATAAAAGTGGTTTTAACCGTCCAAAACTGGTCAAAAGTAGTCAAAAATGGTCAGAATTGTTAAAAATAGTTTTAAATGGTCTTAATTTTAATATATAATATATTTTGTAAAAAGAAGTGACTTTTACCATTCTAATCAGTTCTCGTGATTCAAAAGAGGATTAATCAAAGTGATCCTAACCAAACGTATAATTCTATGTTTCGTTAACAAAATTCTTGGTTTCAAATTTTACTGCTGTCACGGACTTTCGTAAATATTCAGAATGGGTTTTAAGTAATAGGTAAGTACTGGTCTAATTAGCCCTCGTGTAGAAAAATACCGTAGCACACCCAAATGAACCTAATCCAATAGGTAAAACAATTAATTGTACTCAAATCATAATGAGTTTTATCATAACTTTATCTTAAATCAAAGCCTATCAACTTCTTTTTATTTTATTTTTTTAAATTTAGCAACCATATAATTCGTTCATGAAATGAGAAGGGCATAAAGCGGATGTATAAACAGGTTACAAGCATTTTTACACAGTTTTCCTCGTGATGAAACTCTCGACATTTTATCCCCAATTTAGTACCATAAGAACAATTTTGTTTGTCACCATAAGCATCGCTCTCAACACCACTTAAATTATTTTCCATGTTTCAATAGAATTTATATTCCCTTATGCACTGAAAAACTATACTTATTAGTTAAATGTATTAATTTAAATATCTGTAGTGCATGTCACACGAAGTTCATTTGCATAATTTGTAATGCCTAGCTTCCGTTTTTATTTACAGCTACACGAGAGCTGAACGAGATTTCCTTTTCAGTAAAGATAGATGACAATCCTATAAACAATCTACCAAATTTCGAGTACCTGGTAATATTTATAATCTTTCCATTTAGATAGTTTCCAAGCTTTGCAAATAAATTTACACTTTTGGCAGGTACATCGATTGAAAGCATAAAAATAGTTATATCTACTCAAGTTTCACTTTATAGTACGACGTTTACCTGTGGTACACAAATAAATCTCTTAGATCAAGTTTTTCTTATTTTATAAGTGGAGTTCTATTTTGTTTAAAATTACTGCTGATTACTAAGGAAGACAGATTGTAATATTCAGAGTCGCTTAACACTAGATTGCCCTAGGTAGTCATTTTGACTGCTGTTTAATTACAATTAGAAAAACAGTTATGTATATAATGACACAATTCCTTAGAATTTTGTGATATTTTGTAAAAAATATAACAGCGTTTATTAATATGTTGTACAAAATGCCACAAAATTCTGAAAAATTGTGTCACTATGTACATAATTGTTTTTCTAATTGAAATTAAAAAGCAGTCAAAATGACTTCCTTGGGCAATCAAATGTTAAATTTGATATTTGCATCAATGTGTGCAGTCCACAATTACTTATATTTAACACATTGTGTGCTGGTACATTTCGCAGTGGAATTGTACCGGAAGCGGGCGTTTTGCGAGTAAATTTAGTTATTCAGTTAAATCTCAATAGATCGAAAATTATTTAATTTTTTAACCAACTTTTCGTATTTTATATTGAAATATATAAACAAATTTTTATTTGTCTAAATTTTTCCAGAATCTATGTAGTAGACAAGAAAATTCGGCTTCGTTTTCCTGTATATACCGTTATTTTTGTACCCACAAACAAACCATGTTGTTACACTAACCCGTACTAGTACGTGACCTGCGCTCAAGTATCAATTTTCAGGAAATGTACTGGTACATGTCCCGCACTCAAGTATCAATCGTCAGAAAACGTACTAGTACGTGTCCCGCGCTCAAGTATCAATCGTCAGAAAACGTACTAGTACGTGTCCCGCACTCAAGTATCAATCGTCAGAAAACGTACTAGTACGTGTCCCGCACTCAAGTATCAATCGTCAGAAAACGTACTAGTACGTGTCCCGCGCTCAAGTATCAATCGTCAGAAAACGTACCAGTACATGTCCCGCGCTCAAGTATCAATCGTCAGAAAACGTACTAGTACGTGTCCCGTGCTCAAGTATCAATCGTCAGAAAACGTACTAGTACGTGACCCGCGCTCAAGTATCAATAGTCAGAAAACGTACTAGTACGTTTCCCGCATACAATGTTAAGGTATAAATCAATATATATTCAGCAAAAATAACTCGGATATTAATGGGATAAAATTATTTGTATCACTAATGCAAATTTCTTTGACTTTCTGACACTATTGGAGCAGACTACCCATTAACAAGTGACTGTAGTAGTAGCAACTTTTGACTAACTGACAATCGTGTACTGATTTCTATAGCAATTCTTAATAACACGTATCATCGCATTTTCTTATTTTGTGATAGGTAGCAAAAATAATAAAAACAGCTAAAATATTGATAATTATAAAATTATCGTTCCAAGGGTCGAATGTCATGCATATATAATATGATTAGGTTATTTATTCGCTTAGAAATCGCTTTAATTGAAGGGTGTCGTAGTGATTATCTTTAGTGTTTCAGAAAACAACACTTGAGGTTTCAAAGACCAGTTAGTTAATGTTCGACTAAAAGGCCTTCGTAGAAGGCATTAAAATGTGTGCTAAGTGGTTGTTAGATCACTTAATTGTATGTTGTGATAATAAAAATAAAATCAAGTGTTGGTAACGGACAAAAATCAATTATTTGGCATGCATTTATTAAAATCTTCAAGTTTCTTTTTTTAATGTCCGATCTGGAAGGTTAAGCGAGAATACTTTTTATTTTGAGCGTAAAACATATTGAAAATAGTAATTAGACCTGTTCATTAGAGCACAGGAACACGGAACAAAGCAAAGTCATTTCAACAAGCTATACAACATCGCTACAGCATTGCACTCAGGGCCAGGATTCGAATGTTGCATGAACCATTTGCTGCGATCACTCTGCGACATGGCATCACCAGTGGCAGAAGTCAGTGAAGACGTGACATTGACCCGAAAAGGGCGCAAAACAAACCGAAAAAAGAAAAGAAAGTAAAACCGGGTCAAGATCCTGCAAACGAAGTGGGTCTCTCAGCGGAAGGGAAGGTGATAACATATCTAACTACTCGCCTTGACAGGTGCAAGATTTCGGTTTAACTACAGGTTGCGGAAATGTAATGTAGAGCATAGAAAGACTCGTGCAGAGGGCAATGCCATTTCATTACCAACAACTCTCAATTAGTTCCGACTTGTTTGATTTGCAGAGAGTTATTTTTTAAGCAATATTAAAGTTACAATAACTGACATTGGAAACTTTACTTTAAGATTGTGAACCCATTAATGATTTTTAATATAATTATTTAAGAAGAAAGATAACATTGACAGTTAAAAAATCGATTTTTAAAAATTTACGATGAATGAATGCATTGGAGTATTACAAATTCACCCTAAAAAAACGTTCCCCCAAATCCATTTAGAACAATAGTTGTTGATTCTTGTTTTAGCATTTACCTTTGTTCTTAAAAGTGCTTTTAAGCTTCTCTTTCCTCAAAGCTGAATTTTGTTTTTACATTCCATGCACTCTAATTTAAAATCCAACGATCACAGAACCTTCAAATTTTCCAGAATATTAATTTATAAATATATTTTTACGTTAATCCTCAATTTAATGTAATTTTTGTCTTAAAACATTGTGTATTGTAAAAATAAATATAAAATTTGTATAAGAAATAAAAATGTAATTATTAAAGCCACCAATTATATTAATGAAATATATGAATAATAATATAAAATTTCTTGAAGAAATAACAAATGTAATTATAAAAGCCATCAATTATATTAATGAAACTTAATTTAACGATATATGAGTATATCGTTAAATTGAGGTTTAGTGTAAAATATGGTATTTTAACTAGAAATATACAGAATATTAAAAATATAATTGCATTAAAACCCTGCATTTAAAATGAATATTTTTGTCTTCATGTTTGTTAAACCTAATTTTTTATTTATCTCTAAATTAATTAGTGTTGTTTTATGAATATACATTTGAATACTTTTTTCAAATCACAAGAATACGTTAAAATGCAGAAAAAATGTCTATGTTTTATTCATTCATTTTGAGAGAACAATTTTTTGCATTGCTCAAAATATCATGATTTTTAAGTTGTTCTGTAACGGGATATTTAATTTAGAATTAATCATTAACTGTAGATATTATTTTTGTAAATTATTTTGTGTTTCTAAAACTTTTCCTTTTTGTATTTTGGCAACACTTGTCAGTGTTGTTAGATTTTTGAAAAAAACTAAACTAGAGTATAGTTAGAGAGAGTAAAAATAAAACATGTAAGAAATATATGAGCGTATTCTATTTTTCATCCGAGTATTTTTAATCGAGTTGTATTATATCCTCTCTTGAAAAAGCTGAAAACCAACAGTTCAACTAGATCTTCCCCCTTAAACGATGGAAATAATTAGTAATTTTCTTAGATGAAATTAATTTTGGCAAGTTAAAGTTCTTTCTCTCAAAATTAAAAATCTTCAAAGATACAGCTATTCAAAACAAAGTCTTACGAAAATAGTCTCAATCAAATTTTCAACCTATTAATAGCATGCATCTAAAATTAAAATTAAATTATCAGTCCCTGCCTCCCTCCCTTATAAAAATACATTATCAGCAAACATAAAATTTTTTGTTTTTCCTTTACATCCCTTTGTGTTTAGTTGATAACACAGTATAATACTTAAAAGCACTCAATTAAACAAATCTAGAAGTGGTTTTGTTAAAATCCCAACAACTTAAAATCATGAACTATTGAGTCTTTTAAAAATTTGAGAACCAAGACTTCTGAACTTGTCAAGGCATATTATTGTTAGAGAAACCTAAATATAGTATATTTCATTATTGATGTAGCACTATATTACAATGAACAAAAATATCGCAGTCCATTGTTACTCAAGTAAAAATGTATTAAAATATTTTATCTAATATTACCTGTTTCTATCCTCTTTTCACATTCAGAATATATTGTGAAAAGTTATTACTTCACATTATCAACTAAATAGCACAGATTTTTGCTCAACTTTTGCTCATTCCTTACTTTTCTTAAACCCTCCATCCTGCATCTAATAACCTTAAGGGGTAATCGGATTAAATAAATTCCACTTCATTTACATAATTATTTAAGACTATTTAACCCTTTTAAGAATATTAAATTTTCATATAGCTGGAAATGATTTCACGCACGAATTGAAGTAACCGTTCTTCCTGCTAACTATATAACTACTTACATACATTAAAATACTTCAAGGACCTACTGATTATTTAAAGAATACGTAATTCTTGTCACTTATTACTGATCATTAATTTTACAGTAATTTCTTCTCGGTTCAATTAATATGGCATCCTATTAATTTTAAAAACATTTTATTTCTCATTCTGTATTCCCTTTTTGTTAGAAAAATGGGCACAATAATCGAAATGAGTTAATAGTAGACTTAGTTTTTGTATAGAATAACAACAGACTGATTTTAGAATAATTTTTTTTTGTCCAAACAGATTTTGATTTTTTTTCAGTATAGTGTTATCGAATACTCGCCCCAGAGAGGATGGGTAATTAATGAATGTCAGAAGTTTTAAACATTCAAAAAGTCAATGTATATATACATATAACGCGTATACACGTATGTATATATATATATATGTATATACATACACATATATACATACACACACACACACACACACACATATATATATATATATATATATATATATATATATATATATATATATATATATATATATATATATATATATATATATATAATTCTTTTGTCAGTGTGTTTGTAATAGAACTCCTCCTAAACGGTTGGGGTGATTTTGATAAAATTTTGTGTATCTAATTAAGTTGATTCGAGAATAGTTTAGATTCACAATTTGATCCGATAGGAAAATTTTTTTAATTAAAAATCCAGAATTGAGCTCTTATGTCTACAAATATGTATATGTATATATATGTGTATTGGTTTGGTTTGGTTTGGGAGCGCTACGGTCTACTTTTTGCAACACGAGGGCTAATGAGACCGGGACCTACTGCTTAAAGCCGATTCCGAACGGCTACGAACATCCATGCCATAGTGGGATTCGAACCCACGAACTCCGGGTCCGAAGGCCAGCACCCTAACCATTCGGCCATCGTTCGGCATATATATGTGTATATATATATATGCCGCCCAGATTGGATAGTGTTTAGCATATTGTGCTCCCTCAGATGAGGTTGTGTCAGATGAGTTTGGTTTCGATTCCCGAATAAGGTTTGGTTGTGTTTGCGTGTTGTCCCCTCATAGGGAGCGATGTTGCTTTAAATATATGGTGCTCCCATAATAAATAGGTGAACAAATCAACGGATTGCAAGGCAAAATGCTAATAAAGAGCAAGTGTTCCCCATATATATATATATATATATATATATATATATATATATATATATATATGTGTGTGTGTGTGTGTGTGTGCGTGTGTGTATGTATGTATAATTACATTTTTCAGCTATTTCTCAACTTAATAAAATCAAATATAGTGAAAAATTTCACGTAAATTACTAGTTAAAGAGTATATTATGTATAGAGTATATTAAGTGTACTTACGGGTTGTTTACGTTTATAAGATATTTTTGCAAAACAATAATTTTCCCCACTATCTTAAAATTAAATAAAGAGGTAAGGAATAAATCTATTTGGAATTTTTCATATTTGGATATACATTTTTATTTATGGAATGCATCAGTATAATGAGTATATTTTGATTTTTTTTTGTTTTTCAAAATTAAAACTAAAAATAATTGATTTGTTCAATTTTGAATTATTTTTAAAAAGTTGTTGATTTACATTTATTATTTAGTGGATTCATTCTATAGACACCGAATCTTTTATAATTTTAACATATGATTAAAGAGTATATGTTAATTAGAACTTCAGTTATTTTAAGGGTAAAAAGTGATCTCTTAAAGTTTTTTAGAAAATGTTGTTACATTAAATATATTACATAAAATTTTACTTTGAACACTCAAATAATTTAATTTATAAAAATATTAACTAAATAAAATGTTTGAAAAGGTGAACAATTTTTTTTATCAGTTTTTATAATATATTTTGTTATTGAAAGTCTAATTTGGAACACATGTACAGGGCAGTGTAGCCTTTTAAAAGCCCTCGAGACCCTTAAATCTTTTTTATTTTATTAGCATTGGAAAGATATTTAAGCCCGTTCTTCACGGGGCTAATTATAATGCAATAGATTATTAAAGTTTTAATTTTCAATACATTTTGCTGGAACACAGGTTCCATTCCTAGACGAATCAATCAGGTAAAATGCATTACACACTCCTAGTTTACCAATGATGTATAACACAAATTTGAGCTCGATACAAATAGGAGGCTTGTAAGGTGCAATCCGTCACTCCAAAGGAGTGCTAATGTGAATTCATTTTTGGTGATGTATCTTAGATCATGGTAAACAGACGACGCAACCCTTAGCCATGGTAATTTCTGGGGGATAAGACCAGGAGATGGCCAAACATGTAGGGTCTGTCGGGCTTTCTCACCACATTGCCGACATGGATTATTAATCCTTGAGACATCATCCACTGAACTAGGGACCAAAACATTTCCATTGGTTCAGACCAAAGGGGCTAGCCTGGCTAAGCGAAACTCCCTCTAAATTTTAGTCCTAACCGGAAACAGTTTATATAGCAAATGAGTATGTCCAATTCTACAGATGGAAGGGCAGTACTCATCAGGTGTCCAACAAAAATGTGAAAAAGGATAACTCATTCTCACCTATTAGCATAGGGAACAACAGCTGTCCAACTCCGACGAAGAAGTGTCCGAGTCCCACAGCGACGGCCAGCCTCTCGAGTCCCAGGTATTCCCTCATGACAACGGGTATGTTGGTCATGACACATCCATTGAAGACGCCCATGAAGACGGAGACGATGAGGAAGAGAGCGTGTGTCTCGCAGAAAGGCAGGGCAAGTAGGAGAGCGCCCATTGCTCCAAAGCACAGGATGACGTTGTATTTCCTCTTGAGGCACTTGAAGTCAGACATCCAGCCGAGGCACACAGCTCCGAAAAGGTCACCCACCGAGAAGGCGGACACTAGGAAGACTGCGTCCGGCTCACTGATACCCCTGTCTTTGGCGAAGTCCACGATGACCGTGAGATAGGCGATGAAGATGACCACGTTACAGCCGAACGTGATACAGATAGACAGGTAGATGGGATTGGTGAGGATCTGGGCCGTGTGTCGGAACTGGCCGAACACGCCGTCCTCGCGTTGCTTCATCTTCTGGAACAGCGTGATGGGGGTCGAAGCACTCAGCACCGGACAGCGGGACGGAGCAGTTATGGCGGGTGCAGTGGCGGCGGTCTCTCCGTTAGGTACCAGCCGGTATTCGCCGTTCTGGTGGTGAGTGCCGTTCGAAGGTGTCTTGTCATTCTGGTCTGTGTTGTCGGCGTTTTCGTTCGAAGGCATGATGATGATCTGGTATTTCGATACGTCTCCCGTGGCCTCGTTCTTGACGACTAAGGGCTCAGTAGCCGGAATGTCATCTGCAGCAGCACTCTGAATGAAAGAAAAAAATACAGCGAATGTTTCATTAAACTTTTATAGTATTTTGACACTCCCACTATTACACCTTAAAACTGTCATAATTTCAGTATTTTTATAAAATTTAGTACATTAAATTTTAAATACGGATAGTACAGGGGCCTTGTTCATGAAATCTATTCGTGAAATATATGATTTTTGGCGATGGAATATTGATTTCTGAAAACATAAATTAAGATTGTTAAGCAGTTTTAAACTCCATTACTTACTTACAAATATTTCAGTCTTTCAGTTTGAAGTGTTTTAGCATCCAGTCGACCTCTCTAACGCATTTAGTAACTTAAGTTTCTAGTAATCATAAAAGTATTTCCATATCAGTATCATAAAAAAAAGTATCTGAACGTAAGTTCTTTTAACACCATTAACAAAAGAAGAAAAACTTTCCTAAAACAGTTTGAATAATTAACATTTAATTTAACATAGTAGTTGTAACAAAATACTTATATGAAAAGATATTTATAAAGTCCTTTGTCTATTTAAATAAATGTTATATATAAGGTGCATTCAATAAATAATGAGCCCCAACCTGTTACGTCAAAAAAAAATTTTTATTTCAACTCAGAAAAATTTTATAAATTTGTAAATTTTTATAAAATTGCATTCCAAAATACACTCAATATTCCCACTTTGAAGTATCAAAAGAGGAGCAGTGAGTAGCTGTGCTATTCCTTTACAACAAGAGAATGTGGAGGAATGGAAATTCACAGCAAACGTCATCAGAGTTCAGCTGCTGAAATTTCAGTGTTACCTTCCCAACTATTTGCTCTACAGTCGAAGCATTAAAAAGAAACAATGAGACTATGTGCGATTCCTTACAGCAGAATAATGTGAAGGTACGGAAATGCACAGCAAATGGCGTCAAACATCAGCTGTTGAAATATCAGTGTGAGGTTTTTGACCATCTCTCTCTACAGTCTTAATCTATCTTCTTGCGTTTCTCGCGTGTTTGGAGAACTTTAAAAGTTTTACGAGGAAGAAGAATCTAGTCGGACGATGAAGTTCAATATGAGATTCGAAATGAGTTCTTGCAGAAGCTGAGAACTTGCTATAAGAGCGGAATATCTCGCCTAATTTCACAATGGTGGGATAAATGTTTGAACCTCTAAGGTCGATCTTTTCGAATAAATAGAATAAAAAGAACTGTTGTTGTCACAGGTGTGAACAGTTTTTTATTTATTGAATGTACCTTTTATATATATATATATATATATATATATATATATATATATATATATATACATATATATATATACATATATATATACATATATATATATATATATATATATATATATATATATATATATATATATATATATATATATATATATATATATATATATATATATATATACTGTGTGTTTTTAATAAAACTCCTCCTATACGGCTGGACTGATTTCGGTGAAATTTTGTGAATGTAATTAAGTTGATTTGAGAATAATTTTCCCCTTACTATTCCACCAAAACGGTGCAATATATAATTTATTTAAAGACACTTTTTACAAATTTTGGATGTACAGCGTTAAAAAAGGACTACGTCTGTCAGATCGTCTAGTATATATAATGTAATAATGTAATAGATGCAGCCATTATTTCTTATAAGAGAGTATATTTGTGGTCTAGTTTAATGGATGATAGCTAAGGAGATGTCAGTCCTTTTTATATGTAGTTTAGTCAATTACTTGGGGATCAGTATTTTGCATATAGTTAGCAAAACCTTTTAGCAAGTCTCTCCCCCCCCCATCCTCATCCACCTAAAATATAGCGGAAAGTTTCCATTGAGAACTTTTAGTAGTAGATAAGACTCCGACACTGAATATACACCATTTTAAGAGAAAATATTTCACTACAATTTGATAAAATCTTTACTAATAGAAAAGTGACATTATATTTCAACGTCTAACGTCCATATTACAACCGGTTCTTAAAAAAAATATCTGTTTTGAAGGTGAACTTAAACTGTAAAATTTCAAGAGCTAGTAGAAATCTAAGGAATATGAAATGCATTTTTAATGCTGACCATACTCTGTACTCAATTATCACTTCCAGGAAATTACTCTTAGATTTCAATAAAGGCATTTTGTTATACTTTATTATTCTAGGAAGAATGTCTTTTGTAATTTTCAAACAGATATTTTTAATGGTGTGCAATTTATAATTATTTCATCACGTTTCATAAGAGTGAAAGTGAAATTTCTCTTTGAACATCTAATTTTTTTCCCAGGGTAGAATTTGTATGGTGAATCGACACGAGCTGTAATGCTTAATGATGAAATACCTAAATCTACCTTTGTGTGATATTCTCAGAATAATGTAAAAAACAATATTAAATAATTTGTAAAATTTCTTTAACAGGTGATTTCCGTTTAGATCTAAAAGAAGGAAAATGTCAAAATTGTAGAGGAAAAGATCAAACGTAAATCTTACTGTGGCGTCATATTCAACAGCAATAATTTTGTTATACTATAGCAAGTTGATTTTATTGGCTATGAATAAAGCGGCTATTCATTTTCTTTCATTATATTAACAGGGAAAGTAAAGGAAAATTCCGTATAAAGGAAAGTCATATGTACTTTTAATTTAGTAGAATGTATTATATAACTTTTGTGATATATTATTAACGATGTGGTAATGATTGCGCTAATAACTCCTGTAAAGTAAAGGATATTTTTAGATTAAATGGATAAAACGTATTGAAGTGATAAATTTTTATCCTTTGAAATCATTCAGATTTTAAAATAAAAGTCCTGGTTTTGTAATTTCTTGAGAAAGGTTGAAATACATCTACTCTTGGAATACGTTTTACTATTTTTAGCTATTATAATCTGCAAAATCTCTAAACAAGTTCAAATGTTGCGTAAAGAGTCTTACCCCTGTTATATTTTTCTAAAAAAGTAGATGTTCCAAACAACTTCTTTTATTTTAGTATTTTATATTAATCTGGGTCAAGTGATAAATTAAAGAATTTTGGCCATGGGGCTCATCCGAAATCTTTATCTATGCATTTTTAAACACTTGCCGACACTTAATCTGTATAATTTATTCAAAGAAGTTGCACTCTATCAAATTGAAAATTTGGTTAAGTAGAAGCTTGTGTTTGAAATTTGGAATAATTCAGTGTGCTGAAAACTAGTTGAAAAAACTAGTTAATTGAAATTGATAATGCTGTTTATTTACGTTACTATTGAGTATGGAATGACAATCGATTTTACCGTAGGAATATATTGATGAAAAATTTTACAATTAAAAATTAATTATTTTCTGGATTTTTGTATGGAACCCAATATACCGGGTGGCCATAATGAAGTTGACAGTGCTCACAGTGTTCTGTAGCGCGATCTATTTTAGAGAATGACGCCACATTTTGTAGGACGATTAATCTTCCAGGGTTTTGTTTTAGTTATTTAAACTATGGACTTTTTTAAATGATAACTCACGACTATATTTTCTCATTATTTAAAATAATTTTTTTTTTTTTTTTTTTTTTTTTTTTTTTTTTTTTTTTTTTGTTCTACTATTGCCGAGTGAACTGTTCGTGGTAAACATTTGAAAGCCTAATCCTTAAGGATTCCGCAAAAAAACAAATTAGTTCCAAAAGTCACTGCTAGGGGAATATTTGACGCTGTGCTATAGAAAATAGAGTGTTAACAAATGCAAATTAATACGGAATAAAATTACCTGTTATTATGCAATATTTTCTGATTTAGTTCAAGTGCAATATGGCAACACTTTTAAAAAAGCTTAAAATCTACATAAACACCGTTAAAGTCTCGCGATCTGCAATATCACGTACGCTGAGCAGAAGAAGAAGTTCTTTATTCAAATTTCACTTTACATCCATTGGGAAAATTAAGAAATTAATTTCCGTATTGATTTGCATTTGTTAACACTCTATTTTCTATAACACAGCCCCAAATATTCCCCTAGCGGTGACTTTTGGAACTAATTTGTTTTTAATCCTTCGTCCTTCGTTTTAATCCTTCGGAATCCTTCGTCCCCCGTCTTGTTTAATCTTCCTACAAAATGTGACGTCATTCTCGCAAATAGATCGCGCTACAGAACACTGTGAGCACTGTCAATTTAATTATGGCCACCCGGTATATAAGAATCATGTGCCATCAGTAATTGTTGAAGGTAGACAGATGTTGACCTTTATGGGAAATAATAATTATAATATTACTCAAATTTATGTTGATTTTATAATATTAAAAGCGGTTTTAAAGCTTTATTTTTAAACTTAGAAGTTTAATCAAATTCTTTAGATCAAAATATCCTTGTCATGCCCACTTACTTTCATTAGGTTAAAAAAAGATATAGGGGTAGTAGAGGGTGGAAAGATTTTTTTTCTTTTTTTGCTATATAACAATCGCATAACCACCTAAGTTTATACTAAGTAATTTGAAACGTTATAATAATTTTTATCTTTTTCTGCTACATTAGATATCTCTTAGTTTTGATGTTAGTAATTTCTTTGAAAAATTTCTTTTATTCATTCTTCCTAGGCCGGTTTCAAAAGTGTTTAGTATTTCCACTATTTTTATCTAAATATCAAACAAACGACAAAGTGAAACTGAAAAAAATATAAAGACAGAAAATCTGTATATTCGCAGAAAAATTCTTGTTTTGCTTCAGAATAGGTGTGCCCTCTCTGTACACCTGTTTAGTAGCAAAACCAATTTCTCCACAGCCGTCTAAGATTTTTTTTCCTTAAGAAGCACATCATTTTCTGTCTACCTATCTCATAGGAAATGCATTAGAGGATAAAGTGCACTGAAGTTGTTGAAAGCAATATTACATCAGGAGAAACAATGCAAATGGAAGCAGAGGATATTTGGGCTTGCCTTATCCATAAAAAAAGGTGTTACACTTTTCATTTTGAGAATAATAATCAGATTGATATTTATAATTCCATTAGATAAAAGGTATGTTACATAAATTTTGTTTCTAGTATATTTTGTCAAGGATAGGCACTGCCTACTTTGCCTGCCCAGACAGCACGTCCCTGATATATTCATTGTTAAACATACACTCGCATATAGTGTGTGTACCTGATCAGTTTCTGTAATATGTATTCTTTCTATTTTAGACCTCTTTAACATCGAGAGAGTGAAAACAAAGGGTTTCACAAGTGGAAATGAGATATGTATTCTTTAGACAGATTAATAGAATAATAATTGAAAGATTTACAGAAGCTCCTATACTGAGGTTGAAAAAAAAATTCATTGCAAATTGCAATCAAAATTTCCACCTCTTTAGCTGTTTAAAATTTTGCCCCAATTATGGTCTGTTCGGATTTTTGAGGGGAGGGGACGCCAACCATTAAATTACCCCTCTGATGCTTTCGGCCCTGAAGAAAGAAAAAAAATAACAGATTAGAAAAATTGACTGACCTCAGTGACGTTGACAGCTACCCCGTTCACAGGTTTAGATTCTTGTAGCGCTAATTTGCCGTTGATTCCTTTCTTATTTGAAGCAGCTTGCTCAGGGGGGGTGCGTGGGGATCTGGCCATAAATGCGGGGATAAGACCATTGAGAATTATGGCTCCCAGAAGCAAAAAACATCCTTTGAATCCGTAAGCTCCAAGTAAGTACTCAATGAGGGGTGGCAAGGCGAAAGATCCGACTGAAGCTCCAGCATACGCAATTCCAGTCGCAGTGGCTTTGTGCTGCTTGAAGTGCTGGTGAATCAACACTGGATTCAACGTAATAACGAGACCGTTTCCGATACCTGTAAGGAAATTGAAGAAATTAGCTTTATCTTACCTTTCTGGAACCTCCTCATTACTTAAAGAGACAAGACACTAATAATACAGGAACGTGTTACTCAAAATTTTGCTTCAATTTATTGTGCAAACGTCTGATAACGAATTTCATTTAATCAAAATAATTGAACAAAGGGACAACGAATTTTTAGTATTTTGTTTCCTAATTTCTTAATTTCATCTGAAGAGAGGATTTACAATTTCTCTTTTTAATTTTTTTTATATAGTTAGATATTAAATATACCTGTTTTAAAGAAATATAAATTAATTAAAAAAACTCTATATTTTGAAGAAATTTTCAAGGTGCTAATTACGCATTCCATATGATTTCAAAGTGTTGGGTTCTTTAACATAGTATCTTTGTGATACAAACAAGATTATGCACTGATTTTAAGTCCAAGCTTACAAATCCAAGAAATAATATTTATATTTTAAATATTGCTTTCTTTTAATTTCTTTTCCAATGACTGACTAATTTTACAAGTAACTTTTATTATTAATTAAATGCACAAGTTTATTATGAACAATGCAAGCGACAGACGAGAGAAATATTGTAGCTTTTGAATAAAAAACAATTAGCAGGTGTCACTCTAATGTCATAGAAATAACAAAAAATTTTAAACGGAGAAAAACGTTCTTGTGATTTCATTGATGCTCTTATTAATTTAGTTTAAATCCCCCGTTAAAAATAGCACAAGCTATAAGCATAAACTAGGTAGTTTTTTCTTCATTTGACTATAAGTAGTTTTATTAAATTTCAGTAACTTTGGTCTAAGCTTTCTTGCCTTCTTATCAAACGCTTCCTTTATGGAAACGATATGTCCTGAGTGAAAATCATTTACCTGTAGGTATAAAACTAAGTTTTGTGTTTTAAAAATCTTGCCATTGCTAATTTAGATCGTTGATAGTTTTAAAACATTTCATGGAGAGTTTTCAGTACCTGAAATTATTTACATTTTAATACTGAATTTCACCTCAATGATAACTCAAATATCTGTCATAAGACTAGAAGACTTGTTAATGCATGCCAAACACTGGCTTCACTTTCATTTTCTATATTTTATTATTCCTAACATGATTTATATTCATCAGAACAAATATGAATCATTACTTATCCAAAGATTTTGATTATTTTCGATTTATATGTAACTCATAGAAATTTCTTACTTACCTCTGAAGAGTCCGAAAAATATGATGAGATATATGAGAGATGGCGTAAAAAAACATAATGCGATCGCTACAGCAGATATTAAAATTCCACTGACTATGATGCTCCTTATAGTGAAGTAATGTGTCAAAAATCCAGCCAGAGGTCCTGGAAACAAAAATATTTATAATATTAATGTCTAATGATTAAACTAAATTATTTATTAAAGTAACTGAGACTTACATCATATAAAATCTTTTATCTTAAAAAAAAAACTTGACTATTTTTAGGTAAACGAAATCTTTCAACTAAAACACTACATTAATGTAAACTAAATGATTATTCTTTTCTATTAGAGAAAAAGTCATTATTTTTATTTTAAAATAAACATAAAGAATCAAATAAGTAATAAATATAAACAATAGATACAATACTTGGTGATGCATAGATACGCTTAAAATTTTTAATTGATATTAAAATAATAAAATATATTTTGATATCAATAAAAATGTATGTACTTTTAAAAGAAATAGTTTTAATTCCATTATGTCGAGTACAAAATTTTATAAAATGAATTAAATTTAAAAGTTTAAAATTTAAAATACTGAGCATTTCCTTACAAATTCCATTGATAAAAATAATATTATTTATAAAAGAAATAAATTATATTCATTGATTGTACTGTAGTCATAAATATATTCATAGAAAATTGCATGTCTTTCAGAATGATGAATTTTTTTTACAAACGCACTGCTTTGCTGGAAAAAAACACATTTTGAGAAAAAACTCACTTAACTTTAAAATTTTTTATACATAACTATGTTGTTTGCATTGTATTATCCTCGTGACCCTAGGTTTAATAAAAGCTTGATTCCTAAAAAACTATACATTTTTGAAATCAATAAAACAGTTGCTATTTTTTAAATTGAAAAATCGAGTTTTTAAAGGTTACAAAAGCTCTAGTTCCCTGAAGATTAAACAATTCGTGTAAAGCTCAAAAGTCTCTGTTAAAACAGCATATTTTAGATTTATTATAAAATAAAAAGTTTAGCTTTGTTTAGGCAAAAAGTTCTAGATTATCAATAAAGATCTACTCAATAAAACTTATTTAGATTTATTAAATGAAGAAAAGTATTTTTAAATATAAAACATATAAATCAAGTGCAAAATAAGAAATCCAACTACCCGCAAAATAATTTTTAAAAACTGTAAATTAGAAACTAATTGTTTTATTAAATAGAAAAATTTTTTATCTTTTAACCACAATCATATTAATTGAACAATATAGTTTATTTTATAGCATAATAAAGACTGATTTGCAATTTTTTAAAGACAGATTTTAACTTTTTTTTTCATTTTAAAATGCTATATGCTCCTAAAATTCTCGCATACTGGATGAAACTAATATGTCTTTCAATCTGATATAAAAGTTTAGTTTTTAATATACTTATTTCAAACGTTGCCTTGCGAATAACTGATTTCATTTTTTCCACATTTGTGTGCACTTTTTATATTTTTATAGAAATATACGACTCAAAAATGACAAAACTAAGTAATTTTTTAAAATATTATTAATGAACTTGTAAAAAAAATCTTTTTAAAAGGAGCAGAAAAGTTTGGTTAATTAAAAATCGAAAAAAAGTTGTTATAATGAAAATTTAAACTTAGGTACTGTGTTCATTTTAAAAAAGCCTAAAAATATTTAAGGTGCTTATCATATTAACTGCTTTTTACTTCATGTTTAGTATTTATACAACAACATATCTGGATATGATTTCCTTATGATAAATACAATAAGTCATACAAATTTGTGCAATATCAGAATGTTTTCGGTAATTGACGTAACTGCAGAACGGTAGAATATTTATTACTTAGAAACTTACATCCTATTTTATGATAAACACAATAAATCATACAAACTTGTGCAATAGCAGAACGTTTTCTCTGACTGGCACAACTGCAGATCAATAAAATATTTATCACTTAAAAACTTACATCCTGTTTTACACCAAATACTTTAATGAAAAAGTACCCAGCAATTTAGAAAAAAGTAATGCATTCTGAATATTTTGAAATCTTTAATCAAATAAAAAGCACCAAGTTGTTAAAAAGGATTAATTTTTAAAACAAAGAAACATATAATATTTTAATGAAATAAAATAATTACTCAAAAGAAATGACTAAATTACAGAAATATGTGCCAAGCTTCTGCACGAAAGAGCATTTTCATTTCTACCATTTAAAATAGTTAAAACTCATAAATAATGCAAAATATTGTAAAATTCTCATTATAAATATACTTAAGTAAACATACAACATAATTACATAATATATTGAACTCATTAAATCAGCAGTATTTTTCAGTAAAACACAGATGTCCGACATTTCACTTTTGAATAGATACCAACCAGTTAACAAAAGAAAAGAACTACAGAAAAAAATACAACACGATAAAAGACGAATCAAATAAACATGTTTGAAATCACAAGTCTGGTTAGTGATCGGAATATCAATTAGTTGCTTTTAGAAATAAAAAACTATAGAATGTATTTTCCAGCTATGTCAGTCATTTATCCTTAGTAACATAATAGAAAAAAGTGATAACAATTTGTTTTTGAATTGAAAATTGTTAATTACTTTTTGAACAGATTACAGTGGGCTGGAAAAATCTATTTTTACCTCTTTTGTTTCTTGTCTACCGTTTATTTTTATGGAACTTATAATCAAAAGCGGTAAATTATCTGTTGATTTGGCAATTATGCAGAATAATTTTGAAAGTGATCGAAACAATCTTGAAATATAAATCAAGAGGTCGAAATGCTCTGCAACTTTGGTAATAATGCGAAACATGCAGGCACTCAAATTAAAACTCGTACATTAAGCTTTTTCTGTCCAATTTGATATTTTAACAGTTGAAAATTTTGGCACAATTTTTTTATTAGATAACAAATATAATTATTAATAAATAATTTACAAAGACAATTATGATTTACACAATAATTAAACAATGGAGCACTTATTTATATGGATAAAAATGCAGGGTTAAAGTAAAACTCGTAAATTATACAAAAGTTATCCTTTCAGAAAATTTAAAATCAGGCACTTTTAAGCTTAGTGCTTTATTGGATATCATTTATGGCTATCATTATTGTCTAATAGCCCAGTGGCCTTTGGGTTGTGGTTCGAGCTTCTCCAAAACAGGCCCGAGGTTCGATCCCTGGACTTTGTAAGGTTGATTCAGAAGATAATTTCATCCCTTCATTGGGTAGATAAACTGAGAACCAAGCATGCTTGGGAACTAAACACTGGCGATTCTGTGTAAGGTTGACCATCTAACCGGAACATATGCTTCGCACCCAGAGAAATTTGGTTATAGAAAAGGAGATTTGCAACGTAGTCTCTGCCCCCCCCCTGGGGTTTGTTTCACCGAGGAGTTTAGTTTTTATTTATGTCTTCTAACGTACTTTTTTTTTTTGCTTTTCATCCTTAAAATCTCAAACTGACCACAAAATAAAAAGTGTACGAGTTTAACTTTGTATTTTTTTTTTGCCAAAGTTAAACACTAAACAAATTTATAAAAGATCAATTGCTGTTTTTATAGTAAAATATCAACATATTGTATTACACAGGCCTGCGATGAAAAAAATACAAGGGATGTGACATCTAAACTTAACGTATTTTTTAGTACTGATTTTGAAAAGAATCATCAAAAATGTCTATCACGTCACATTTTTTTGAAAAATTGAATTTTATGTGGTTTTTTATGAATATTTCTCACGTATTTTGCTTTGATACTTTCCTTCGTGTTTTGACATTTTACCGTGATGAAACCCTCAAAATTACCCTTCTGTGGTAAATTACAACAGCGCAGTTAGTATTTCAGGGCTTTTAAAGCTTCAATGTTGATCCAGATCACCAATTAGACAGATTCCTAAAAGCGCGCGAGCCTGGGAAGAGCCTAGGAACGCGCAATGTACCTCTTCATCATCGCTCCCTCCCGTCGCAATCACTGGTAACCTATAGCGATGCTCGAATCCTTATCAGTGACCTCATGTAAGCACCAGTACTTAGTCTGTGAAAGAGGCAACTCAATTATTAGGCTCCAGATTGAAAGAAAAAAACTTATCGGCCAAAGGAACCACTTTTTATTGGTACAGGAATCGTGAAAAGGAATTTATTCAGTATTTTGAAGAGGACGAGAACCTCATTTATTGCTCAGATGTTCCTGGATTGATAAGAAAATTTAAGATTCCCTACAATAAAGATGAATGGAGGCTTTTCATAGATTCGTCAAAAAGGAACCTTAAAGCTGTCCTAATTCATCAAGGAAACCAATGGGCGTCTGTGCCAGTTGAATACTCGGTGCATTTAAAAGAAAGGTATGAAAACCTAACTCTCGTTCTCAACAAAATAAAATATGACAAATCACGGGTGGATCATTTGCGGGGATTTAAAAATTATCACCATGCTTCTCGATCAACAAAACGGGTATACAAATTTCCATGTTTTATTTATGAGTGAGACAGTCGTGACAAAACACAATATTGGGTCAGAAAAGATTGGCTCAAAAGGCAGAATCTTGTGCCAGGCACCAAAAATGTAATTCGAGAAAGCTTGGTTGATTTAAAAAAAAAAAAAAAAAAAAAAAAAAAAAAAATACTACCCCCCTGCACATAAAATTAGGTGTTATGAAGCAGTTTGTTAAGGCTCTTCCAAAACATGGTGATTGCTTAAAATATATGTGTAAAAAGTTTCCTGGATTTTCTGAAGCCAAATTGAAAGAGGGAGTCTTCGTAGGACAAGACATCCGAAAACTTATTAGGGATAACAAATTTGAGACAACTATGACATTAAAGGAAAGAGAAGCTTGGGTTGCCTTCAAAGATGTTGTGGAAAAATTTCTGGGCAATCACAAAGATCCCAAATTTAAAACAATTGTTGGCAACATGCTAGACACATTTCAAGTGTTGGGCTGCTCCATGAGTGTAAAATTGCATTTCCTCCAATCGCATTTGGACTTTTTTCCCGAAAATTTAGGATCTGTCAGCGAAGAACAGGGAGAAGGTTCCACCAAGACATGAAGGATATGGAGAGAAAATATCAAGGTAGGTGGAATAAGAATATGCTTGCCGACTATTGTTGGATGTTAGCAAGAGATGAAGATAAGATTGAACGTAAAAGAAGAACTTCAAAAAGAAATTTTAGCTTAAAAAATGTACGTAACTAAATTTAAATGTCTTTGTTTCGTATTGAGTTTCAAATATATTTCAAACTTACATTTATTATATATATATATATATATATATATATATATATATATATATATATAAACTTAATAAAACGTAAAAACAGTTCATTGGGGGGTTTTCTAGGAGTGTTTTTCTTATAAAATTAATGTAAAAAATTTAATAACGAGGGAACTTTTTGTCTCGCCCTGGTGCAGCTCATGCTTTCTGGTTGCGATGGTTTTCATTCTTTATATACAAAATGTATACATTTTTAATTTTAATTGTTGTTTAAAAATTAATATGCCTAATCATAAACAGATTAAATAAACTCACATGAATAGATAAAACCCACTGTTGCCAGTCAGTACAAGCTAATAGTTCGAGAGCATTTTTTCCATATAGGATATTACCAGTAATATGTACATCAATTTTACAAAAAATCCTGACGTGATGGAAAAAAATGGAGGTCATTTTCGAAATCAGCATACCAAATAACTTAAAAATAAGAAAAAACTTCTCTTGTATTTTTCAAAAATTTCAATTTCGCAGGCCTGTGTTACCAATGGAAAGTCTATTTAAAGAAAAATTTAAAAGTTTACATTCGTTTTTACATACACATGCATATTTATGTCTATGATTATCAGTTTTAGTATTGTTTCATGAGATAACCAGTATGTAAAACAACTTGATTATTCAGCTCTTCGGTGAAGGTTCTATTGCAGACAGAGCTATGCTGAAAATGTCGGACATTGCCCAAAATCCTTGCTACATGATGAATGTTAATCATACTAATGACGAACTTCTTTTTTAATATAAGAACATTTGAAGAGTTAGAATTAGCAAGCATATTACATGAATTCCACACGTTTTTGATTTAGTTTGTCAATCCATTTAACAACTGCTTGACATGCTGACTAAATGTTGTTATCAAATGTATTTTAAATTGATTTTTAAGCTCTTTTGCAATTGTCTGTTTCATATCTCAGTTTTGGATTAAAAATTTGCCAGGGGCGTTTCTTTCTCTAAACTAACAAACTAAACAGCTTTTCAAGAATTTTTATTTTGACAAATTTTATGAAAATTCAAAATTTAGAACCACGATTTTTTTCCAGTGTGCAATTTTGTTTGAGTAGGTAAAACACCGTTATTATTTAAGTGATAGACATAATTAAAATAGACATAATTAGAATAAATTTTGAACCTCTCGCCATGAATTTTAAGCTGAACCTAATTTCTAATTTTAATTTTTTAACTTTAATTTTAATTCTTGTACTAACTTAACGTAATTTCACTTATTATTCCTCTCATCTTCATTCCCCTATATCTTCACTATATTGTACAGTAATTTAGTAATAAAAAATAAATAAAAAATTTAAAAATATTAAAGATTTTAAAAACAAATAAAAAATTCTTGCTATCTTTAAACTTTCTTCTTTTTATTTTAAATGTATTTCATCTTAATTTATTTAACTTGTTAAGGGCCTAGCAATTTATCTCATCCTATATTTAAGACCTGCATTTTTATACTTATTGTTTTTCATCTTAAAAGACTGGACACCTGATTTTGAATTCTTAACTTGCAACAGGGGATAAGGCCTTCGTCGAAGGTACCCCGGTCAACTCTTCAATAGCTAATTTTGAACCTCGATTATCAATAAGTTTATCCAATTGACTTATAAACGCTTTTAGGAAAATTGCTTTATTTTTATGAGTAAACAAAAGTATGAATTAAATGGGTATGACATACTTATTTACAATTATTTTTACTCTTTAGTTTGATAGTTTTAATTTCAAATTAGTTATTATATTTGGAGATAGAAAATTGTCATTGAATACGTAATAGAAATTTAATATTTATAAATTAAATACATTTTGTCTTGGTATTATTTTGTGATATGTTTCTATAAAGCTTAAGGAGTATGTGACACCTTAACTAATTTCCTTAAGAAAAGATAGCAAGAGTATCTGACACCACAGTTTTACACGTTGTTTAAATTTTTTTGTAGGACTTTAAATGTTCTCATGAAATGTACATCATGTTTAATTGCCAATGATCAAACGTTTGTCTTTGTTAAAACGAATGACAACATCTACAAAACTAAATTCCGAGAGACCTTGGCTTAAGAAGCGTAAAAAAGATTACATAGGATGAATTTTTTTAATCCTCATAGTGTTCAAGCCTATGAATATGTAGTAGTCATTAATATGCTGGTCGTTAACTTGTTTTAAGTCTTAGTTTTATTTTTTATTTGTTTTTTCTAAAGTGTAGCCTAAGTAAAGTTTCCCGAAATAGCATGTTTAATATTTGAAACGTATATGGTAACGTCTGTTGACTTAGAGGGCTTTTAGTTATAATTCTTTTTTCTTTCTTGACAATTAAGTGGGTAACAGTATTTCTATCACGGCTGGCTTAATGGTACTTGGCGATATACTTAAACAACAATTAATTGTACGAATAACGTTAAGATCTTGTTATAGCAAAAAGCTATGATGAAAAATCATAAAAAGTATACTAGGCATTCATATTATTTTGCAAGGATTTTAATCTTTATTTTAATTATTGTACTTTTCTGGCACCATTAGAACATGTTCGTACCTTGAATCTGGTATTAGCTATTCTTATTATTATTGACATTTCGGCTATTATTTTAACTTAGCAAATTATTCAATGCTCGCTAACTTAAGGATAGAAATTTCTATACATAATTCTTGTAATAAGAGGTAAAAGTATTTTACATCAGAATTTGTTAGTTGGAATAGCGTTGTTGTCAAGAATGTTTCTAACTATTCAGAATTTTAAGTGCTAAACTAAGAGAATGCTGCAAATTTAGTAAATGTTTAGAAGCATGTTTCTCAATTTAGGATAGATATATAGCCAGATTAATTATATAGTAGTAAAATACACACATTATGTTTTATATTCAAAGTGAAATTAAAGCATGGGGTTAACCATTTAATGGATTATAGCTTTTTAATATTTAACACATTACATGCGGGAACTGGCGAATACCCACTTGGCGTTCAAATCGTTATCTACGGGAGCGAATGATCTCCCTTTTGCGCAGAGTGTGTGTTATCGGCGGGAAAAGGAGATTTTTCTTGGTGTTGCACATATGGTTGTAATTTGATCCCCGTGTTTTTATGCGGAATTTCTTTGATACAAATTTATTTCAATTTCGTTTGGTAAATCATTCAATACGGTTTTCCTATTTTGCGAAAATAAAAGTCTAAATAAAATTAATCTAAAAATGGATTTACACGATAATGACTCTGGGGAATTCGAAATATTTGCTGATTCCTTGTCGCAGTATTCGTGCAGTGATCGTGATACTGACAGCGATTTATCAGATGATGCTCCCATAAAATAAAAGGTTATACTAGATACATGGGCGGATGCTGCAATGTTGCTTTTCATAAAGGGGATTGTTTCGAACGTTTTCATTCTTTTGTAAAGTATTGACTGCTAATGCATTGCATTTATTATTTTTCTACCACTATCAATTTAAAACTATGTAAAACTATCAATAAAAAAACATTTGGTAGGGTCAGTTTTTGAGATGAATATTTATAAATATCATTTTCTCGGACGTTACGTAAAAATTAACACATATTTAATCAATTGAAGCATAATATAATGTTCCACGAATAATGCAAATTTCGTCCGATTTCCCCGCTATGTGTATTATCACATTCTCCAAGCCCGCATATAATGTGTTAAAAGGATGTTTGATATGTTGTTTCTAATCCCACTTGATTGACAACATCTAGGTCAAGTCCATGAACTTGTATGTTTTCAAACAATGAAAAACCATACCAGTTGACTCTTCAGGTGATCAATGTATACTAAAGTTTGAGCAAGAGCGGCTTGAGCCAGAATGCAATTTAGGCAGAGGAGATAAACTTTAAGCTCGACATATGGCGTAGAGCACGATGACCAACACTTAGCCGTTTGGTTATGGCTACCGCTTATCCTAGTCAAAGTAGCACCAGGATGGTCATAATTATATCATTCATGTAAATGTACCATTCTTCTAGGAGAGTTTGACCCAAAAGTCATGTTCCGAGGAAGAAAAACGGCCACCATGAGTAGAACTCTTAAGGCTGTTCTCCTCGGCCAGACCATTTGTAGACTCTTTACGGTATACATACACGTGTGACGCCACCCATTGAAATAATACCATACCGTGGGATTCAAACAACACGATTGATAACTAGCAATATAATGGCATGTTTGTTGTATATGGATTTACATCCCCCACTTACAATTCAACTCTGTAATGGAGGTTCTTTAAATTTTCCTTAATAATATCATGATGAAAAATAGTATATATTTCTATCTAGAATATATTTTAATAGCCCTTCAACTATTTTTTCCTCTTTTATATAGCAAGTGAAAGAAAAAGTGAAGTATATATATCATACTGTTTTTATTGGTGTTCATATAAGTTTTCTTCGTGATTCATATGAAGCGCATCTATTACCTTTGACTGAATTTTCTATTACCTGACATGTCACTTCATCATCATATGGCTGACAACACATTGACCTTAGTTTTCCTTCTAAAGGTATTTCAATGAACCGTTTTCAAGCCTTCAATCAAAAGTGTTTCTAAAATATCCACCACATCTCTTAAAAACTAATAGGATTTGATGCATCTGGCCTTTAATACATAATCATTAAGTTAGTGACCTATATCACCAAGAAACCTTGCTACTGGCTGTTGTTTTAAAGAGCTACTTTCACAAAAGTATTTCCGTACAAATTTTGGAAAGCTATTTATTTAACCAAGAAACATTTTATCTGTACATACGTTTTAAACTAACATAAATTACTCTCTACGATTTGCCTTGGTGACACAGATTTCAGTTTATCTACAGAGTACTTAAGGGGACTAGGAAGCAACTCAAAATAACATAGTTCGACCAGAAGTATAATTTTATTTTTATCTGAAAGGTCCAGCTATGTAAAAAATGATACATTTCTTAATGAAATAACAGTTTTTAAGTCGAAGTTAAGATAATTCATGAAAGTGACACAATATAATTTTACTTAATATATTGTAGCTAAAATGAAGTTATAATTTAATATCTCTACAAAGATATGTATGTATTCATCCAAAGAGCGATTAATTTTTAAATTAACAATTTAGGAACAAATCATTTTCATTATTTCACCAGAACCTCCATTATTTTATCTTTGCTATTATTTTAACGGAACTTACAATGCAAAATACGGAATACGTAAAAGAAGCCCGTGGTCACAATGTCCTCCAAGTTTCCAAACATTACTTAGTTAATTTTTAAATTAACAGTTCAGGAACAAATCATTTTCATTATTTCGCCAGAACCTCCATGATTTTATCTATACTATTATTTTAACGGAATTTACAATGCATAATCTGGAGTACGTAAAAGAAGCCAGTGGTCACAATGTTCTCCAAGTTTCCAAATAATACTTCTAAAGGTGGCAGACCAAGCTTGGGGATCTTGGTCCCCAAAATTACGAGGACCCGATATTAGAAGTACCACCTCTCGAGGTAATGGCAGCCATTTTTCCATGAGAAATTATATGATTTCTGAATGGACATGACTAAACCAACCAACAATAAATAATACGTGTTTTGATTCGGGTTATAGTAATGAAATAATTAATAAAAAATAAATTTTGAAAGTGTACAACCCGGAAGAGTGTTATAAAAGATTATAGTTTCTTCTGTCATCTAATGGCTTTTAGTAGTTAAGCACCAAGAAACCATGGTCACTTCAGAAGTAAATTGATCTTATTTACAAGCGTTTCATGCGTGTTAAGCATCTACACCCTTGATCTCAATATGTAATTTACGCGAAAACGCCTTACTGCTTCTCTTTTTTTACTGTAAAATTTCATGTAGGCTGATTAGTCAAAGAGATTTTTGGCGTTTGGAATATTAATCCCTGGAGCTTTCCTTGAACGCTCAGTACTTCATCTAGATGAATGGCACAAAACAAATGTCCTTCTGGAGGCATCACGTGAACCCGGTAAGCACGAGACGGCCTCGTGGACCACCAGAGGCAACTGAGGTGTATTTTGTTTATTTTCTGTGTATGCCTGCCAAAGCGATTTAAAGCGATTGCATAATTAGGGTGAGATAAGACAGATTAAAGTTCCACCCTCCAGAACCGAAATTATTGTTATACGCGTGTAAAAGTTAATTATCTACAGGACAGGATAAAAATAAGGAAGAGACTGTTCCAATTTCTTATGCTGTCATTTTATTACGCTCATTGTGATTGGAGTGTTTATATTCTAATTTAGGAATAAGAAATTTGCATATATACGAGGATTTAATACGAGAATTTTTTTTCATTTCCTTTAACATTTTTCGGTTTAAAACCCGAGTGTCACTTGTTGTCGTTTTCATCAAATCAAACTATGCACAGCAGTCTGTCAGGGTCAACTTCTAACTCTCTAAGTTATGAAATTTTTTATTATATAGTTCGCATTCTGTTCAGAAATTATGTATAATTTTTATTTAAAAAAACCTTAAAGGAATTCGTAACACTTGCAAAAACAAATTAAAGGAAGAAAATGGAAAAGGACAGAAGGAATTTGAACTTTTTACGAACTTTTGGTGTTTTTCTTAGTGCTAATACGTACTTTAAAATGTACCATACGAAATATTTTACTAGAGGATGTTACTAAGTAAACCATTTGGGCAAGTTTTCATTTAATATTATTTAAGGTTTTGTTAAGGATATGTTTACTTATATGCAGAGATTTTTATACTTTACAACTTTGCTTTTTTTTTTAATATTTTCCCATGAAATATTAGTTTTTAGTAAATTTAAATAGTTTCTACATTATGAATATAATCTGTCTGAAATTCTTAATAAAATGCTTGTTTGCATATAACAGTGAGGAAATCATAGTTTAAATGGCCAAGACTTGAAAGTACTAATGTAGCTGTTAGATGACTTTTTGAATAGCCACGAAGTCGACCAGTAGATTCCAGGAATATCTAAACTACGGAACTCAAGGTACTAACACTAGGAATGTTCCCACTTCAAACATAGCAAAGAACAACAAATGTTGTAGATATTTTGAGTACAAAACTAATTTCACACAGTAAGGTTGCGTTTTGATTCACGTCCATTCTACAGAGCATGTTTATCACTTCATTCTAGAGCCACGGTAGCTCAGTCGACAAAGGCAATTCTCGAGTAACTAGAATGTTGCGGGTCCGGCTCCCGAACCGGCGTGTTCGTTAAAGGTAACTGGAGCACGTAAAATATGTTAGTGGTGACAATGTCTTCTAAGTTCTCAATCAATACATCTGAAGATAGCCGGCCAAGCCTATGGAACTGCTTGGTCCCTGCTTCAAAATTACGAGGACCCACTTGAGCATAAGTCGTACTTTCCTCCTTGAGATACTCGTTAAACCCCTTTGCCTTAATGCGAGTAGCCTTCGGATCAATCTTGCCACTTGATTTGATTAAGTGGTATAAGACAACAACAGCAACATCTCATTCCAGTTGCACCATATAAGTGGTTAAGCATCATTAAATGTGCAGGACGATAGGAATGTTCACAAGAATTATTCAAGAAACTAAGTTCAGTTCCCGGTAGCTTGCAAACGCTTATATGAAGTTCTTTAACTATAAAGTTAACAAATACATTAGATGATTGGAAAGTTCCAATCAGTTCATTGTTACAAAAGGGCTTATTGAGGAGGCATCTTTTTCTTAAAATGGATTTCATTATCCTACGAACATTCTTTTACTGGCAGTGGTTCTCAATCCAATAAAATTTATGGCTGAAGAGAGAGCCATAAATCTCAAGCCATTATAATGCCTAATATGTTCACTGTTCCCTATTTTTCTCAAAGTAATCAAAATATTTACAACAGAAATTTTTATAAAATTAGCATTCAGAAAACTAATTAAGTTAACAAGTACTTTGGATATCTATTTTATTATTCCTTTGTAGATAGAACCTTTTATTCATTCCTAGACGGCCATGGTTATATTACTATTTTACAATTTTTTGTCATTTCTAAGTAGAAATTAAAATGCTGTTAGATTGAAAATGATGTAAAAAAGTGTTAGGGAAAGAAAAAAAGAATTAATTTGATAAAAAAATCTAGAAAAATTATGAGATATGAAAGCTTAAAAATCTTAAAAGACAATTTTGATAAATATTTTATGAAAACTGGAAGATTGTGAAATTTTGTGTAGGCAGTTTAACGTAGACTATTAAAAAATATATTTCATTTGTAGAAAAAATGTGCGATTTTTGTTAAGTTAAAATTCCGATTTAACTATCTCAAATAGTGTAAAAATTTAGTCATTTTTCCAAATTATCAATTCATTGTAAAATATAAAGTTGATTAACAGAAAATCTTTCATATTTAATACAAGCCAGACTTAAATGGTACAGAGATTTACCTTTATTTATACCAATCCCTTTTAGAATTTTCAAAAGTTTTTTTAATAGCATAAGATTTTGAAGTTTTTGAATTGTGTTCTTGCAAATTCTACACAGAGGAGCTTCAATTCTAAGAATGTTGAAACTTAGAATACGCAGTACATTTAAGATACTTAAAATCTTCTTTATAATAGTCTTTTTCCAATTCATAATAAATTAAAAATTTCTTTTAGAATGAATTTTTTAAAGTTTTTTAACAACACTCTAGTTTTAAATTAATTAGTTTTTCTTAATTCAAGTAGATTATATTTTAATTATCACAAAAATATGCGCCAAATAAAAGTAATAAAAATTCCCTTACTCACAAGATAATTTTAAAATATGTTTATTAAAAATTTAATTATGACGTTAAAGTAAAATATACTTTTTATTCTATAAATTAAAAATAACTAGCGTTATTTGTCATTTTAACATATTAAAACCTATTGAAAAATGGACAATTAAAATTAAACTGTCTTTGTTATGTTATAAAATAAAACATATTGTTCATTATTATAATATAATTCAGATCAGTAAAAAGATAATCAACCTGTATTTGATATTGAAAATTAGTTTGTATTTCAAAAGTTATTTTGCGGTAAGTGAATTTATATTTTTTCACTTCGTGTATATAGTTTGGTTTAAAGATATGTTACTTCACATTTAAAATAAAATTACTTCAAATGAAAACCTAAATATTTTTAAAGTTAGAGCGTTATGAAAAAGTGTGCAAAAAATTCACTCTAAATGGAGTATAGCTGCATAGCTTTTTATTGTATGATGAATAAAAAAAGGCTATTAAAAATAAAAATTTTATGTCTGGAAACGTATTATGTCCATTTAAATGTATTAACGTCTCTTATTTTACAAACGCTTACTCAAACATTTCTTTTTACCATTGCTGTTATAAGAATAACATACATAAAAATAACTTTCAACTTTTTATCATTCACGGCTAGACAAATCTCCAGATTTCTTATGTTCCAAACTACTGCTTCCACCCTCCCCCCCAAAAAGGCTTTTTTGTATACCACAACAATATAAAAAAGAAGAAATTGAGTGATTTACATTTCATCTAAACAAGACTTTTTTATTTAAACAAATATTTTAAGAAAACCTGTTTTTTCATGGTCAGAGGGAAATGTCCTAAAGTGATGTTAATTTAAATAGGAAAAAGCGAATAAACGCTCAATTCCTTAGACGTAGACAAAACTACCATAAAAAAAGAGAGAGTACATCAATTCTAGACCAGTGTAAGACATGCTGACCTTCTTAGTTTACATTTATCACGTTCTTGTCTTCCATATTTATTTTTACGATTTTGTTTGGAATATTAATTTAGCTCCAGCTGTGTGTACGGAAAATGGGTTTTCCAGTTCTTTTTCCTAGTCTTGACTCTAAGAGAGTTTAGCCGATTTCTTGCCATGGAAAAATTCCAAATTGTGTTCTTTTGAAGATAACTGGACAGTTTTACAATCGAGATTGTTTATAATGGAGGCAAAGGTATTGAGAGAATTTTCACTTTCAAAATGACCGTTCATAAAAACAGAGTGTGAAAAAAATATCAAAAATTTAAAAAATCTTAACGCATATAAAGAATTAGAAACAAATGAAGAAAAACACATATTTTTCTCCATTTATACAAGAAAATGTTTAGTCTGGATTTTAATCTTGCTACTTTTTCCACTGATTGTTTGATTTACAACTCTCATTCCAGCGTATACATAATTATTGACAACTCTTGATTATGTTACTTTTTTTGGCACATTTCTTAGAGTGAGAGATAGATAATAAAGGATCTGCTTTTGTCTCTTCTTACTAGTATTTTTATGTTTTGCATTGGATGCCTCTCGGCACATTCACGACTGGTAATTTTTTGTGTCGCTAATACTTTTATGTATTTGCAGAAATGTAAAATTCTGAAGCTGTTTGCCGGAACTTACGTCTCAGAGGTCTGTCCAGACTTCTTAAAGGTGAAAAAAATTAACATACCAAAACAATATACAGAAGAAGAAATCAAATGATCATTTCCTTTCATGTTTTTTTTCTGTTAGTTGTGAAAAATCTACACATAATTTTGAGAAATTGAAAGTGCCATTAAATCTATTATTTCAGGAAGGATACTGTTTTGTTAATTTGGGAAAATAAAATGCTGTTTTAGTGAAAATATACAAATTTATGAATCTGAAATCAGTACTAAATTGAAGTTTCATTTTAGAGAAAGTCTTATTCAAATATAAATTATGTGTTTATTTGTATATAACACACATATGTATATATATATATATATACACATATATATTATATGTATATATATGTATATATATATGTATATGTATATATATATGTATATATGTGTATGTATATATATATATATATGTATATATGTATATGCATATATATATATATGTATTTATATGTATATATACACATATATCTATAGATACACATACATATACATATATATATATATATATATATATATATGTATATGTATATATATGTATATATATGTATATGTATATGCATACATATGTACGCATGCACTGCATTTATTTTAGATTCAATTATTTATTGAAAGGACAGTTTTTAGATAAATTAAATTTGTGGAAAATCAGTTTTTTACAAAAAGAATAAGACTTTCTCTTTTCAGAGAAAGTCTTATTTAAAAATAAATTACGCGTGTATTTGTGTATAACACACACATATATATATACATATGACACATGCACTGATTTTATTTCTGGATTCAATTACTTATTGAAAGGACAGTTTTTAGATAAAGCAAATTTGTGAAAAATCAGTTTTTCACAGAGAGAATTTTGTAAAGAGTTAGTTTTTAAAGTGAAATATTATGAAGAGTTCGTTTTTACAGTAAAGTACATTGTAAAGATTCCGTTTTTACGGTAAAATATTTTGGGAAAAGTCCGTTGAAGGACCCAAAGTTCGCCAAAACAGATCCCTAATTGTTAAGATACAGTTAAAAATTTTCTGGTAGTGTATTCAACTAAGAAAGCACTGAAATAAAACATATATATATATATATATATATATATATATATATATATATATATATATATATATATATATATATATATATATATATATATATATATATATATATATATATATATATAAACACACATGGAGAGGGAGAGAGAGGATGTAAAAGGTTTGTATGTGTATCCTAAAGAGTTAAATATATATAAAATCCAATATCTTACGGATTTGGAATTGAATTTATAATCAGTTATTATCTTTATCTTTGTCTTTACATTTTTTTTTATTTTGCAATTTTATAACTCTTAAAAGCTTATCTAAACTACTTACATTAAAAATTTTCTCTTCATTTATGCTCATAAAATTTTAGCCATTACTAGCTGGGTTGATTTATTTCAAGGAAGTTTATCTTTACGAAAATATAGTGCATGATAGAAATCATTGAATTCAGAATAACAATCAGCATTGGCCTTCGTCACCGTACTGAAATTTTAAATTATGTGCTTTCAGTTGACAGCAAAACACATAAACTATTATCCGTAAAGAAACCACTGCGCATATCCTCAAATGAAAGAAATGTTTAAAAACGTCGTGGCAATTAAATTTAATAGGATTAATATAATCGGGATGAATGAAAATCATTCACGCAGCACTGAATAGTGAAATGATACCTAATAAACATAAATCGAAGGATTCGCTCACTGTACAAACAGTGAATTTCAATATCATTCTTAGCTTACTAATTCAACTTACTATCACTCATAAGTTGTTATGTAATATTCCTTTAATGAAGGATTTTCAATACCTTATTAGTGTAAGACTCGTTTATTACAAAAACTAAATTAACGAAACTTCTGATTTCGCAAGGAAATTTTTAAATGGTTGATTTGATATATTAAAAGGCTTATTTAAAAATTTTCATAGAAAAAAAAAACTAGAATTTATCAAGGATGTTTCTTCCTGGAACTGCTTGATAAGAGCTTGGAAATGAAGAGAAAGGGCAAAAATAAGAAATAATGAAACATTAATAAAGGCAATTTTCACACTTATGTCCTCAAAACACGTACATCTAGGTTTTATAGTTGTATGTGCCAGCCAATCAGATGTTTTGATTGCTAGTCACGAGGGGACGCCGATAACATAGTTTAACCCTCCGAGTGGAACACACCGCTTAAAAAAGTCTCCAAAATACGCTAAAGGTTTATTGTGTCAATGGTCAAAGCTTTCTAGGATTTTTTACTTCACTCTTTGTCGACTAGAATGGAATACGGGAAACCCACCCTCGTTACTGTCCCCTTACTTCTGGTTATAAATAGATATATAAACAGATATTATAGATTGTCAATTTTAATACACATAAAGTTCGTCAAGTCTGGAAGATCATCCCATAAGAAATAATGTATTCTAAAGGTACAAATAAAAATATACTTTAAGAGAATTATTTTATATTTTTGAAAGAAAGTTATCCAAGATATTTAAGTGGTGCAATTAGAGATACATCTGTTACCGCAAACGAAATACTTCGTATTAGGGATTTACAAAGCCATGAAAAGCTATCATTGTCTTTGTGTTTCAGGAAGTTGGGGTGCATCCCTCAAGAAATATCAGTCAAAGAGTGATGCAGTTTCTAAACAATCGACCTGATCTTCCTACCTCAAACACTGTCAGAAATGTACATTACATCCATTTTCGGAACGTTTTTGGAGGTCGAAAATTGTACTTCACAACCGCTTTGAAGACATCATCTGTTTGGAGGAATTGTACGTTCGAACCGCTTAGAGAGTTAAGCATCACGAGTTATTTGAAAGCACTTGTGCAACAGGAAGCTTGGTGGTTCGAAGTCGCCAAATTAATATGAAAAACAAAGTCATTCACCAAGACTAATAGAAAAAGATGCCAACAAAGGATAGAATCGCCAGAAAATTATTTTAAGATACATGTAAGTACGTTGGTGAATATTTTAGGTTGAAAATATCATTACTTACACACACACACACACACACACACACACACATATATATATACATTGCATATATGTATATATATATATATATATATATATATATATATATATATATTTAAATGCATGTATGTATAGGAATAAAACAATTATGCATAATTTTGTATTACATAAGGTGATGTGGGACAAATGCGTCATATCATATGCTAAATTCAACTTCAACCACGCATAACAAATCAACTCTAAGTATGCTTTTTTTTTACTTACCTTAAACTGTTTTATTTTAGCTGTGCAATTGTTTTTCTGACATCATACAAATTATTATCAGTTAGAAAGAAAAACTCGTTTCAAGTTCAACTAATGTACATAGCTCACCATAAGTACAAAGCTGGCTCTCTTCTAAATGCCGAACGATGGCCGAATGGTTAGGGCACTGACCTTCGGAACCGGAGTTCGTGGGTTCGAGTCCCACTGAGGCATGGATGTTCGTAGCCGTTCGGAATCGGCTTTAAACAGTAGGTCCCGGTCTCATTAGCCCTCGTGTAGCAAAAAGTAGACCGTAGTGCTCCCAACCAACCTTCTAAATGACTTTGGGGCAAATTGATTATTCGTCGGAGCAAGTGCAGAAAAGAGCAATTCCAAGCGATTAGTTTACTTGGATTAATTTATTTTGGTTGAAACATCCTAAATCGCAAAATAAACCTGATTGTTCTGGTGAGGAAGTGGGTGGTATACGGTTTTAGAAATATTTTAAAGATGACGATGAGTGTAAAAAAACAATAGAAAAATCTTATATGGACACCATAGTGTAGTCTAGAGGTGGCCAATCTGTGGCTGGCGAGCCACTGCGGCTCTTTGAAGGACCATTTGTGGTTCTTGCTAAATGTACCCGAGTTCGCTTTTCATTTTTGTGTTATTATATTTTTTAAAAAATATTACAACTGGTGGGGATCCAGCATTGCTGGGCATAAAAATCGGTCTTATTAGGATTTTAATCGGCTAAAAATTGGTCTTTTAAGAGATGATTCTCGAATTCCACTATTCATACCGATTCAGTGCATAATTCAACGAGAACATCTCCTTACAATATATTTAAAATATCCTGATGTTATGAAAACAGCGTAACACATTGTAAATTACATTCGCACCAATGCAAAAAATCATCGACAATTAAAAAATTTTCTTGAAAATTAAGGACGAAGAATTTCCAAGTAACATTCAATAAATATAATTCCTGTAAAAAAAATTACTACCTTTCTTGCATACCTTTGAAATACGTATTTTATTGCAGCTCGCGGAAAATTTAAAATTTTGAAAAATGGCTCGGACTATCAAGAAGCTTGCCCCTCCCCCCTAGTATAGGTCATTCAATATTCATTTTCTCAGAAAAAGTTTAAAATGATTTCGTTCGATTTTTCTCTTGAGTTGTTTTAAGTATTTGCCAATTTTTACAAGCTTGTTATGTAAATAGTCATTATTACTAATCATATGCATGTAAAGAATAAATAAAAAATGCTAATACAGGTCGTCCGTGTAGAATCTTTGGCTAATTTCTCCAAAATTTTTTTTTCTTTTTTATCATAAGCATAAAATATTCAAGTGAAGCAAAACGGGTAGGAAGACACTGCAGGTGGCTAAGGAGAGCGTTTCTCTAATTAAAATATGCTTTCATTAAAGAGGATAATTAGGAAACGTATGAATGTTCGAAGCACGGGATTTTGCGGAAAGTACTCTTCATGTATATATTGTGTTTTATATAACAAGGTGCAACAGTCTTGTGTTAATTATTTTGAATGAAAAATGACGCAAAATAATTAACATGGAAATGAATGAATTGCAGCCTAATTTATAATGTGAAATTATTGTATTCATTATCGTTTCCCATATAATTTTAAATCAAAAGTGGAGGACAAATGTTAAGGGATGTGCCGCGTTCTCAAACTTGAAAGTCTTGATTTTTCATTTCTTATTTAGAATATAGCAGGTGTTTTGCCGATTCAAAAATGTATAGCATTTATAGACATGAAATGCTTAACCCACGTTAATAAGGATAATAGAATGCAAGAAAACTCAATCATGACTTTAACATATAAAATACATTTGACTTTTTCTCAAAATGTATTTTTTTTTAATATTTAGATTCGCTTGTTAATATCCATTCTTCTGAAACACATGACATTTTGCATGAATATTTGTATGTCATTACTTTAATGAATGAGTATTGTATATTACTTTTATAAATAATAGTTTTTACTCGTGAAATTCGTGAGAAAAGTGCACTATATTTTAGAATTTAAAGATTTTAAAATTCAATTAAATTTACAAAATTTTAATCTCAACACAACTGAATAAAAATTATTTTACTTAAAAATAATTACATTTTTATAAGCAATAAAGCATATTATACGGTTTTACAAGTAATAGTAAAAATTTTAAGTGCATTTATGCATCAATTTCATGCTAAAATTTAATTAAGAGATCTTAAGATTATTAAGAATGTTTGATTATTAAGATTGTTTATTAAGAATGATGACAATGTCTGCATTTTAATATAAGAGAATAAGAAATCATGTTTCTCTTATGTAGTATTTTAAATGAGAAACTTCGCTGAATCAAAAATTTTGAGATTTTAATAAGTTAAGGATTTTTATATTTTATGAAGAGAAAAATGTACTAGTTCCCTTAAAGGAGATAATTTAATTTTAGGATTTTGAAAATTGCGTGTCTTAGAATGAGTATAAACTTTCTAACAGATTGAAGACAATGAATCTCGAATTCAGATCCAAGGTATATTCTGAAAAAAGCTCATAAATAGTAGTTAATAGCCCAATCTCACGATAATTCATTACAGCAACCAAGCAACTAGTTATCACAGATTAGCTGTAATTTACTAAGGTTCTGCTTGTCAGTAAAATAAAAAATCTAATCCATGATTATTTACTGTATAAATGAATATGACAATAAATCTCTGATTAATTAAAGCCTACTGTAGTAAAATTTACCTTTCTACTTTTTCATTATTCCATTTTTCCTAACTCATTTTTACAGTGCATGATTTAGGCTATTTTTATACAGAGTTATTGAAACGAAATAAGGGATATACTAATCTTGATTTAATAGACATAAGTAACAATAATAATAAATAAATAACTTCTTATCAGAAGATATGAGAACGCACCAATGAGATTTTGTCCTTGAGATTTCATAAAGTTATTCTCTTTCTAACAATCAATTGATTTTGTTTTAGTGATTAGTCGCCATATTTTTAATTACATCACGATTTTAAGAAAAGATCAAACAGTTGTTTCATATATGACGAAACAAAGTATAGCAAGGTATGATTTTGCAAGTTCCAGATGAAAATAACATTTTCTCAAAGTCATCACGCATCAAAATTGAAAGTTCCTGCAGGCAATTATTAATTTATGCTATCAGTCAATAGCAATGTTTGCAATATTTACGAGCCACAAACTCCAGTTGTTGTCAACACACATGCAATGATAATTGCTTCTTTAGAAATAATTTGTCAATATCTATTTTTTAGAAGACCTCTAGCTGTCCACATTTTTTACGTTTGGATGATGACAGAAGGATCTGCTGATAGAGTTGATTTTCCAGATTTAGTCATGACGCTGCATCATAAGCAATAAGACAGATAAACTTGCAGTCATC
The DNA here is from genome assembly GCA_032207245.1 of Pardosa pseudoannulata. Classification (NCBI taxonomy): domain Eukaryota; kingdom Metazoa; phylum Arthropoda; class Arachnida; order Araneae; family Lycosidae; genus Pardosa; species Pardosa pseudoannulata. The sequence goes on along the minus strand of CM063508.1, from coordinate 76,291,561 downwards.
TCAAAAAGAAATCCAATGAGACCAGCTGACCTTGAACTATACCGAATCACTCACCTGTGCATGTAGGAGGCACAAATAAGCTCTATTTTCCGAACGATTCTCGTATATCAATTAGGCAATCCAGATTGGTTACCCACCGAGAACTAACTGTTTTGGATTGCATAAAAATTCAAGTTTTTCTACATTTCGATGATATCGTTTCTTAATAGTTGTTAAAAGTGAAAACAGATAGAAGAGTGTGTAAGCAAACATGAGGAAGCGTTTCTTATTAGTCAATATTAAAATGAAACATTGATTATCAACATTCTCAGAGTAGATCATATAAAAGAATTACATCAAACTTTTGTTGATGGGTGATTTCATTGCCTAATGTAATAAATGATTTTTTCCTGGTTTGGATTCACGAATTATTATTAATTATTCACATAAGACGGTTAAATAGTTCGATTATACTTAATAGTTTCGTCATATTTTATACTATTTTATACTATTTATACCTTTTTGTGGCCCAAGAGTGTATAGAAAAATATTTGTGTGAAATATAACTTATAAATCGCAATAAATATTAAAAATTTATTTATTTTGAAAAATCATATACTATTTATCATATAACTTATAGTTCTGTATATATCAATAAATACTAATTCTTACAACTGATACGAGAAAAGCTGTAATTACATTTCTAAAAATTCTGCCATCAGTTCATTTAATGATGTGTTCTCACTTTTTCTTCATTCTCGAATAGACTAATTGTTATTTGATGTGAATAATTATGAACGTTCTTACTGCACATAACAGGGGGGTTTACGTTACAAATAATATTTTACAATTAAAGATTTATGAAATTTTGTATCACATTATAGTATAACTTAATTATGAAATTGATTTTTCTTAGTTTTTAAAATGATCTGTTACAAATTAATTAAAAGTTGCTCAAGTTGTACCACTGCCAATATTTTAATTAACGCTTCAGAAATAGCATGTCTAAAGTCAATGAGATCTGTTTTAAATAAGCTATATTTTGTTTTAGCAAAAGATACACACCGCTAAAATGTAAATTTTGGCTGATTTCTCTATAGCGTACATTATTAGCTTTTGTAACAGGTAACATTTTATCGGTGTACATTTCTTTTTGAATATTCATTCTGTAGTAGTTAAGATGTTATTAGGTTAAAGCAACGCTTTGAGGCTCTATAAATATTACAATATATAATCATATATATTATCATATGATCTTTTTTAATTTTTATATTCCAAAAACTGTTAGTATTAATATCAGGCATATAATAATGCTTTGTTTTTCTGAGAATTATCTGGTTCACTCTCAATAGTTATTTATCGTCATACTCCTCTAGATCTCCCGATCCTGTAATGCAGTTTAGAATCACATTGAATTCATTTAGTCAAACCATGTGGTTATGTATAACAAACAAACAAACTTCTTAATTTCCAAATATATATAAATTAAAAGTTAGATATTTAGTAGTCCTCGACTTATATGAAAAGAATTTATTGTTAATACCGATGATAAAATTTTCATTACAACAAAAAATAATCGATGATTGAATTTAAAATTATCACTTATATACTTAATCTATTATTTAAGTCAAATATAAAAGAAAATTATTTGCTTAATATGTAAGTTCAGCGATAAAACGTATGAAAATAATGCACTCGATATTTAAATAATTTAAAACAAGAAATGATTATATGAGATGGTTAAAGGAATGACGTCATAATGCTAGAAAAAAAATGTTATTTTTACCTATTTATTACGTGAATAAATTGATAAATTTAATCGCCTGCCCTTAGCCGAGGAATCATTCAGGTACAACCGCTTCAAAAATTTGCCGACAGACACCTTAGGCTATTATCATATAGGGGATTCAAACAATGCGCAATACGACTTTGAATGCAAGAAACTACAATCGTACCTTTATGATTACTCTTTTATGTTTGATGTTTTCATCAAAAGTGTGTACAATAAAGAATTTATAAGAGGTAAAACAGGTCTTATAAGTTTCATATTTTTTGGTACAATTTTATTGACTATTTAATGACTTAATTGGTGTGGTTTGGAGTGGTACGGTCTACTTTCTGCAACATGAGGGTTAATGAGACCGGGACCTACAGCTTAAAGCCGATTCTAAACGGCTACGAACATCCATGCCACAGTGGAATTCGAACCCACGAACTCTGGTTTCGAAGGCCAGCACACTAACCAATCGGATATCGTTCGGCATCTAATGACTTACAATCTATCGAAAACACATATGATTCCAGTGTACAAAGACTGCTTTAAAAGGTTTGATATAAACACGTGAAAGATAAATCTAAACTCAGGTTTCGAAATTTTATTCGAAATCTCATTAAAACTTAATAAAAAAGCAAATAAGAATATTTTAATAAATTAATACATATTTATTGGAACTTGTATAATTTTTTTTGCATACGTAACAAAATATGAATTTAGCTTTCATATATATAAACTCCTCGGCGCAACAGGCTCTAGTTGGCCAGGGTCTACGGTGCCAATCTCCGTTTACGTGAGCAAGGGCCCTGGGGTGTGAAGCATATGTTCCGGCTAGGTAGTCAATCTTACGCGGAACCGCCAGTATTTAGTTCCCAAGAACTCTTGGTCCTCAGTTCATCTACCCACTAAAGGGGTGAAAGGCTGAGTCAAACTTGCCCAGCTCGGAGATCGAACCTCGGACCTGTGTCGTGGGAGCGAGAGGCGCTACCCCAACGGTACTGGGCTTCTGCATATGATATTATAATTATATTTCGAATACATTGGAATTTTCAAAGAAAAGTTCCCATACGTAAAAACTGGAACATCCCCTTAAAGAATCTTTTTAAAAACATTTTTTCCACAGAGGATGTATTTAGTATCAAAAGTAGATCAAGTTTTAAATTTATAAAATGCTATAATATATTAGTATATTTCATATATTCCATAGTATTGCCGCATAAAGAAGGTTAGCCAACGAGCTCAGTGGCCGAATGGTCAAAGCGCTAGATCCAGACCCGAAGATTGTGGGTTCGATGCTTGCCATGGCAGTTGATCCAAAATGCGGATTTTTAATTTAAAAATGTTATTTATTGTTTCCTTATGTTCTCGAACATTCTAGATCTTTCTTTAATATGCAAATTAGTTATTTCTCGAATATTCTGTTAGGGTATAAAAGCTGATACCCACTAGCTGTAGGTAACTTCTCGATCTTGTAAAGTTGCGAGTTGCTACTTAGCTTCAATAAATTCTTCTGTCAAGTTAAACGGTGTGTTCATTCGAATCTTCGTGACAATATATTTATTCTTTATATATTTCTTATAAATCATAAAATATTCTTCGTATATTTCAGTATGCCATTAATAATATTTTTTGATGCGCTCGTTAACAAACATTTTAATGTTCTAGCAAAGGGGTTAAAATTGATCCCAAAGAAATATGGGTTGATTCATCTGTTTATTAGTTCTGAGTCAGTAGTTTGAAACCAGTGTATTTTGACACGCTTTGTTGATTCAACGTTTTCTGAAAAGTGCTTCGTACCTGTTAATTCGACGCTAATGGGGATTAGTGACAGTATTTGTGTCAAATTCTATAAATGTTTCTCTTTCTAGGTGGGTAATTTTAACAGGCAGTTAACATGTTTAGGTTTGATTTTCGAATGGCCAATTATAATTAGATTGCTGAAAGAGATTTATTGCTATGCTGAGATGCGAAATTCTGTTGTTTTTGATTTTTTAAGAGTAAGAAAATAGAGCTAATCGGATACGGTGTCAATTATGTTTCATTCGGGTGGTCATTTTATCAACTTTTACTTAAACCTTTGAAGGGCACTGGTATATATAATATACCGGCTATTATAAATTTTTCTCTCATTTATATAGAAAAAAGTTTTTGATTTTCAATTTTTGATGCATCAAACTATCGACACTTAATTTTTTCCTCCTTTTTATTATTCTTGTCAAAACCTGCCTTTAGAATGAGGCCCTATCAAAACTAGATTCTAAAAGCAAAAATTCTATTTTTCAAAATTAAGAATTAAGTACCTATTTAATTCTTAAAAATTCAAAATTAAGTACCTATTTAATTCTTAAAAATTCAAAATTAAGTACCTATTTAAACTTTGCTTACAAATGTCTTATCTATTTGATTTATATACCCTTTTAATAAAGATGATTTAAGATTTTTCCAATATCATTAAAAAATGTGTTCTTTTCATGCTGTTCTAAGGGAGGTGATTACGCAATCAAATTACACCTCGCTTATTCCTCACGTAATATAATTTTTTTTCATATAATTCATATTTAAAAAGTCCAAAGGTAACATTTATAAACTAATTTCATTAAAAACCAAAGAGTTTCTATCGGTGTCCCTCAAAGGGTTAATCAAAAGCAAGTACAAAGTACTTGTATTAAAAATCTTTCCAGGATTTCTACATAGTGATATCAAAAGAATCAAATGTGATTTTAAAGTAATTTCATTTGGGATTTAAAAGCCTTAACGATAAAATGTCATTATTTTTCATAAACGTAAAATTTTGATTGTCAGAAAATAAAAACGATTGAGTACGAAACTCTATAAAACAAATTATTTTTAAATTCAATTTCTTTCGATGAGTAAAGATTTTTGTAATGATTTGCCGATTTGTAATGATTTGTAATTTTTCTAATGATATGCCGATTTTCTCGTCCAACATTCTGTCATTTGTTTTTAAAATGTTTATTTAAAAAATGTTTACTTGTTCATTTGTTTCAATATGAAACAAATGAAACAATGAATATTGGACGAGGCAATTAAATGTATAACTAATTAAATTTATAAATAACATTTATGTAAGTTAATTGCTCAACTCTGTTTCTTTTACAACAAAATTAGATGAATAAGTCAAAAATAACAAATTGAACAACGTAAAGAGCTGTGAGTAAACTGCAAAATTCAAAAGTTAGACTTTTAAATCGGGAGAAGGTGGTGCAAAAGATATATTACATGGTTTAATGGACTTTCACGTGTCAAAAACAATGACTTTTAAGTATTTATTTGTAAGAAAATTGATAAGAAGTTAGTATGTTTTAAAAGGTTTTTCACATAGTTTACTTCTTCCATCATGAAAAAAAAATAAATAAATAAATAACACCAAAAATTCATATTCACCAATTTTTCGAACACTTTTAGTATCTTTAAATATATTTTGACATCCCAAAACTCATTGTAAGAAGAAATTAACTTAAGAGGCCATTTTAACTTAAGAAATTTAAAATCTTCATTATAACAGCTTTTTTTTATTTCTCGTAAATTTAAAAATTCTGATCCTTTTAGGAGAAAGTTATTTAATTACAATTTAGCATTAAAATAATTATAAAGTTTTATCTTTTCAATGCGTATAATTTTAAAAAATTACAAAAGTTACAAAAATTTACTTACCCTCAAAATATTTTTTAAACATTCTAAAAACTAAATTCTTAAATTCAGTGAAGTAAAATATCTGTTTTTTGTGTACACTAAATATTTTAAAGATATCTAACATTCTAAAGTAAAAAAAGTTGAAAATTAACCTTTACCGTACTTATATATATATATATATATATATCCACATACACACACATATGTATATATACATACATACATACATATACTTGACTTCATGTGGTGTCTTCCTAATAACTGATATAAAATGAAACCATGGTTTGGAAATTTGTAAAATATTTAGGCTTTTAAAATAGATTACTAATGGTAAAACGAAAGTCATCTTAAGTTTTTATTAATATTTTGTATAGTGTTAAGGTATCGATAGCGCGACAATAATCCATTTTTAGAAGATTATGCAGAAGTATAAAGCTTAAAATCCTTGCGATATACTAAATGATGAATAATGGCGACACCTAAATTGAAATATCGAGTCTTACTAACTTAGTATTTAATAGGCTTTAATTATTCGTACACTAATTATTAAGAAATTTTTACGGTCTAAATTAGTTTCCACTATATCGTTAATCTTAATTTTAACACTCATTTTAATATAATTGAGGTCACATTATAAATATATTAGTTTCTATATCATTCATAAAAGACTTTTCATTTTGAAATTTTAAAAAGATATTTAAGAGGTAAGTCTTTCTTTTTATTCAAAATATAGTGTTTTAAAAACGTCTTCATAAACTATAAATACTTTCACTTATTAGACCCATATTTAAAAATATTTCTTTAATATATTCATTTTATATTGAATCAAATATAGGCTGTTATACTGAAGACTTTTCATCTCGAAATGTACTATGTCCCTTTAGGGTCGGTCTCACAAAAGTCGTTTAACACCTAACCTAGACTAATCTCTGTTTAAACGGAGAATTACGGCTCACCATTGGTTGGCGCAATGGGTTAATCGTTAATATATTCATTTTATATTGAATCAAATATAGGCTGTTATACTGAAGACTTTTCATCTCGAAATGTACTATGTCCTTTTAGGGTCGGTCTTACAAAAGTCGTTTAACGAGTAACCTCGATTAATCTCTGTTTAAACGAAGAATTGCGTCCCATCATTGGTTGGCGCCATGGGTTAATCGCGGTTAGTCGCTTGGAGAGACCGGCCCTTAATATTATTCTCTACAAAAGCAATCAAACGCAATTTTAAATTCAAGCATTCACTTTCATCCGCAACACGCGATCGTCGTTTTCTATTAAGCAGGAGATTCCCTCTCCCTAACAAGATATATCAGTTTTTAGAATCGCTGTTGAAATCTTTGGAAAATATATTTTCCGAGATAAAGCTTGTTTAGGGAGCAGCCAAGCGCATCTTTTGTAGATGGTTATCTGGAAAGCAGTCGATCACTCTCTAAAAGATGTCATCAGAACTTCCTGCTTATCGAGACACTTTTAAAATATGTAAATACGTTATCGTTCGGATACTGTAAATATTTCTGTATAAAAACCTAGAAATCGCTTTTGCAGATGAAATATTACAGCTTAATAATCTATTACGGAAATTTTAAAAGTAAACGGAAGTCATATATCATTGTATATATAAAATCTATATTGTTATATGCGTTTACTAATAAATTTTGCTAATGTAATGAAATAATATTATACACACATACATATATATACATACATATATATATATATGTATATATATATATATATATATTTATATATATATATATACATATATATATATATATATACATATATATATACATATATATATATATATACACATATATATATATATATACATATATATATATATATACATATACATATATTATACATACATATATATATATATATGTCTATATATATAAATATTTATATATGTACATATATACATATATATATATATATATATATATATATATATATATATATACATATTTATATATGTACATATATACATATGTATATATATATATATATATATATATATATATATATATATATATATATATATATATATATATATATATATATATATATATATATATATATATATATATACCCAGATGTAAACCTGCGTATAAGCAGCATTTACTTTATAGAAAAGGTTTCAACGAAATTTTTTGTTATATTTGATTAAAAAAAGTATATGGTGCTTAATAAATTGTCATCACAAATGACTTTATATGCTGTCTTCCTAATAATTACTATAAAGGGGAACGATTATTTGGACTACTATAAAGTATATAGGCTTTTAAAATAGATTACTAATGATAAAACAGAAGTCGTCTTAAGTTTTTATTAATATTTTCTATAGTATTAAGGTATTGATAGCGTGACAGTGATTAATGTTTAGAAGATTATGTAGAAGTATAAAGCTTAAAATCCGTCAACGACTATATTCTAAATTGAAATAACCTAATAATTTAGTCGCTGATAGGCTTTATTTATTCGTACACTATTTTAAAGAAAAGCCAAGAAATTTTATAAATAAAAAAGGTTTTAAAATTATGAATTTAAGAATGCAAATTTATCTCTAGTATACTGCTATGCTGAAAATTTATGGATATCAACAGTCAGTGACAACAGAATTATGTTCTGTCGAATCTTGTTCCAAAATCCAAAATGACCCTAATTCAACAATATTATGGTCACATCACAAACACAATAGCTTTTTTTCGCCAACTGGTAATTCATAAACCAATTGAGTATAAAAAAAACTGCATTTCTTTTCTTTTAGGATCTTTAAATATCCATTACCAACTTGTTATCCTTAATATAACAATATTTTTCGAAACGTATAATTCCTGAACACGGTAAAATAGGACATCTAGAACAACATGACCTTCCATGTTATGTGGGAAAAGGCCGGAACCGGTGCGAACAGTAGCAGTAGTGCCACACCGGTCCAGTCATCTAAATCCATTTTAGGAAATTCCACCGGTGATAAAGCAAAATTTACACGAGCAGGGGAGACTCTTTCATCACCCCCAGCCACCCAAATAACATTATCTCCGTGTGTAATCATGCTCGTGAACTTGTCAACAATGTTGTTGGGAGTCCGGAATCGGGAAATCGCCGATGCGTGGCGGAGACCTTTTTGGTCTGTTTCTAATTGGTTTTTGTCTCATTCCTCTTTTAAACGTTCAACGGTGTCTCAACGGTCTGATTATTACACTTGAGGTAAAAGTCAAGGAAATGCTAATGGTGTCTCCCCCAAAATTGACTGTGGTGAAACGGCGTTTTGAAAGGATTTTCGGTTGCATGGAGACTTTCACCTTAACCTTCTCTTCGATATGCTGTTGAGACACGTGTGGTTTACAAGTGTCGAAAGTTGTGAAAACGAAAATATACGGATTTTCTCAAATTGCTTGGGAACATTTGACAGAAATATCAGAGTCATGGCCAATATAATCATTAGGAATTCTCTTTATTGGATTTTTTTTATGTATGCCTGAACTTTGCAAATTTCTCGATAAAATTCTTTGATAGACAAGAAAGTATGAAACATTAAGTTTTCGAAACTTTATTGTGCGTGTAGCGCTTCGACAAATATATTTTTGTATTTATAATTTTAATTTGTGGTTATTTTAACCCCGAAAAGACCTTCCTTTCTATTCGACATTAAGAACGGTTTAACTTGTATACTACTAAAAATTTATATTAATGTCTATGCCATGTCTAAGGTCACCTACATTAGAAAATCTGTGACAAAAATGAGTGACCTTTCGAATTCGTATAGCAAAATTTTTACCACTATTTCTACAATCATTATTGAAAATAATGTAGTCGATTGACACCTTCTTTTTTGTACAGAGAAAAAAAGATCTTTCGGGGGGGGGTATGTCCCACCTAGTATACAAGTATATATATATATATATATATATATATATATATATATATATATATATATAGTATGTAAAATATATACGGGAAGTGATACAAAACAAATTGAAATCTACGAACCCGCACAAAATTTTTAAAATATGTAAATTAGAAACTAAATTTTTGCATAAAATAGAACGTTGTTATCAGTATTATTCTGTGAATTGAAATTATGTTATTACTAGCAATTTTATTTTATTGTGTGATGAATGTTATTGTTTTTAAAATTTCTTGACGATTTAAATTTTTTTAACGTTAAAGTCGTCCCTTGAAAATGTTTTTAACAGAATTAAACGTATATTTTACTTCTTTTTGTTATATCGCGAATTTGTTATTATATTTGTTTATATGAGAATTTAGTTTCTATTATGCATGTTTAAAAAATCCTGCTGCGGTTTTTTAATTTGTTTCATTTGGTGTCTAAGTCAGTGTACGTTATTTAAAATTATACTACATGACAAAGCAAAGTAATTTTTTGAAATATAGCGTTTTATTAAAGCACTTGTAAATATCTTATTTTAAATCTAGCAGAACTCTTTTAGTTTAGGATAACTTTAAAAAATGGCTGTTATAATGAATATTGTAAGTAATATTAATGAAAGATAATGTTCCTCTTTAATATATTTTTAATATGAGCTTGAAAATTCTCCTCCAAACATATAAAAAATAGTCAGACTTCGGTTTAGCGCCACCCTATACACCACCAACTCCGTTATAACGTCACATGTAATTGAACAAAATCCAGATAGAACTTAAAAGGTTATAAATCCGTTAAAGTATCAACTCTGTTATAACGTCAAGCAATATTTCCCAGTTATAATATGCAAGTGGGAAAATTTCTGAAGTTTCTTTTCTTTTATTTCCAGGACATTCCTTTTTCTCCTTATCTTTTTTTTGCTTCAAGAGTGCATACTATTTTTGCTTTGTGCTTTTAATAGTGTTCGTATAAATTTTCTTTTAAAAATTCACATTACATTCAGTTGGATTTTGCCACTTCTCTGTAGTACATTTATTGAGAATGGAGTGGGGATTAAAATTTTTCCCAGGTCATTAATAAGCGTCTAACTTTATAATAACTTTTTTATTATTATATGAAATGATACATTACAAGACACAAAAGTTACGTGCTCAAAAATTATATGAACTATAGGAATCTTCTTACCTGTAAAATAACTTTCTTATGTTACCTAGAAACTACATTTTTAGAAGAAATAAAAGCTAATTATCATTTTCATTCTGTGAACTAAATTTATAATAATGTGAGCAATATGTTACATTTTATTGCACAATAAATGTTAATATTTTAAAATTTTCAATTCCTTTGCAGATTTTAATATTGTTTAGACATTAAACCCTCACATATTTTTACAGTTTTAGTTTACAGAATAACACACACATTTTATTTCAATCCTATATAAAAATTTTGTTTCTAATACGTTTTCGAAATATATCTTGTTATTTTGAAACTTTCACTCTATTTATTTGCTACACTAGCTGCTTAGCACCCAGCCTTCAGTCTGGGTAGCAAAATTTTCCTAATAAAGGTTTAGGTCCACAACTATAGATTAACAAATTTATAAAAATATTAAATAAACTCGTATGCTGCAGATTGTCCACAAATATGATTTATTAAGAACAGAAAACTTCAAGTATAAATATGTATGTTCATAGTACTGCCCGGAAACTTCAGCGTAATGTTGCTTAATTCCATGACTTTCTGTACTACATGGGTCAGTTTTTAGCATATTATATTAGCATATTATGTCCTTACTGTAAAAATTTATTTTCAAATACATTAAATTTATTTTATTACATACCCAATTTTAACCTTCTTTTCTTTGGTGTATAGAATAGACGTACAATGTAGTAGAACTCCAAGAAATTGTCAAAATGAATCAGTTGGATTTTTTAAAGTCATTATAAAGAATTAAATTTATTATCTTTATCACATAGGCTTAAACTACATAAGTCATACGACAACTTTATGTTAATTATTTTATGAACTGACAAATTAAGTTGTTTATAAACATTAGACTACTATTAACCAAATGTAAAAAATTCATTCTAAAGGGAGTAGAATCGAAGAAAGCCTGTTATAATGAAAAACTTTAGGTTTTGAAAAGTATCCTTTGGTGAAACTTAATGGAAGTTAACTATCAATATGATGATTTTAACGAAAGGCTAACTTATAATATTAGCTGCATACTTAAGTTTTCAACAGAGTATTAAAGTAATGTGGTCGTAATTATTGTATATCTTTGTGTATTAATGCGATTTAGTTGTTTCCGAGGACATTGCTTACGTAAAGAGATTTTCCAGTTAGTTTTCTTATCTTTATCAATTCGTCTCTACTTGACAAGCAGATGTTATCGAAAAAGACGTCATTAGGTATTTGGGTCTTACTCCTAAGACTTGAATGCCAGAAGTTGTTTTAAGCTCTTGCGCTCATTTTAGTTTACCATCAGTTTGAGAAACTGGACGAAATCCAAGTAATTTCCCTGCCTTATGGATGAGGCACAATGACGCGGTTAAGAGTTCATTGGAAATGTTTATATTAAAATGTATTTAAAACAAAATTTATAGTCTTTATGATATCTTTTAGATATTTTCCACACTGTTGTATATTTTATATTTTATGCAATCTAAATAAATAAAACAGTTTAATTTAATAAACATTAGCTATTCGGTGTTCTAGTTTTTGAAGCAAATGCACGGATTAGAATTTTAATTTATTAGATTATATTAAATATGATATTTAATTTAAAGAAAAAATACTTAAGATTTTGTTGATAGGAATCTATTTTGCGACCTGTGTCTAAGAGTCATTAAAATTAAAGCACTTCATGAAAAATTATGCGTTACATTAGTTTAGACATACAGTTAGTCAAATTAAAAATATTTAACTTTTCCTGTTCAAATTGCAAAATTAAAAGTGAAAATTTTGATTTCTCAATTTTTAATACTTAAATAACAAATGAAATTTTTAAAAGATATTTTACATGATTTTAACTGTATATAAACAAAGTAACATTTATTTAAATAGGTATGGAAAAAATAAGGTCGAAGTAAAACTCATATATTATACAAAGTTGTAAAATTTTAGAAAAATTTTAAAACATGATAATTTTACTTTAGTTCTTTGTTGGGTATTCTCTATGACTCTTTATGCATTTTACCCTTTTTTGCGTTTTTCACTTTTAATAATTTTAACTTGTGCTAATGAAATATAGTAAACAAATTTTAGTTTGCTCGTATATTGAAAGGTTAAAAGATTTAAATATAACACAATCCAATTCATAGTACAGACTTATCAGAAAAAAATCCTACTGAAAATAGTTTTTTCTTTTAAATAGTAGGGAACTGACAACTTTACAAATACAGATTTTTCGTTTTTATTTTAACAGTATATTTAAGTATCTTTAAACCTCCTCTTTGCTCATGAAAATTTGAATTGATGGATGAATGCATCTCTGTGGAATTTAAAATACAAAATTATCAAACATAGAAACCAATCTTCTTTTATTGCAAAGCTTGAAGATACCATGTATCAATTTACTCTAAGCATATCAGCGCTTAATAAGCCGAATGATGTCTGAATGAGGCTGACCTCCGGAACCGGAGTTCTGGGGTTCGAATCCCACTATGGCATGGATGTTCGTAGCCGTTCGGAATCGGCTTTAAGCAGTAGGTCCCTGTCTCATTAGCCCTCGTGTTTTAAAAAGTAGACCGTAGCCCTGCAAAACCAACACATAATACATACCTATTTCTACCACAGCCGATCAAATGACCAGACTTATGTTTCCTGATTGAATATATGAAATATGGATATTGAGAAGGAAATAAACAAACTTTATTATAATTAAATAAAATTGTAAATTGTCAATTTTTATGTGCTTCAAATACAAAGAATAAGAATTTTTAATTCATCACCCATCGCATTATTCATTATAGATAATTTAACCGTTTATAGTATGTTTAATGTTTAGAGACGATGGTTTGTTCTGCCAATGATTAAATACGAATACTTGGATTTATTATCGTACTTCCACAGAATTAGTTCAGCTAATGGACTACATCACCATTTTGTGCATGGGAGAAGGTACCCAAAAGCACCTGCTCTCTTCTTTCTTTCTTTTTTTTTTGGGGGGAGGGGGTATCGGGGGTGTACAAGGGGAAGTAAGTGTGATTCTAAAAGCTATTGCAAGCTTATCCGATTGGTTCTAAGTTGAGGTTAGCTGTGGGTAGTGCAAGCTGGTTAATGGAAGGTTTTTTTTTATTGTTTATTAGTGTTTTAAGTAGGTTTTATATGTAATGTTTTTTGCTGCATTTTTTATAGTGTGCTTGCGTACAATGGGGAATGATTTGGTCCATGTACTACACCTAAAATAACAAAAATAAATAAATTCTTAATATTTCTTTTGCAACTGGTCTACATGTTCAAGCAACTGAAAAGAATGGTGAACTATTGAAAGGAACTTATTCAACATTTATAATTCAAAAATTAAAAGAAAATGAATCGCAAAAATTTATTGTAATAATGAAAAATAACTGAAAATGTGTAAAATGCTTGTGGCGGAATTGAAAATTATTTTTGAGTAACCTCAACTATTAAAGACTATTAAAATATATTTTCAATCTGTATGAGAAAAATTATTTTGTTTATATTATCTGTTTACAAAATTATCTTTTTTACAAAATTTTCTAGATACCATTAAAATATATTTTCAATCTGTATGAGTAAAATTATTTTGTTTATATTATCTGTTTACAAAATTATCTTTTTTTACAAAATTTTCCAGATACCATTAAAATATATTTTCAATTTGTATGAGAAAAATTATTTTGTTTATATTATCTGTTTACAAAATTATCTTTTTTTACAAAATTTTCCAGATACCATTAAAATGTATTTTCAATCTGTATAAGTAAATTTATTTTGTTTATATTACCAATTTAAAAAATTATCTGTTTTACAAAATTTTTTTGATACCATTAAAATATATTTTCCATCTGTTTGAGTAAATTTATTTTGTTTATATTATCTGTTTTACAAAATTTTCTAGATACCATTAAAATATATTTTCAATCTGTATGAGTAAAATTATTTTGTTTATATTATCTGTTTACAAAATTATCTTTTTTTACAAAATTTTCCAGATACCATTAAAATGTATTTTCAATCTGTATAAGTAAATTTATTTTGTTTATATTATCTGTTCACAAAATTTTCCGCATACCATTAAAATATATTTTCAATCTGTATGAGTAAAATTATTTTGTTCAAAGATGCCGTGTTCATTATTGACAGCTATGTCATGTAAAATAGGTTCGAAATCACAGTGTCTAAATTAACATGACCCCACATCGTACGTTTGTGTTATCTTAGGGCAGGGATGGGCAAACGAAGGCCCGCGGGTCAACTCCGGCCAGCCGGAAGGTTTTATCCGGCCCGCGGATAAAATTTTAAGTTGCAGATCCGAGGAAAATGAAAAGAAATGTATATTTATACATTATATATCCATCTCCTGTTCTACTTTGCTTAAATATTATATCCCAAATTTATTATCACACGATCAGAAGATCAGCGGTATATTTGCTTCTTATATGTGAACAAGTGTTTTCAAGTTTGAACCTTAGAAAGAATAATTTCAGAAAAAGACTGACAGATGAAGATTTAGCATTGTTCCTTAAAATCAATACATCTCGCTTCGAACCTCAGTATAAGGAACTTTTAAAAATGAAATCGCAATTTCATTCATCTCATTAACGTATTTAAACCGTTAGGTACTTGTATATTGTTTTTAAAATTTTAGAAAAATTTATCTTGGCCCGCCAAATTTATTTTCTTTCGATTTTTGGCCCGCGGCTGAAAAAGTTTGTCCATCCTTAGTCTAGATTGTCATGCGTTACTTTTTATTGTATGTAATTCCATCTGAAGCTTGGGAAAATCCTATAGGGCAAAATGGATATTAATATGTACTACATCATAATTTTGATACTATATATTGTAAAGTAAGAATTCTAAATTAATCTTTTCACGTAAAACACTATTTTCATTACTTATTAGAAATCTTTTCCTCCATTAAACTTGGTGATTTAGAAGAACGAAAAAGAGAAAATTACATAACACTAGAAGTTAAAAATGGAGAATTTAGGGGCAAGTATGTGGAAAAAATTAAATTCTGCAATTAATTATCACGGTGTTGTTGCTTATCACCCTGGTGTAGGAGAGTATTTAAACCATTAGGTACTTGTATATTGTTTTTAAAATTTTAGAAAAATTTATCTTGGCCGGACAAACTTATTTTCTTTCGATTTTTAGCCCACAGCCGAAAAAGTTTGTCCTTCCCTGTCTTAGGGTGTAATGTTGGCCGCCTATGTGCTGTTGCTATGTCAAAACGGTCGACAATATCAGCGGGATTGTATGAAAGAATACTTAACAGGAAAGGGCCTTCGCGTATTTAAAATTAAATTTTGTTTTGTCATTCAATGTGGTACTTTGCAATGTTAAAACGTACTTAGGTTTTGTGTTTTGTCACAAATACATAGTGTGAGAATTAAAACAAATGCAAATTCATTACGCAATTTATATAATTAAAGTTTTAACGAATCGTTAAAGCATTTAAATACTTAATATATTTTACTGGCACTACTTTAGTAAAGATACTGTAAATTTGCAATATTTCAAGCGGATCTTCAGATAATATCAAAGGTTTCTCTCTAAAACAAACACGCAAACAAACCACCCCGAGGCATGAATTTAAAATCCTTTTAAATTACCATCACTAATTAGATTAATTTAAAAGTCATGTCTATTCATTTACAGAAGCAGATAACGTTTTTATTCACGATTCTTATCTGCAATGTTATGTCACGATGAAAAATTAAAATTAAAAAAAAAAAAAAAAAGAAAAAAAAATCTGAAATATCCTCTTTGATTTTGCCTTTGGCACAGTTATTGTAAGAGTGGAACGGTGGAAAAGAAGTTAACCAGCTAATTACACTTGAGCCCGTTTCGCTCTGGCACGTGAATTACCGTGAACTGCCCTAATGAAATGGACGGAAAAGGAACAAATCGAATAATGAAAAATAAAATGAAAGGCATAAATGAACTCGAATGAACCTCCTCTGTGTGTGCGGGATGTCACGGTCAGCTTCACTTTCTATCAGAGTTCTTGAACCACTGCCGCGAACAGGAAAACGGAGAAAGTGTTTATTTTTTACCATGTTATCTTTTCACTTGCTCTTAGATCAGAGCGTGTTTCCGAACAGCGATGTTTACATGCTTTCGTAGTGTCCTGAGAACGTCTGTTAATCCCCTATATAATAATAGTCTAAGTTATCTGTCCGTCTTTCCTCGAATTTATGAAGCTGTTATACCTGGAATGAATAGAGGCATCCATATTGGATTCTTAATGAGTTAGGGTTGGCAAAATTCAAAACGAGTAAAGTGTATCTTCTCCTAAACTATCCATCCGATTCGATCGTGCTCAACAAATTAATTTCTTTTCTATATAATCCCCTATATAATAATAGCCTAAGTTATTTGTACGTCTGTCCTCGAATTTATGAAGCGGTTGTGCCTGGAATGGATAGAGGCATCCATTGGATTCTTGATGAGTAAGGGTTAGCAAAATTCAAAGCGAATAAAGTTCATCTTCTTCTAAACTATCGATCAAATTCTAAAATAAATTGGTATAAATATGCTTCATATCACAGCAAAAAATACTGTTGTCTTTAAAACATTCGAAATCCACCCCTTCTCCCCTTTTCGAGCGTTTAATGCCATTATTTCAAGCCCTATTTTCCTCGGTTAAGAGCAGGCGATTAAATGTATCAATTTATCACATAATAAATAGGTAAAAATAACATTTTTTTTCTAGCATTATGACGTCATTCCTTTAATCATCTCATTTAATCATTTCTTATTTTAAATTATTTAAATATCGTCTGCATTATTTTCATACGTTTTATCACTGAACTTAGATATTACGTAAATAATTTTCTTTCATATTTGGCTTAAATAATAGATTAGGTACACATGTGATAATTTTAAATTTAATCATCGATTATTTTTTGTTGTAAGGTAATTCTCAGCCAAAAAACAAACCATTTTTTTACCTGTCTCATGGGGTACTTTACAATTCTGGAAAATAAAAAAATTTTACTGATCCTATCATATGACGGGCTATATGCTAGTATAAAATTTACGATAAGACTTTGGATGAATATGGAAGTTAACTTTCTCACAAAGGGAAAACAGGGATTGTTTTTTTTTAAGTAAGTGGTATTTTGAAATTAACTATGCTCAATTGCTCCCTTTTATCAGTTTATATGAAAGCATTCTCGATCCCCAGAATGAGAAAAAACTGACTATAATATAATTGAGCCCTGATTCCTTAAAAAAACACATCTTCAAACTTGAGAATCTCCTGAGGACCGAAAATGTTAATTGTGGAGCACAAAACCGAATTGTTTGCTCTGTACGTAACCAGTACGTTTTTGAATATTAAGTTATTTTTTACTAAGTTATTAACATTATTATTTACATTAAGTTAAATAAATTGAAGGATATAGTATTTAGGAACGTAGTCTATATGTAAATATAATGAGCATCATGCGAAACCAATTGCTGGAATGGAAGTTTAATTGGTATGCAAAGTTTTACGAAATGATTGCTAAAATTTTTGAACCTATTATTCTATAATAGCTTTTACATTTTTGTTTGGTTTAACTCTGTTATATGTTGTAACAGTTGTTCTGTTTAGAGTGAAGCACTAAGGGAGTCGGAAATGATTAAAATATATACATATATATTTGTTTAAAATCCTTCATATACATCAGGTTTCCCAAGACGTCGAAAGCGGTCGACTGGTCGACCGCGAAGACATTTTAGGTAGTCCGCGGTACCATCACGATAATGATCTCTCGATTATTTTTGGTTGCAATGAAAATTTTATCATCGGTATTAACAACAAATTATTTTCCTAAATTCTAGGAGTCTATTTCACGGACTCATAAATATCTAGCTTTTAAGTTATATATCTTTGAAAATTAAGAAGTTTGTTCATTTGAATGATTGTTTTTATACATAACCACACGGTTTGCAATCGATTCTCTAAATTTTGATCATCCTTCATATATAATCACTGTCAATATTAAAACCTCTGCAGTCCCTAATATGACAAGATAAATTAAAGTTGGCAACTAATATGCGGTCAGTTAAGATAATCAAATTATTGAGTGTGTACCAAATAATTCTCAGCCAAAATCAAACCATTTTATTACCTGCTTCATAGGGTACTTTACAGTTCTTGAAAATTAAAAATTTTACTGATCCCGTCATATGACGGGCTATATGCTAGTTATTTAATAACTGTTCAAAATAGTAAATATTCCACACGCATCCCTTTATGTATAATAATTTTTATTATTGGATACCCTTTTAGGCTTTAGATTAAAACTTATTTGCTATTGTAAGCATTTCTTGGAAATGTATTTAGAAAAAAATAATAGTTGTTAAAACATTACTTTTTCTCGTATAGAATATGTATAAATTCTTTTAATTACAAAAAAGATAGACTTTAATTTACGAAGTGTATTATTTTTAACTAACTTGTATTTCATACTTTACAAGGTATAGTTTAAATTTCAAAGGTATATGGCTGTTAGAAATGCACCTGGAGCGTTTCAATAACTCCTAAAATTCGAAAAACTGTTTACAGTGGTTATTGTTAATAACAGAATTGTCTGTAGGGGGGTAATTGTATTAGTCATAAAATGATACATATTTAAATACACTCTTTGTTTCTTTAAACTTATCTTTATTTTATATTTAATGACATGCAAATATTGAACATTGAATTTCGCCAAGCCGGACTTTCACTCTAAGCTAACAATAGCTGAATAAGTAGGGCGCTGCTCCTTAGTATTGGAGTTCACAGTTTTGAATCCCACTGTAGAAAGGATTGTCCATAGCCCGTCGGAATCAGCTTTAAGTACCAATCTCATCAGCCCTTTTATTTCAAAACAATAGACCGTAGCATTCCAAACCAAACCACTGAAGACTTAAAGTATAGGCTCTCGTGTATAAATAAAATTAATGAAAAATGTATAATTGTGTGTTTTAAACTTCAAATCCAATTTAAAAGTACCCCTAATATTAAAAATAATGTAAATTATTTTTTAAAATTAACTTTCATTTTCAGTTATACTTCTTACACACTTAGGCTGCATATGTGTTTTTAACGTTTTCGATGACGGTTTTGTAGCAGGAGATTGTAAAGTCGAAATCTCAGACTTGTTAAAGAAACGGATACCCTAACAAAATATTACTTGTACCTGATTTTTACTTTTTGAGAAATTATTTTGAAGTATCATACATAACAATGTCAAATGTTCAGATAAAAAAATAAAATTTTTCATTTCAATTCATCGTGTAAAACAAGATGCAGGTTAATAGTGCAGAGGTAAAACATTTAGAAAAATAGTCTTTTCTCTTATATTAATTAAAAAGCCTTCTTGAAAGCATTAAAAATGTGTAGACAACCTCTGTAATTGATATTTTGCTTTAAAATTTCAACTTTTCTTAAGAAGTATTTTTAATATCACATTACAGTTTTAGGCTAATCGATCAAAATTAATAAAATTGTGTTTTCTGAGTCTACAGTTGACGTAATAATGCTAAAATGAAAAAATTACAGAATCCAGCTGACAAGCGCTTAGAGTATGTAGAGACGTTCATTAGTTTTACACGAAAAAAGAGTCATTGACTGATAACTATAGAATGTGCTATACTAGAATTAAAAAAAGATTAGGATTCAGGAAACTTTCTCGATTCCCAGATCTCAAAATAACGAATCTCATAAATAAACCTATTAAAACATAAAAGAAAGTGTCTGTTTGTGCATTATACAAAACCTTATGGTTTGTCGTAGATTCACCAAATTTCGAACAGACATTCTTTGATTATACCAAACGGTTACTGTCGGCATTAAAAAACGCCTAACCTGTCACGTGATGATGATAGTAATAAAGATTATGATTCAGGAGACTTTCTCGACTCTCTGATCTCAAAATAACTGATCTCATAAATAAACCTATTAAAACATAAAAGAAAGTGTCTGTTTGTGCATTATACAAAACCCTATGGTTTGTATTAGAGTTACCAAATTTCGAATAGACATTCTTTGATAATACCAAACGGTTACTGTCGGCATTAAAACGCCTAACCTGTCACGTGATGATGATAGTAATAAAGATTAAGATTCAGGAGGCTTTCTCGACTCTCTGATCTCAAAATAACTGATATCATAAATAAACCTATTAAAGAATAAAAGAGATTGTCTGTTTGTGCATTATACAAAACCTTATGGTTTGTCTTAGAGTTACCAAATTTCGAATAGACATTCTTTGATAATACCAAACGGTTACTGTCGGCATTAAAATGCCTAACCTGTCACGTGATGTTGATAATAATAAAGATTAGGATTCAGGAGACTTTCTCGACTCCCTGATCTCAAAATAACTGATCTCATAAATAAAACCTATTAAACCATAGCAGTGGGTAGCAGTGGTCACTGTGAGCATTAAAACGAGTTACCTATCACGTGATAATAATAATATAAAGTATATCAATGTGGCTGGTCGACGAGTGATAATAGTACAAATATTATTTTTATATTTTGCCCCATGAAAATAAGCTCATTCGTAATTTAGAAACAGTAATTCCCCTAGAGATAAAATTACTTACAATGGGTTTTTTAATAAGTTATTTTATATTAAGTTATTAACATTATTATTTGCATTAAGTTAAATAAATTGAAGGAGATATAGTATTTAGGAACGTAGTCTATATGTAGATATAATGAACATCATGCGAAACTAATTGCTGGATTGGAAGTTTAATTGGTATGCAAAGTTTTACGAAATGATTGCTAAAATTTTGGACCTATTATTCTAGAATAGCCTTCACATTTTTGTTTGGCTTAACTCTGTTCTATGCTGTAATATTTGTTCTGTTTTGGGTGAAGCGCGAAGGGAGTCGGATATGATTAATATATACATATATATTTGTTTAAAATCCTTCATATACATGTATCTATGTATGGGTATGTTAGCTTTACATGCTTTTCGAAATGGTCTCTTCAATCAATCTGAATGAAATTTTGAACTGTAATTCAGGTTAATCTGAACAGATTTTTAGACAAATTAAATCATCCTATGTCAATAGTTACTTTAGTTATCTAATCTATCTTAACTTTTTATTTTTCTTGGCATATTTATTTCTTTTTATTTACATATTCTCCTTTTTCAACACCAGTCTACTTCATTTCCAAGATTAAAGACGCAGTCATGTGCAAAATTGAAAGTTTTATAAGTTTATCTATGTCACTTACTTAATTTTTTATTTTTTAAGAAGCTTGGTTTTTTTTAAATCCTCTTTCGAAAATCATAGGTTTTTTTTCCGTTTGCCGAGTGCAAGAATAACCCATCAAATATTGACGAGTTTAGAAATTTACTTTCCATTATATATCTAAAGTTAAAATGTATACCCCGAAAAGTGTTATTAATAATAATTATTTGCTTCAAATTAGAGAAAAAATTATGTTTTTAGAAAATTAATAAAAAATTGATGCAGTGGAATACAAACTCCACAACTAGTTTTAGTAGTCTGTATACGAATATTCGTACTGCATCGGACATTTGAAATTTTTAAATAACATCTCATAATTCCGAAGCATAATAATATATAATGTAAAGCCATTTCCATCGGTATGTTTAAAATTTATATGCAAAAAAGAAAAAAAGTGTTATTTAGAAATGTTTCATGTATGGTTTTAATAACTCATCAACATAAAAGGATAAATTTTATTGAAATATTAAACACACTATTTATAAAAATGTATAAAAATTTCTGATAAAAGTTTTATCTGTAATTTATAATTATTATGTTGGGGTGATATGTTATATGTTTCAAGGAAACATTAAGTGATTGTAAGTATATTTTTATGTCGTTTTACTAACAATATTTTGAATATTCTCATTTTTCATGTACAGAATATATATATTGAAATACATATAAATACATTTAAGATTGTAGATTTTGTAGATTACGTTTATGATTATATATATGGACACCTTTAAAGATTTGAATAAAAAAAACTTTTTTTATATAATACTAAATGAATTCTCTTTGTTTATATACACTTCAAAATTCTTTCCACTACAGAAAATTCTAATTAAATTCCATATTGCGAACTTCCCTTCCAGGAAGCTTCCAGGATATGGAAATTATCTCGGGCTTAAATTTAAATTCGGAACTCGTGAGTAGCAAGAGTTTTAGAATGTGAGACACGCGAGAATAAGGAAAAAGAAACTTTTCTTATCATTCGCGTAAATTATTGTTAAACATTTGTAGATTTGCGAGCAATGAATGTAGAAAAAATATTTTGAAGATCATTTCATTAAAATCGATAATTACTTAGAAGTTTTTAAGTAAGAGGTATTTATAAATGAAAACTACTTAAAATTGATTCTATTATTTAAGTAGAATATGATAAAAAAATCGCGTAAAAATGTGACAGCATTTAGCTATCACATTTTTAACTTGATGTTTAGGATTTTCTTTCGATAAAGGAATAGGTATGCCGAAACATTTTGATAACAAAGGTGGTAGCTTTGAATACTATGGATAGCCTGAACGTTTGTAGACGTTCCTGAATAGGTTTCAGGAGATATAGTAAATTTTGAACTGAAACGTCTTCATTATAATGGACTCTTTTTAAACTCTTTTTAATTCAGTATAAAATAAAAAGTTCTGCTCTGATTCAATTAAACTCTTTATCTAGATCATTACAAAGAATTAGTTTTAAAAAATGTTTAGTGTGTGATATGAAGCAATACATTAAAAAAAGCCTAAAATATATAATCCAAGCAAAAAATTAGAAATTTTTGTACCAACACAATAACTTTTGTAATATGTAAATAAAAAACAACTTTTCATGTCAAACAGAAGTTAATTATATGTTATGTAATGAGAATCTTAATTACATTAATACGACAGATATACTTCATTTTATTTCATGATAAACAATAATATTTTCCATTTTCAATTTCTTAGCAGTTTTAATTGATTTTTAAATTTAAAATGTACCAGTTACTTCAAAGGTTTTAGTTTTTACACTAAAAAGATAACTAGCTTTAATTTAAGGTTAAAATTTAATTTTTGATATATATATTTGGAAAGCTACCTTGAAGATAAGAGAATATCATTTTTTACTCAATGTACGTATTTATGTTATTTAAATATACATATTAATTAAAAGGACTAAGCAGAATAATTTTTAAAGTTAGGTTTTTTTAAAAAAAAATTTGTAAAAAATTCCTTCTAAAAAGCAGCAGAGCTTTTTATTTTATAATAGAAATTTGAAATGAAAAAAGTCTTTTTTTAAGTTTTGGAAGTACTACATTACCTTAAATTGTAAGTCTTGATGTACTAGTTTGAGAGAAGGGAAAAACCACCCTCTATTCGCAAACTAGTTAATAGTTTTTATCTTCATAAAATGTTTTGGTTACGATTACTTTGGAATTTGCTAAAGGTATTTATTTCAGTTTAATTTTAACGAATAATTACAGGTCAGTAATTACAATAAAACCTGTAACATATTCACGAACCATAGAATCAGTTACACATTGAAGATTTTACTACTAACTCTTAGCCAACTGATGCAGGATTGAATAACTCTTTTTCGAAAGTTTTAACGAGCCGTTTTAATGTATTCGCGTTTTGGTTATGCGTTCATGCTCCGACACTTATATAAACGTATAATGATTGCAAAGTACATTCTTTTAGAAAAGCATTATTAAAGCCTTTACTCTCGGAATAATTTTCTACTTCATAAAATTTCTTTACAGTCTTTGAGCTATATATTTGATTTCAACGTGGTTTGCTCTCTATGTCAACGGGGGCTACTGATGCACAAATTTAGTAAATGAATGATGTGTAATCGTGTATAAATGTTTTTTCCTTGCATAGACGAGACAACTGACCAAGTATGTCAAAAATCAACTAAAATTAAAAAAAAAATTTCACCAAAAATACAAAAGAGTTTTTGATTAAATAAATTTTTTTGCATTTGTATGATTATTTTATTTTACTGAAATTTATCCTTTCATGCTCATGTTTGTTTTGAAAGTTAAAGAAAAAATTAGTTTGATTTTTTATAAAACCATATCGGTGATTTAGAGAAGTTCCAGGTACATTGATTTTTTGTCAATATCTCAAATTTCTGAACATTGTTTATTAGTATGTTCATTTTAAAAAGTATTTTAGTATTTTTGCTCTTGTCCATCAGTATATATATTCATATCAGTATATATATCAGTATGTATTTTGCCGAGTTACAGAGAATGAAAAATATGAGACAATGAAAATAAATATAAAAGCACATAGAAGTTTAAATAATTATTTTTAAAATGAGTAAAACCAGTGCTCAACTTTTCCATATAAATGCTAAATATATAATAAAGAATGGAAATCATTTGGCTGATATATAATGGTAAAATTTTTCTGTAGAAATACTTTTAATAAATGTTATTGCATGACTCGATTTTTACGAAAATATTCGGCATTTGAATCAAAATTCCTTTGAATGTAGATTTTTGAGTCTTATTTATTTTATCAAACAGTATTATTTAGTAAAATGTTGAATATTTTAAAAAAAGAGATTTAAGTTTTTTGACGCATTTTCTATGGGGCGTTGATGGAGCGACTGTAGCAAGATGTTTACAAGAACATATTTCTTTCCAGAAATGAGACAAAATTAAATATTTGAAATATTACTCAGCACATACATTATATTTCAAATGAAATTAGAGAAAGAGATTAGTTATAATTTTACAGTAGAAAATGAACACTTTCGAAACTTTCGGAATTACAGACCAATTAGATACACTAATTTCAAATTCAATTGCATTTTTTTTTCTTGCGAAAAGATGGAATGGAAATTATAATGGTAGGAAAATAAGCCATACTGTTATAATAAAAATCATTTTTTTCTTGAACAGAAAAGTTATTGCTTCTGATAAATATATTTCAATGAAAACTTGAAAAAAGAGAAAATTTTAAGAGTATCTATATATATTTTTAAAAGATATCTAATTAAGAGATACCTAATTTATTTCTATTAAACATATTAATGTATTATATCAATATATTATAATAATTACGCTATTAAATATATTATATAATTTCTATTTAAAAGATATCTAATTTAATAGTCTTTTAAGAGATCTATTAATTTCTAAGAGATTTTTAAGAGAGTATCAATATATTTTTTTATTTCACTTCCCCATGAGCTTTTAGAACAGATACAATAATAAAAATACACATTTTCTTGATTTTGATAAGTTGGAGGTTTATTTCTTTAAGAATTAAAAAATTTGCGTATACGGAAAGTAAAAAAAAGAACGCATTTAAGAAATAATTAAGATAAAATTTAGTGTAATTTACGGCGACATCTCCGATTTTCCTATTTTAAATCCTAATTCTTATTTCTTATTTTAAATCCTTTATGAAGCAATTTTTTTAATTGTCTTGATTCATAAACATAGATCATATTTCAAACTTAACATTTTTGGTCATGTCCTTTTCGTTAATTTATGTTGGCTTTAAGGGCTGAAAAAATACACTAATATACTCCAATCTCATGATTAATAATCATAACATTCTATTTTTATATATTTAAAGATTGGTAATGATATTGCAAGATCAGGTGGGTAATTTAATTACAATTTGATTACTCAGCATTTTTTTATACATTATATCGCAAAACTCTTTCAAAAAATTTCAAAACTTTCTACAAATAAAGATAGTAAATTTTATATTTTCTCCAACTAGCAAAACTGAACTTAACACACTCATTACCTCACACTCTACTTTTTTTTTAATATTACCTTATCTTCATAATAAAAGCAATTTGAAAACGAAAGAGGAATGGAAGATTATACTGCGTTGGAAATACTTATAAATAAAAATATATACATTAACAGATATGTGCTGATTAATTCTGCTATAGAATGTTTTCTATTATCTCTATTATTAATTAGCTATGGGAAAATTAATATTTAGACCACAAAATGCTTTTAAATTTAACAATGTTTTTCTTTCATGTACATTTATTGTTTTTTTCTACACTCAGATATAGTAAAAGATATTAAGTACTGCTTTTATGCTGCGAAGTTCTAAAAAAAGTAAATTTTAAAGCATGATTGGAAAAATATTGAGAGAATATAAAACGAACGATAGCTTTTCTTTTAAAATAAACGATATAAAAGCTACTGTAAATACTTTAAATTAAGCTCTTTTTGGTTGGATATTTCTTCGTACTTCCAATCAATATATACATATATATAGATATATATATATGTCAGGATTTAAATTGTAGATTAATTTTAAAAGATTTTAATTAAGGATTCTTTACTGAGAGTGACGCGGCGTGAGGAGTTAGCCACATAAATACGGCTCACGCACAGTGATCTAGAGCAGAGAGCAGTGTGCACATTCCGCGGACAGAGCTGTGGCTACCCGAAGCAGCTAAGCCTGCCTTTGTTAAAAGTTGGGTGCCAATGTGCGACGCCATTGAAGATGATTAATGGATAGTATGGTTTGAGATTTGAATAAAGATATGAAAATGATCTCAGGATCTCCTGATATACATATACATATGTTCTAGTCTGAATTATAAAATTCAAACGACTTTTGCCAGAAATCTGCTCTGTGTTTTATACACTAGTGGTCCTAAATGTGATATTCGTTTGATTGATCTTCAGTTTTTTTGCAATGCACGCAAGTGAAAAACTAAAATAATCTTTGATACTATATTTATAAAATGCTTATTTTCAATGTGCTTAAGATATATACCTTCAAAAGCAGAATTATAAAAAAATACGTAACATAGTATTTGGAAAAAGACTTTTACTGCCGGTAATATGAAAACTACTTTATAATATTTGATGATTACGAGAACGAAAAAAAAAACTACTTTTAAATAGGTTATTATTCATTAACTTGTTTCCAAATCTGTTAAAAAATTGTTTATGTATTTAAAAAATAACCTAAATAGTTATTTACCATAAGTTTCAATATATTTCCCCTACGTGTGTAAAATTTCAAAACAAGGTCCAGTGGAAAGTTTAAGCCGCTGTTGAACAATACCTTGTATCTCTTCTTATCCTTTTAGATAAAAACTAATTCCAAACATGTAAAGATACGTGCAATTAATGACTAATTTACTTTCAGCAATGTAGTTTTACTCTTCGTATGATATACGACTCCGACTAAGAACGGGTCAAACCATGTATGTGTTATAGTATTTTAGATTAAAGCGTAAATATAATTTATAATTAATATATTAAATTAATTTTAAATGTACAAATCAAGTTTTTATTAAATCGTTGACTCATTGTAATTATTAAATAGTTGTTCTTAACTTAATAATCTAAGAAAAAATAAATGTAAATGTGTTTTAAAAACTGGCTTAAATAATGGATAAATTCTATTATTATGGCTCAAATAATATGGCTTTAATAATAGATAAATTCTAATATGGCTCAAATAATATGGCTTTAATAATAGATAAATTCTAATATGATGGCTCAAATAATATGGGTGTAATTATAGATAAATTCTAATATTATGGCTTAAATAATATGGCTTTAATAAAAAATAAATTATTATATTATGGCTCAAATAATGTCTTTAATAATAGATAAATTCTAACATGATGGCTCAAATAATATGGTTTAATAATAGATAAATTATAATATTATGGCTTAAATAATATGGCTTTAATAATAGGTAAATTCTAATATGATGGCTCAAATAATATGGGCTTAATTATAGATAATTTCTAATAATATGGCTTTAATAATAGATAAATTCTAACATGATGGCTAAAATAACATGCCTTTAATAATAGATAAATTCTAATACTATGGCTCAAATAATATGGGTTTAATTATAGATAAATTCTAATATTATGGCTCAAATAATATGGCTTTAATAATAGATAAATTCTAATATGATGGCTCAAATAATAGGGGTTTAATAATAGATAATTTCTAATATTATGGCTCAAATAATATGGCTTTAATAATGGATAAATTCATGTTTTGCCAATTCATAAAGCTCCAGAGTAATAGCAGCTGATATAAGAGATTTGTTTTCTTTCTAACATCCTTCACATGCTATATATGATTTATAATCTAAGATTCTGATATCTGTAATAATTATCGATATCCCGATACAAAAATAATATAATCGTTCCAAATGTAGAACTTTTCATTGATAAGATGATCAAGGATCCTTTTCACGCAATCAGTTGAGCCGAGTTTTGTGAATGAGCGGCTCACTGTCTCAAAACAACTCGGCATTTGCGTCGTTGTTTACACTTGGTTAAGACTGCTCGTTTCCACGGAGGAATAGCTTTAACCGAGAAAAAAGATGCTAAAGCTTTTTATGATAAAAACACAAACTTGAAAATAATCTTGAATAATGTAGAGCACGACCCAGAATAGCGGATTTAGTTGTAACATATTAAGACAGAAACCTGTCCGATTAAGAACAAACACAACAGAACGAAATATAAGTTACCCATGGAGAAAGGAGATTTCCCATTAAAAAGTTCTAGAGCAATCTTCAATTAATACTTAAATATAACAATTCCAAACACTATTGATGGCTGTATATTTATAAATTACATTTATGAGGCGTATTGCTTGTGTTGATATCAAAGCCAGTTCTCAAAAATATTTTATTAATATCGATGTTTTTAGGAAAATCGATATTATATCGATTATATGTAAGGTTATTTTGTGACTGAAACTATGCTTTTATTTCTTATAAAAATGAAAATAGTACTTGTCAATTTAATTTAAAATACTTATTTATACCGATAAAATTAATTATGCATATACATATTCTATGCATAAATTTTATAAGTACGATATTTGATAAAGTAAGAGATATTTACATATAAAGATTCAGTAAAAATTAAAGTTTAAAATTATTAAGTAAAAATATCATATTCCAGACTCTTAAATTAATCATAAGAGATTAAATTGCACGTAAGCTAAAACATTTAGCATGCTTTAAAAGGAGCATAGAAAACTTTTAATCAAAATTTCCACACCTTTCATTATAGCTAGTTTTCTATACCTATATAACAAGCTTCTAAACAGGAATCAGTTTTGATCCACGCGGAGTAATTTGTCTCTTACAGCTAATGCTTGAAAAAGTAGATAGGAAAAACCAACTTAAGTTCTCTATCTTCTTTAAAAATTGTTAATTCTCAGCATGATTCCTACTGCGTAAACCAGTTCCACATATTTAACGAATAAGATTAAATTCTGAAAACTATTTCTGCATATGGAAGATAGTGTACTAATGATAGTTTTATGTGTTTTCTCTGAAACAAAAATGCATTAAAATATGCGAAAAATAATTGAATTTCTACAGAAGTTTTATTATTGAATAATATTATTCTACTTCACTTAATAACTTTCTGAATTCTTTCAAAATTAAGAAAGAAAAGGAAATAGCTTAAATTTTAAATATTTAAATTATAAATTAAAAATTTTACTATAGTAATTAAATTACTTTGTGTATAAGTAATTATGTTTATACATCAGAACACAAAATTTCATTGGTTTGGGCAATACACTAATGAAATTGGGATTTTTATTCTTTATAATTAATAATTTAAAAAAAAAGTGCAATAATATCACCAAAATAGACAGAAAAATTGCTTACTTAGTTTTAACATCATGAATAAAAAATTCGGAAGAACATGAGTTTAAGAATGATCTTTTTACTATACATTAATGAAATTCGGATGAGTTTGATTTTTTATTTATAATTATGATTTTAGAGAAGTAGTACAATAATGTAATAAAAATAGAGGAGAAATTTGTTTCTCAATTTAAAGTATATAAAATTGAAGAAGAATATATAAATTAAAGAAATAAAACAGGAATGATTTCAATTATATTTTCTTTATAATTACGATTTTAAAAAAATAGATCAATAATGTAATTAAAATATGAATTTTGTCTGTTTCGAGGAGTAAAAAATTGGGAAAGATTATCAGTTAACGACAAATTTTCTAAATATACATTTATGAATACATTACTTTTTTCTCTTTATAATTATGATTTTCAAAAATTGTACAGTAACACAAAGTAGACTGGGAGAATTTTTTTTCTCTGTTTTAGCATCACGGGGAAATGCGTTAATTATGCATAAAAATATGGAAAACATTTATACATTAAAATGATAATTTTTCCTATACAAATAAGTAAAGGAGTTTAATTCTGCGTTTTCTTTCTTTTTATATATTATGCTATTAAAAAAAAAAAAAAATAGACTTTGAAACATATATTCCTTTTAACTGTTAATGCCTTAAAGGATAACACAATAATATAATAAAAATAGAAGGGAAAATATTTTCTCTGTTTATAGAAATATACTGGGAGAAACAGTTTTACCTTCTTTGATATCATGTAGGAAATTCTTGAGGTACATTAAACGATCATTTCCATATACATAAATGGAATACGAATGCGTTGCATTTATTACTGTTATTAATTATGATTTTCTAAAAATATTCAATAATACAATGAAAGCAGACTAGGATACTCCGTTTTCTCTGTTGTAACATCATTTTTAAAATTATGGAAGTTTATTAATTAAAGATCGTTCATTTCCATATAAATAAATGAACACGAATGTGTTTGCTTTTTACTCTTAATAATTATGATTTTCGAAAATAATTCAATAATACAATCAAAACAGACTGTGAGAATCTGTTTCCCCTGCCTTGGTATTAAGCATAAAATTATGGAAGTACATTGATTAAAAATTCTTAATTTCCATATACATAAATGAAAATAATGCGCTTTACTTTTTACTCTTAATAATTATGATTTTCGAAAATAATTCAATAATACAATCAAAACAGACTGTGAGAATCTGTTTCCCCTGCCTTGGTATTAAGCATAAAATTATGGAAGTACATTGATTAAAAGCGATAATTTCCATATACATAAATGAAAACGAATGCGTTTTACTTTTTACTCTTGATAATTATGATTTTCGAAAATAATTCAATAATACAATCAAAACAGACTGTGAGAATCTGTTTCCCCTGCCTTGGTATTAAGCATAAAATTGTGGAAGTGCATTGATAAAAGAACGATAATTTCCATATACATAAATGAATACGAATTCATTTTACTTTTTACTCTTGATAATTGTGATTTTCGAAAATAATTCAATAATACAATCAAAACAAACTGTGAGAATCTGTTTCCCTTGCCTTGGTATTATGCATAAAATTAGTGAAGTACATGGATTAAAGACGATAATTTCCATATACATAAATGGAAACGAATGCGTTTTACTTTTTACTCTTAATAATTATGATTTTCGAAAATAATTCAATAATACAATCAAAACAGACTGTGAGAATCTGTTTCTTCTACCTTGGCATTATGCATAAAATTGTGGAAGTCCATTAATCAAAGAGCGATTATTTGAAAATAATTTATTGTTTTACTCTTTATAACTACTATTTTCAAAAACAAATATCAATAGTGGAAACAAAATGGACTTATTCATTAATTGTAAATGCCTTTAAAAATCAGAAAAGAAAAAGAATATCTCACCTAATAGACACATGAGGGACCCGCAGAGGCTGAGGGGCCATATCGCTTGTTCTCTGCTGATGTCAAATACCTGCACCACCGACACGTAAATAATGCCTGCCGATCGGTGTAGCCCCACCGTCAGGAAGCTAAGCCAGAAGCATGCGAAAGCGATACACCAAGAATATAACGGTTCCCGCTTCCTCTCCACTGTCGATCCCGGATTCTCCATGATTACTGCTTGCTTTGCTCAGTCGCGTTTCTTCTGACTGCTGCCCCAAACCGTCTGCTGGAGTTATAGCGGAATCAGCGCCACCCGCCGGTATTTTTCCGAGCGCCGGCGAAGGACTCGCATGTCGTAAACTACGTACATAGTTAGTGCTACATGCTGCTTGCTGTCGATGACAGTTTTTTTTTCTTTTCTTGCTTTTTCTCAGTTTATTGCGGCCCGTTTATAAATCCTTGAAATTCTGGCATTAATGATTATGTAAACTGAGATTTGATTAGATCTTTTAATTACAGCATTTCATTTTTTTTTTAAATTGAGCTCATTTTATTTTGTAGTATGATGTATCCACGTTTAATAGGGTAAGATAGCTAATAATCAATGAAAATATCAATTTGTGTAAAAAGAGGGTATTTTGAATAAATAATTTATTATAATAAAGAGAGTAATTATAAAGTTATGTTTAATCTAAACATTTCAGCTAAACAATAATTAATTACAGTATTTCATTTCTTTTCAGAATTGAGGCTCATTTTAATTTGTAGTATGATGTATCAAATCTTGATGGAGGGGATGTCTAATAATCAATGAAAATAGTATTTTGTGTGAAAAGATTGTATTTTGAATAAATAATTTGTTATAATAAAGAGATTAATTATAAAGTTATGTTTGATCTAAACACTCCAGCTAAACAGTAATAATTAATTACAGCATTTCATTTTTTTATTCAGAATTGAGCCTCATTTTAATTTGTAGTATGATGTATGAACTTTTGATGGAGGGTAAGATGTTTAATAATCAATGAAAATAGTATTTTGTGTCAAAAGAGTGTATTTTTAATAAATAATTTGTTATGATAAAGAGAATAATTATAAAGTTATGTTTGATCTAAAAACTCCAGATAAACAGTAATAACTAATTACAGTATTTCATTTTTTTTAGAATTGAGGCACATTTTAATTTGTAATATGATATATCTAAGTTTGATGGAGGGTAAGATGTCTAATAATCAATAAAAATAGTATTTTGTGTGAAAATAGTGTATTTTGAATAAATAATTTGTTATGATAAAGAGAATAATTATAAAGTTATGTTTAATCTAAACATTCCAGCTAATCAGTAATAATTAATTACAACATTTAATTTTTTTTCAGAATTGAGGCTCATTTTAATTTGTAGTATGATGTATCCACGTTTAATGAAGGGTAAGATGTCTAATAATCAATGAAAATAGTATTTTGTGTGAAAAGAGTGTATTTTGAATAAATAATTTATTATGATAGAGAGAGAAATTATAAAGTTAAGTTTAATCCAAACATTCCAGCTATACAGTAAGAATTAAATACAGTGTTTCATTTTTTTTTCAGAATTGAGGCTCATTTTAATTTGTAGTATGATGTATACACGTTTGATGGAGGGTAAGATGTCTAATAATCGATGAAAATAGTATTTTGTGTGAAAAGAGTGTATTTTGAATAAATAATTTGTTATGATAATGAGAATAATTATAAAGTTATGTTTAAAATCTAAACACTCCAGCTATACAGTAATAATTAATTACAGCATTTCATTTTTTTTATTCAGAATTGAGCCTCATTTTAATTTGTAGTATGATGTATGAACTTTTGATGGAGGGTAAGATGTTTAATAATCAATGAAAATAGTATTTTGTGTGAAAAGAGTGTATTTTGAATAAATAATTTGTTATAATAAAGAGAGTAATTATAAATGTGTGTTTAATCCAAACATTCCAGCTATACAATAATAATTAATAACAGTATTTCATTTTTGTTTCAGAATTGAGGCTCATTTTAATTTGTAGTATGATATATCCACGTTTAATGGAGGGTAAGATGTCAAATAATCAATGAAAATAGTATTTTGTGTGAAAAGAGTGTATTTTGAATAAATAATTTGTTATGATAAAGAGAATAATTATAAAGTTATGTTTAAAATCTAAACACTGCAGCTACACAGTAATAATTAATTACAGTATTTCATTTTTTTTATCAGAATTGATCCTCATTTTAATTTGTAGTATGATGTATCCACGTTTAATGGAGGGCAAGATGTCTAGTAATCAATGAAAATAGTATTTTGTGTGAAAAGAGTGTATTTTGAATAAATAATTTGTTATGATAAAGAGAGTAATTATAAAGTTATGTTTAATCCAAACATTCTAGCTATACAATAATAATTAATTACAGTATTACATTTTTTTCAGAATTGAGGCTCATTTTAATTTGTAGTACGATGTATCCAAATTTGATGGACGGTAAGATATCTAATAATCAATGAAAATAGTATTTTGTGTGAAAAGAGTGTATTTTGAATAAATAATTTGTTATGATAAAGAGAATAATTATAAAGTTATGTTTAAAATCCAAACACTCCAGCTAAACAGTAATAATTAATTACAGCATTTCATTTTTTTTTATCAGAATTGAGCCTCATTTTATTTTGTAGTATAATGTATCCACGTTTAATGGAGGGTAAGATGTCTAATAATCAATGAAAATAGTATTTTGTGTGAAAAGAGGGTGTTTTGAATAAATAATTTATTATAAAAAAGAGAGTAATTATAAAGTTATGTTTAGTCCAAACATTCAAGCTAAACAGTAATAATTAATTACAGTATTTCATTTTTTTTTCAGAATTGAGGCTCATTTTAATTTGTAGTATGATGTATCCACGTTTAATGGAGGGTAAGATGTCTAATAATCAATGAAAATAGTATTTTGTGTGAAAAGAGTGTATTTTGAATAAATAATTTGTTATGATAAAGAGAGTAATTATAAAGTTATATTTAATCCAAACATTCCAGCTAAACAGTAATAATTAATTACAGTATTTCATTTTTTTTTCAGAATTGAGGCTCATTTTAATTTGTAGTATGATGTATCCACGTTTAATGGAGGGTAAGATGTCTAATAATCAATAAAAATAGTATATTGTGTGAAAAGAATGTATTTTGAATAAATAATTTGTTATGATAAAGATAATAATTTTAAAGTTAAGTTTAATCCAAACATTCCAGCTAAACAGAAATAATTAATTACAGTATTTCATTTTTTTTCAGAATTAAGGCTCATTTTAATTTGTAGTGTGATATATCCACGTTTGACGGAGGGTGAGATGTTTAATAATCAATGAAAATATTACTTTTTGTGAAAAGAGTGTATTTTGAATAAATAATTTGTTATAATAAAGAGAGCAATTATAAAGTTATGTTTAATCCAAACATTCTAGCTATACAATAATAATTAATTACAGTATTACATTTTTTTCAGAATTGAGGCTCATTTTAATTTGTAGTACGATGTATCCAAATTTGATGGACGGTATGATATCTAATAATCAATGAAAATATTATTTTGTGTGAAAAGAGTGTATTTTGAATAAATAATTTGTTATGATAAACAGAGTAATTATAAAGTTATGTTTAATCCAAACATTCTAGCTATACAATAATAATTAATTACAGTATTATATTTTTTCAGAATTGAGGCTCATTTTAATTTGTAGTATGATGTATCCACGTCTAATGTAAGATGTCAAATAATCAATGAAAATAGTATTTTGTGTGAAAAGAGAGTATTTTGAATAAATAATTTATTATGATAAAGATAATAATTATAAAGTTAAGTTTAACCGAAACATTCCAGCTAAACAGTAATAATTAATTACAGTATGCATTTTTTTCAGAATTGAGGCTCATTTTAATTTGTAGTATGATATATCCACGTTTAATGGAGGGTAAGATGTCAAATAATCAATGAAAATAGTATTTTGTGTGAAAAGAGAGTATTTTGAATAAATAATTTATTATGATAAAGATAATAATTATAAAGTTAAGTTTAACCGAAACATTCCAGCTAAACAGTAATAATTAATTACAG
This sequence comes from Pardosa pseudoannulata, assembly GCA_032207245.1. NCBI lineage: Eukaryota > Metazoa > Arthropoda > Arachnida > Araneae > Lycosidae > Pardosa > Pardosa pseudoannulata. Next base: position 76,255,407 of record CM063508.1, on the reverse strand, counting down.
TATTTCATTTTTTTTTAGATTTGGGCCTCATATTAATTTGTAGTATGATATATCCACGTTTAATGGAGGGTAAGATGTCTAATAATCAATGAAAATAGTATTTTGTGTGAAAAGAGTGTATTTTGAATAAATAATTTATGATAAAGAGAATAATTATAAAGTTAAGTTTAACCGAAACATTCCAGCTAAACAGTAATAATTAATTACAGTATTTCATTTTTTTTTAGATTTGGGCCTCATATTAATTTTTAGTATGATGACTTCACGTTTAATGAGAAGTAAAATGTCTAATAATCAAAGGAAATAGATTTTGTGTGAAAAGAGTGTATTTTTAATAAATATTTTTTATAATAAAGAGAATAATTACACATTAGTAGATATTAACATTCATTTTGCATTTTATTTTCTTTTAGGATATTATTTCCTAGGCTTCGGATGTAATTACGTTCAATATAAAATATAAATTATTTATCCAATATAATAATTTAGTCTATAAATAATTCAAGCATCGTTGCACAATATATTATAATTATTTTATTAAATAAAAAATGGAGTATTAAAAAATTATTTTTCGCAATTTATTTTATTCTTATTTTATACGACAAAGAGATATACTTAGTAAGAAATATTGATCCCTACACACACATTTGATAGTTAAGAATGCTATAAATGTTTTACACACCGTTGCACAATATATCATAATTAATTTATTAAATTAAAAAATGGAATATTAAAAAATTAGTTTTCACAGTTTTTTTCTTTGATTCTTATTTTATACGACAAACATATATACTCATTAAGAGATATAAATCTCTACACACACACTTGATAGTTAAAAATTGCTATAAATAATTTACACACCGTTGCACAATCTATTATAATTAATTTATTAATAAAAAATGAAATATTAAAAATTTATTTTTCGCAATTTTTTATCTTTGATTCTTATTTTTTAACAAAGAAATATACTTATTGAGAGATATTAATTCCTACACACATGCTTGATAATTAAGGAATTCCATTTTTACGTAATTTCATCCGTAATAAACACTGATTTCCAGACTTTAATTTGTAGTATTATGATCTAGGCTATAAATAATTTACAAATCGTTGCACAATCTGTATTAATTAATTTATTAAATAAATAATGAAATATTAAAAATTATTTTCACAATTATTTTTCTTTGGTTCTTATTTTATACAACAAAGAGATATATTTAATTTATTAAGAAATATTAATTCCTACACACATGCTTGATAGTTAAGGAATTTCATTTTTTACGTAATTTCATCCGTAATAAACGCTGATTTCCAGATTTTAATTTGTAGTGTTATGATTTAGGCTATAAATAATTTACACGATTTGTGTTGGGCACCCCTGATCCAGACCATAAAGGACTATAAGTATCGTTGATGCTTTGATTTGGTGCACTACAGTCTATTTTTTGCAACTTGAATGCTAATGGGACCGGGACCTACTGCTTAAAGATTAAAAATTAGTGCTGACCATTATCATCGCTTATATGTATCTAATAACAATATTATTTATTATTTTAAAATAAACTAAATAGAAAAATTATTCACATTTTTTTCTTATTCTATTTAAGAAAACAACGACATATACCTGGTAAGAGAGATTACACACACACACGGACGCACGCTCACCAGTGTGTGTAATAAACTACAACTACATAAATCTTGGTAATTAAATACGGAATTTCATTTTTCTACATAATTAACACTGATTTCTCAATTTTAATTTGCTGAGAGATGAAACTCTCTCATTTTCAATTTTTACCGAGTTTAATGAAAGACAAGATGTCTAATAGTAAATGAAAATAATATTTCTTGTGAAAAGAGTATATTTCGAATTCCTACTTTAAAATGTTAATGAACACTAATACAAGGTATTACACATTAATATTCATTTTGCATTTGAGGGTTTTAATTTTCAAGCCACATATGAAATTGCATACAATATAAATGTAAACTGTCTATCCCATTACAATAAATAAAGTTAATTTCAAGCATCACTGCATAATCTATTTTAATTGTAATTATTATTTTTAAAATAAAATAAAATATTAAAATTTTATATTTCACATTTTTTTTCTTAGTTTCTTATTTAACAAAGGAGACATACTTAGTTAAGTGATGTTATTTACACACTCAAATGCACTTAAGTATGAGTAATAACGGAATAATTAATTGTAGTATTTTATTTCTTCAATAACTGAAGTTACTTCGTACTTTTAAGTTTCAATGTGATGTAGTGGATTTTTTTATGTATATTCTATCTCTTGCAGTTCAATAAAAAAGACGATGCCTAATAGTCAATTAATATTACTCTTTGTGTGACACAAATGTATTGGCAAACTTCATATAATAATATATTATAATGTATTGCATTTTGTAACTTTTTGATATTTTAACTACTAGAATTTGGATAGAATTATATGCTGTATAAAACATAAATGATTTATCACATGACAGTTAAGATAATAAATTAAATTCTTGCACCATTGCAAAATATAAGGCTATTATTTTGAAAATTAATATTAAAAAGTTATTTTTCACGAGTATTTTTCTCAGCTCGTATTTTTCAAACACAAAGGTATAGTATTAAAGAGATTTGACTGAAAAATAGGGTGCCCCCGCCAACTTGGTGATAAAGCTCTAAGCATGGTAGCTTAACATTTTCTCATGATCTCTCCGTGTCCAAAAAATCTGTATTTATATTTAAATTTATATTATAATTTATTTAACATTTTTTTTTTGCTGAAAATGATATTTTATTTTTTATCATTTTTTAATTAAAATATATCAGTAAAAATTTTAATTTATATTTGTATTCAGCTCTCCTTGTGGAACTAAATACTTATATATTAAATAATGCTTAAAAGAATTAGATATAATGAAAAGCTAATGGTTCATTATGGAAAAAATGGAGCTATGCTTTGTAAACTGTTGAGGGATTAATTGCCCGTAAATGTAAATGTCCGCTTTCTAGGAGGTTTTAGTTAATTAAGTAAAAGTATATAATTCTCTACAGTCGCCCAAATAGCAAGGGATACAATTATCGGAGGGAATTTCTTTGTGTTTTAGTAAACATAGCCAATAAATTCGCCTAGTTTGCCAAGAAGTACCCTATTCATCAGTATTACCACTACACAATATACTTAAATTTATTTATTTTTTAAATTTCAGGAAAATATTTTTCATTTAATATAATCTCGTTACAATCTCTCTCTCTCTCTCTCTCTCTCTCTCTCTATATATATATATATATATATATATATATATATATATATATATATATATATATATATACACATACACACATATATGTGTGGGGGGGGGTTAGTGAGTGTGTAGTTGAATGTAATAGAGTCATATATTATCATATTCCAATAATATATGGAATTCAGAAGACATGAAATTTGTATGACTAAATTTTAAAACTGTAGCCTATAATATTTTCATTCATTAGATATAACTTTTTACATGTCTTTATTTAGTCATGATTAGTTTTATATATTTATCTTGTAACAGTTTTAATAAGTAATTTACTATATAATTAGCACTACTTGCATTTCCACAAATTTTTCTCCTTTTGAAAATAAAATGAATTATCAAACGAAGTCTTTCTGTTATGGTATCAGTTACAAGTAACATAATTAAGTTTTTGCGCAATCGTTTCTTATACGGCATCTCCTTTTTTATTGTATTCAAAAACATTCATGGCTATATTTGTGTTATGACACACAATATGGTAAAAAATTTATGGGATTCATATGTATTATAAATGCTTATTGTATAATACATTGTATCCATTAATTTAAGTTCCTGACTTACTGGATTAGATGTAATTTTGTATAATAATAAAAGAAAATTTCATTTTGTTTAACGTCAGTAAGTCGAAGTCAAATGCTTAGATAGCTATAGAAATATTGTTTAAAATATAAAATAAAATTTAAAAAGTGAGAATTTTCGTTACTTTTTATTGTGATATGGTTAGGAGCTTAACATATAAGACTTCTCACTGCTCACAATTTAAATTGAAATGTAGGAAATATTTCTGAATTCTTAATAGATTTCTTTAAGTTTAAGTATCATTGATTGATAGTATCACCATATATCCTACCCCAACTAGATGGAGTTTCTGTTTCTTCTAGAATTTGTTTGTCGGTAAAATGATCAAAATATCCCACAAGAAATATTGAAACTTTTAGATGTTCCACAATTATTAATTGCTTCAACTGTACATTCGTTTCCCTGCATAACATCCTCTCATAGTATATAATCCGGTATGACCATTACGATTTCTAAGCTATGCTTTTTTTCAGTGTCGGGGGCCTATTTTATATTTAAATCACTCTTTGTAACTTGAAAAAATAAAGTGCAAAACTTCTTAACTGGCTATTTTTATATTTATTAGCAAATTTAAAACTAATACTTACATTGATTATCTACAGCAAGTGAACGTCCACCTATATCTTTTATAGTTATTTGCTTCTATTAACATTAACATTATCATTTATTATAACAAAACAATAATACTACATTTATTTTTCTTTAAGAGTGTAAAATCCTTTTATGTTTCTCCTCTAATATTTTGGAATTTTGTATTATTGAAACAATCGTCACTCATAGAATTGCGCTATCTTTTTCTAGTACGTAACTAGTATGAAGACAGGCTTCAAATTTAGATCTATAATAAGCACGTACGGAATTAGAATTTTAAACTAAAACTTAAGTTTCAATTGTTCATGGAATTTAGAACGAGAAATTTTTTTTTTTAAATTATGCAAAGTGTTTATTTTTTTTTTCAAGAAATATGTTATTTTTAGACTTAGTTCTTTATCCGCATAAAACTAAAAACAATTTCAGCTAATCAAATTATCAATAAATTCTCTCTTAAACTGGGTAAATTTTCTGAAATATTTTTGATAAACTTTAAAAGAGAAATTACTAGCTGCATTTTTCCTCCATTATCTACCTGAAAGGACTTAATAGTTGATATATCAGGTTCCTATATTTGAGGTGCCTCAAAACATCTACTTATGTAGAATATACGTTTATAGACTCCTTATATAGGTGGATTATGTGCAATAATATGTGCACAAATCTATGATATGGCAGTCCTCACACTGGTTATATATTTAAGTAGAACTAGCTCTACTCCTCATGATGATCAAAATTGTAGGGTACTTCAAGCCTGAGTTCACTCTTGGCTTTTTTAATTAAATTAGTTTTCAAAATTAAAATCAAATTTAAAATATCTTTTCTTCAAAAGAAAAATGAATTAATGATATTCATGATACTTCTAATACAATTTCCGTCCTCGATAAAGGAAGAATAAAGTAGACATAGAGGAAAACAATTTTACACTATTCTGCTTATGAATCATGCCTCTGAATATTTTGTAAGTTTAAATATCTATCCGTTAAAGGCATTAACAACTACTACAGAATAATTTCACAGAGCAAACAAATTTCAGAATATCAACTGTTGAGAAAATTCAAGGAATTCTCCGTACAAAATTTTGATAATTTTCTTGAAATACATGCAAGCATTGAACAAAAAGTTCACTGACTTCAGTTTTTTTTAATCTTTTCCACACTACAAAGAAATAACGGATTTTATAAAATCAAAATTTAAGAAAAAAAATTCAAGGGAAACTCTGAAATATTTCCTGGAGAAAACGCAAGCATTGACCTTATCTCCTTTTGCAGCTATAGCATTATAATTATTTTATCCAAAAAGGAAAAAGAAGATGTCATCTTATTGTTTCGAATACGATCCCAGAAATTTTCATGACATATCTTGTCGTCGTATCTAAATAACAAAAGATTTCCCCAGAACACTTTTCTGTGTAGAGTTGGTAAAATAAAAACAACATAAAGTAGTAAAAGGAGGAGTCTGAGTGGAACTCACGAAGCAAGTAAGCCTTGTTTATCCCATTATCGGAAGATGATTTTTCGGTTGTGGGTACAAGATCTTTGAGATAGCGCATTCAAGCAGATTTACGATCTCTTGATTTCTAAGGGAGATACTTTGACTTGTACAAATAAGAGTGCGCTTGAGTGAAGGATGTTATCGTTTCATTACGCTTGGAAACCTACAAGAAGTAGTAAGATTACTTGAACCTTTCTTCGGAACTGTGTTCATTTATATTAATGAGACAGAAGCTTTGTTTATTTTATTTTAATAAAAACGCGAGAGAATAAATGGTTATGATTATCAAAATATTAAAGACTGTTTGAAAAAGATTCAAGAAGAATCCCCTATATAATAATAGCCTAAGTTATCTGTCCGTCTGTCCACCAATTTATGAAGCGGTTGGACCTGGAATGGATTCCCCGGCTAAGGGCTGGCGATTATATTTATCAATTTATCCACCTAATAAATAGGTAAAAATTACAGTTTTTCTAGCATTATGACGTCATTCCTTTAACCATCTCATATAATCATTTCTTATCCCCTATATAATAATAGCCTAAGTTATCTGTCCGTCTGTCCTCCAATTTATGAAGCGGTTGGACCTGGAATGGATTCCCCGGCTAAGGGCTGGCGATTATATTTATCAATTTATCCACCTAATAAATAGGTAAAAATTACAGTTTTTCTAGCATTATGACGTCATTCCTTTAACCATCTCATATAATCATTTCTTATCCCCTATATAATAATAGCCTAAGTTATCTGTCCGTCTGTCCTCCAATTTATGAAGCGGTTGGACCTGGAATGGATTCCCCGGCTAAGGGCTGGCGATTATATTTATCAATTTATCCACCTAATAAATAGGTAAAAATTACAGTTTTTCTAGCATTATGACGTCATTCCTTTAACCATCTCATATAATCATTTCTTATCCCCTATATAATAATAGCCTAAGTTATCTGTCCGTCTGTCCTCCAATTTATGAAGCGGTTGGACCTGGAATGGATTCCCCGGCTAAGGGCTGGCGATTATATTTATCAATTTATCCACCTAATAAATAGGTAAAAATTACAGTTTTTCTAGCATTATGACGTCATTCCTTTAACCATCTCATATAATCATTTCTTATCTATATAATAATAGCCTAAGTTATCTGTCCGTCTGTCCTCCAATTTATGAAGCGGTTGGACCTGGAATGGATTCCCCGGCTAAGGGCTGGCGATTATATTTATCAATTTATCCACCTAATAAATAGGTAAAAATTACAGTTTTTCTAGCATTATGACGTCATTCCTTTAACCATCTCATATAATCATTTCTTATCCCCTATATAATAATAGCCTAAGTTATCTGTACGTCTGTCCTCCAATTTTGAAGCGGTTGGACCTGGAATGGATTCCCCGGCTAAGGCTGGCGATTATATTTTATCAATTTATCCACCTAAAAATAGGTAAAAATTACAGTTTTTCTAGCATTATGACGTCATTCCTTTAACCATCTCATATAATCATTTCTTATCCCCTATATAATAATAGCCTAAGTTATCTGTACGTCTGTCCTCCAATTTATGAAGCGGTTGGACCTGGAATGGATTCCCCGGCTAAGGGCTGGCGATTATATTTATCAATTTATCCACCTAATAAATAGGTAAAAATTACAGTTTTTCTAGCATTATGACGTCATTCCTTTAACCATCTCATATAATCATTTCTTATCCCCTATATAATAATAGCCTAAGTTATCTGTACGTCTGTCCTCCAATTTATGAAGCGGTTGGACCTGGAATGGATTCCCCGGCTAAGGGCTGGCGATTATATTTATCAATTTATCCACCTAATAAATAGGTAAAAATTACAGTTTTTCTAGCATTATGACGTCATTCCTTTAACCATCTCATATAATCATTTCTTATCCCCTATATAATAATAGCCTAAGTTATCTGTACGCCTGTCCTCCAATTCATGAAGCGGTTGAACCTGGAATGGATAGAGGCATCCATTCAAAACGAATAAAGTTTATCTTCTCCTAAACTATCGATCCGATTCTAAAATAAATTTGTATAAATATGCTTCATATCACAGCAAAAAATACTGACGTCTTTAAAACGTTCGAAATCCAACCCTTCCCTCCTTTTTGAGAGTTTAATGCCATTATTTCGAGCCCTATTTTCCCCGGTTAAGAGCAGGCGATTACATTTATCCATTTATCACTTAATAAAGAGGTAAAAATAGCAATTTTTTCTAGCATTGTGACGTCATTCCTTTAACTATCTCATTTAATCCTTTCATATTTTAAACAATTTAAATATCGTCTACACTATTTTAATATCGTTGATCACTGAACTTAGATATTACGTAAATGATTTTCTTTTATATTTGGCTTAAATAATAGATTAGATGCATACGTGATAATTTTAAATTGAATCATCGATTATTTTTTGTTGCAATGAAACTTTTACCAATAAATTCTTTTCATATAAGTCTAGGAGTCTATTTCACGGACTGATAAATATCTAACTTTTAATTTATATATATTTGGAAATTCAGAAGTTTGTTCTTTTGTGTGTTTGTTCATTATACATAACCACACGGTTTGACTAAATGAATTCAATGTGATTCTAAACTGCATTACAGGATCGGGAGACTCTAGAGGAGTATGAGATAAATAAATTATTGAGAGTGAACCAGATAATTCTCAGCCAAAAAACAAACCATTTTTTACCTGCCTCATTAGGTACTTAACAGTTCTGGAATGTTAAAAATTCTAATCCTGTCATATGATGGGCTATATGCTAGTTTTAAATGATTTAAATATCGCGTGCATTATTTTCATACGTTTTATCACTGAACTTACATATTAAGAAAATAATTTTCATTTATATTTGTATTAAATAATAGATTAAATATATAAGTGATAATTTTAAATTTAATCATCGATTACTTTTTGTTGCAATGAAAATTTTATCACCGGTATTAACAAAAAATTCTTTTCCTAAAAGTCTGGGAGTCTATTTCATGGACTAATAAACATCTAGCGTTTAAGTTATATATCTTTGGAAATTAAGAATTTTGTTCGTTTGTGTGTTTGTTTTTTATATATAACCACAAGGTTTGACTAAATGAATTCAGCGTGATTCTAAACTGCATTCACAATGTAGGGAGACTTTAGAGGAGTATGAAGATAAACACATTGAACGTGTACCGGATAATTCTCAGCCTAAACACAAACCGTTTTATTACCTCCTTCATAGGGTACTTTACAATGCTGGAAAATTAAAAATTTTACTGATCCCGTCATATGCTGGGCTATATGTTAGTTAAGTATATAATTGCCAAAAATACACCGCAGAGATGTTTTTATTTTTTGTTTTTATATTTCTCAAAATGTATATTTATCATGATGAAATTATACCAGTCTCTGCAAGTATTACTGGTATTAACCCTACCCCACGTGGAAATTTCTGGATAACAGAACTGGACCTGCAAATCAGAAACAGTAACATATTTTAGGTAAAGTCTTAATATATTTTTTAAAAATTAGTTCTCATTCGAAGATTTAAATTTTAAAAAACATATATAACATGTGAAAAAAATAAAAATATACTTAACCGCAAAATAACTTTTGAAATTTGTAAATTAGAAACAATTTTTCATTTAGAAAAGCTAATTACCATTTCTGTAAACCCTACTGAAATTAAAACGAGAAATATGTTTCATTTTATAGCATGATAAAGACTAATTTTATATCATAACTTAATTTTCATCTGCTTAACTTTTAGAGTTTTAATAAAATGTTTGAATATCAGGTACATCTAATGCTTTAGATTCTAGAATAAAATAGATATTTTACATCAATTCGATATATAAATATAGTTTCTGATATATGTATTACAACAGTCATTTTACAGGTAAGTAAATTTTATTTTTTATGTGGTGAATAATCTTGTGTTATTATAAAAATATTCTATTTGGAATAACAAAACTAAATAACTTTTAAAGCTAGAGTGTTACTAAAGAACTTGTAAAAAATTCATTTTAAAAGGAGGAAATATTTAACGTTATGATGAATCGAAGAAAGAATTTAATAATGAATATTTTAAATCTCGAAAGGTACCCCTTTAAACTTTTAAAAAGTGCTCTTAAACTGTTAACACCAACTTACCACATTAGTATGGGCAATACAGTCTGATCCGTAAACTTCTACCATTTTTGAATGATTTTTTCCAACATTCTCTCCCTCTTCTTAAAGATTTCTTAACATTGTTCGATGCTCCTCCAAAGTGATGTAATAGCAAAAAGGACTTTAACGGTTACTAAAGAATGCTACCTGTAAATACAATTCCCGAGATATTTCTATAAATGGAGGAAAGCAATTTCGTTCTTAAATTTGATCATTTACTCTTTTATTAAATAATTTATTACTGCAAAGAAAATTTACATCTGAATTACTTATTGATATTCTTTCGTCAAGCTGATAAACAGTGGGATTCATTATTATAAACAATTAAAAGGATACAATTCATTAAATAATTGAAATTATTTTTGAAATATACTATAAATAAAAAAAGGTATTGCTTGTATTGACTAGTATGTAATTATTTTTGTTGTATCTTTGTCCTGGGCAGAAATACATCAACAAAATTTTTCTATAAATTGATTAATTTTCCTTGTCGTAACATTGTGTGGACACTTAACGCTCTTTCTAAACGATATGTTTCTGATATAACTTTCAGGTATATTTCCCGTAAGAAACACATGGATTTTTAAAATTGTATCCAAACACAGCTTTTTGAATATTATAATAATGATATTTATTAATGTAATAAATTTAATTAGATCCACTAATTCTTGATGAAAATTATAATTATTATATGAATATTTTTTGCTTTTCATTAATTAGAAATAATATATAGTTAATACTTTTTTATTTTCTGATATGGAGTAACGGTGTCCTTTTTCAACTCCTCTTCTTAGCCCACTCTCCTGTTTCTAATCATGGATCTTGTTGGTGCTTCAACCACATTTGGCGAAATTGGCGTGCGTGGCGTTTGAAATCTGGCGAGGGGATCGTAACTCAACAAATTGATACATAAACAAAAACAACATTTTGAGGAAAAATTTTACAAAAATTGAATATTTAAAATCTAATTGAATTAACAAAGAAAACACAAAGGAAACACATAACATTCATACTAAATAGACTGAAACATTCACTTAATCACAAATTAAATAAACTGAGTGTGATTTTCATCACAAATTTGTGATTTAGTGTAAATTGTAAAATTAATTTAAAATAAGAGATTTGAAAGAAATTTTCAATTTTACAACTCCTCTTCAACCTCCACTCAAAATACAGTTTCTTTTAAGTCAAAGAGTTTTTTGCTGGATGAGATCCCGCCTACCGTTTACCTTTGGAATTGTAAAGGCTTAGCATATGTCATTTTAAGTCGCGCTCGATCATTGCAAAGCCTAAGACTTGAAGCCTTAAATCCTATTGAATTTGTTGGTACAAGACCATGTAATCTTGCAGCGAAAGAGGAAATGGAACGAATGAGAAATGAAAATAACATCGATAATAACGAAATTTAATTGTTAATAGAAATAAATTCACAAAAAAATTGGAAAATACCAAGAGAAAGTTAGTCCAAAGGGATGAGGGAGGGTAGGCGGGATCTCATCCAGCAAAAAACTCTTTGACTTAAAAGAAACTGTATTTTGAGTGGAGGTTGAAGAGGAGTTGTAAAATTGAAAATTTTTTTTCAAATCTCTTATTTTTAGCTTTCTTCGGTAACATTAGAGCAGTGGTTCTCAACGGACGTGATGCCACCTCTGGGATTAATATTTATTAATGTAGCAAATTTAATTAGACCCCACAATTGTTGTTAAAAGTTAAGTATTATATGATTTTTTTATTTTCATCAATTAGAAATAATATGTAATTAATACATTTTTTCCTGATATAGTGACGGTCTTTTTTTAGCTTCCCTGTGTAACACTAGAGCAGTGGTTCTCAACGGAGGGGATGACCCTCTGGGAGGCGGTGGGCGATGCTAGTGGGCAGTGATCTTGTTTTGGGCGGTAGGATGGTGATGTCAGTAGGTTTTGGTTTTTAAACTTAATTTTAAAAATACCAAATAAATTTATTGCATTAATTATTTAATTTTCACGATTTATAGCAGTAATAAAACGAACTTACGTGGTGCTACCAGAACCAGTTATTTTCATTCCCTATATTCTGCGTGAAATTGGGCCGACATTCAGAAAAACCTATTAAGGGCGTTCTCACCAAAGACGTTTAGGGGCTAACCGCGATTAACCCATAGCGCCAATCAATGGTGGGAAGCAATGCTACATTTAAACAGAGATTAATCGCGATAAGCCGTTAAACGACTTTGGTAAGACCGGCCCTTAATCAACAGCATTTGTTTGGTTTGGTTTTGAGTTCTACGGCCTACTCTTTTGCAACACGAGGAATATTGAGACCGAAACCTACTACTTAAAGCGGACTGCTGCTAAAACTATGCCTCAATGAGATTCGAACCCACACTCCGAAACCAAAGGTCAGCACCTAACCGTTCAGCCTTAGCATTCGTTTGAGCGTTCCTTCAGCGTGTCTTAGTAACACAAGTTTGATTAGTAATTCTATTGAAAAGAAATTCTTAAACATTTTACCTCTTATAATTCAGTATTTCTCCTACTCTATACTTTAATTTATGGGATTTTTACAAAGGGGGTCGTTGAACACATTTCGGCTCTGTAGGGGGGTGGTAATTTAAAAAAAGGTTGAGAATCATTGCGCTAGAAGAAGATGTCTTTAGGTCATTCAAATTATTTCTAACATCAGTGGCAGATTGTGACTTCAGACATGTATTATCCAGATGGAGTCTTGCTATTTCTTTTGTGCTTTTCTCTAGCTTCTTATGCTGATTGGTTTGAGCAGCATGCACAGGTTGATTTAAGAAGATATAGTACTTTTTGAAATGAAAAGTCTTTGTTATAATAGCCTATTTTTGATTCAACATAAAAAGAAAAGTTCTGCTCTATTAAGAATATTTTTTCCTAGATCTGTAATAAAGATCCAACTTTATAAAAAATAAATTAGTTTGTTATTTGAAGCTATACGTTTAAAAAAAGCATAATATATGTAAAACCAAGTGAATAAATAGAAATCTACGTTCTGCAATTTGAAATTTTTTAATTAGAAACTAATTTTTTATACCAAATAGAAGCTAAATGTCTGTTTGATTTTGTAAAACTGAATTATATATAAATATGAGCAATATATTTTATTTCGTGTCAGGATAAAGGCTCATTTTTTAAAAATTTCAATCAAATTCTTAACAGTTGTTAGTTGTGTTTTATTCAAAATATTAGATACAAGTTTTAGGTTTAAAAAATAAAAGACATTTTACTTCGATTGGATTTAAAAACTAAATTTCTAATATACATATATTTTAAAAGTTATCTAGCGGATTGAAAAATTTTCTTTTTTTTTCGTTTCGTGTATATTATCTGTGGCAGTTTTCAAAGTATGTTACTTAAAATAACAAAACTAAATTTTTTTTTCAAAATTAGAGCGTTGTTAAATAATTTGTGAGGAATTCCTTTTAAAAGAACGTAACTTTTGTATGAGTAATCCAAAACAGGCTTTTAGGTTGAAGATTTTAAGTTTAATACTTAAAGAAAGAAATGTTATAGGTGAAAAAAAAAGAGTTCATTTTTTATTTTTCTACACAGTCAAATTTGGTTTAATTTGAATTCTAAGGTGAATGTAAAACCTAACCAGTGAGTGTAAATTCATATTAACAAATTTCACTGAATTTTAGGTGGATAGGAAGGAGAGCGTAAGCTGCTGATTTGCGGTACTGAAGTCTTTGAGTTAAAATCCTACAACTCATATGAGAATTCATACACATTCACAGTCAGTTTAAGTGCAGTAAAATCTGAGTATAATGATACTGTTTAAAAGGATAAACTTGAGTATAATGATATTTTCTAGTTTACTTAGTATATCTCGAACGTGCTTGAGTGCTCGAACTACGAACATAAACAGTGAGTTCGCAAATTATCTGCTTATAAAAATAACTTTTTAGGTCCCTTGGTTATTATTACAGACAGATTTACTTAATATTTTAATAAACTTTACCTTAGTTCATTCTAATTATTAATTATCCCTTGTGTGACGAGAAGCTTACCGTAGTTCCTCAAATCAACCACTTAAAAGTAATAGATTACTTACTTTACTTTGTAGATCCTTACTTTTTAATGCCACTCAATAATTTTTTGGTACCTTGTGCGTTGTTACAGACAGGTTTACTTAATATTTTCCTTAGTTAGTTCTGATTATTAATTATCTCTAGTGTGACGAGAAGTTAACGGTAGTTCCTCAAATCAACCACTTAAAAGTAATAGATTACTTACTTTACTTTATAGATCCTTAATTTTTATTGCTCAATAATTTTTTAGGTACCTTGTGCTTTATTGCAGACAGGTTTACTTAATATTTCCTTACTTCATTCTAATTATTAATTATCCCTTGTGTAACAAACAGTTCACTGTAGTTCCTCAAATCAACCACTTAAAAGTAATAGATTACTTACTTTATAGATACTTAATTTTTAATACTCAATAATTTTTTAAGTACCTTGTGCGTTATTACAGACAGGTTTACTTAATATTTTCCTTAGTTCGTTCTGATTATTAATTATCTCTTGTGTTACGAGAAGTTCACCGTAGTTCCTCAAATCAACCACTTAAAACTAATAAATTACTTTACTTTATAGATCCTTAATTTTTAATACTCAATAATGTTTAGGTACCTTGTGCGCTGTTACAGACATGTTTACTTAATATTTTTCTTAGTTCGTTCTAATTATTAATTATCCCTTGTGTGACGAGAAGTTCACCGTAGTTCCTTAAATCAACCACTAAAAAGTAATAGATTACTTACTTTACTTTATAGATCCTTAATTTTTAATACTCAATAATTTTTTGGTACCTTGTGCGTTGATACAGACAGGTTTACTTAATATTTTCCTTAGTTCGTTCTAATTATTAATTATTTCTAGTGTGACGAGAAGTTAACGGTAGTTCCTCAAATCAACCACTAAAAAGTAATAGATTACTTACTTTACTTTATAGATCCTTAATTTTTAATACTCAATAATTTTTTGGTACCTTGTGCGTTATTACAGACAGGTTTACTTAATATTTCCTTACTTATTCTAATTATTAATTATCTCTTGTGTTACGAGAAGTTCACCGTAGTTCCTCAAATCAACCACTTAAAAGTAATAGATTACTTACTTTATAGATACTTAATTTTTAATACTCATCAATTTAAGTACCTTGTGCGTTATTACAGACAGGTTTACTTAATATTTTCCTTAGTTCGTTCTGATTATTAATTATCTCTTGTGTTACGAGAAGTTCACCGTAGTTCCTCAAATCAACCACTTAAAACTAATAAATTACTTTACTTTATAGATCCTTAATTTTTAATACTCAATAATGTTTAGGTACCTTGTGCGCTGTTACAGACATGTTTACTTAATATTTTTCTTAGTTCGTTCTAATTATTATCCCTTGTGTGACGAGAAGTTCACCGTAGTTCCTCAAATCAACCACTTAAAAGTAATAGATTACTTACTTTACTTTATAGATCCTTAATTTTAATACTCAATAATGTTTAGGTACCTTGTGCGTTGTTACAGACATGTTTACTTAATATTTTTCTTAGTTCGTTCTAATTATTATCCCTTGTGTGACGCGAAGTTCACCGTAGTTACTGAAATTAACCACTTAAAGTAATAGATTACTTACTTTACTTATAGACTTAATTTTTATACTCAATAATGAGGTACCAGTGCGACAGACATGTTTACTTAATATTTTTCTTAGTTCGTTCTAATTATTATCCCTTGTGTGACGAGAAGTTCACCGTAGTTCTTCAACCACAATATATGTTAAAATAAATCCTTTTTCTAGATATTAAAAAGGTAAATTGAAAGCCTATCAGTTAATTTACTGCTATGGAAACATTGAAAGACTTTCCAATGTCAAATACTCGTGTAATGCCTGAGAAATCAGAACAAGCTTTCAGTTGACCATGGTGTTTCGATCCGTGACTATCGAATGTTCATGCCACAGCTAAGAAGCATAGAGATAGAGAGATATATATTTATGTTTGGTCTTTGCCTAAAATTTAAATAATCTGCATATATGAGGATTAAGAGTGGAGAAGGGATATCATTCTTGTTCTTGGAACATCTTTGAAAGGACATGCTGTATCGTATTCTTGGTATAACTCTATCATCGCCAATAACAAGTGGGTTAGAACAAAGGCAAGGAGTAAGACTTAAGATAACAGAATTGCAATTTTATAATTTCTCTCGAATATCCGAACACTCGTCTTTATTCTACAAAATAATGCAATGCATAATTCACTTTCAGCATTAGATGAAACTGAAAATTTAATATTATTTTAGATCAATTGCATCTGAAACTAACCACACTGGATTAAAGCACTAAATTAACCACGTCTGGTTAAATCCCGTTACACTTAACAAAATTATCAATTTTTGAAAATGTGAATAATATTGTAATATTTACAATTGTTTGAAAAATAGTTAAAAGTTAGAAGTGAAATGTGGAATGTTTTTTTCTATCCTTTAACATCTGGTGTTCTTTTTTAATACCAATTAAAAATAGTTTGCAGAATTTTTAACTATTTTTTCCACTTAAAGATAGATGATAATCCTTTAAATAATGTCCAAATAAAAAAGCACTTGCCATTATTTATAATTTTGTAGCTTGAATCAATCAATATCTTAGGAATTTTTATGTCTCGCACTGTTTGCAGCCTGAGATTATTCAGTAATTGATGAAAAAACTCAGATTGGAAATGATAACAAAGAACTATGTCTGTGATAAAACTTCACTTCACAATACTATGTTTATATATGATAGCGATTAAATCTTTTATGAAAATTTTTTTTATATATGACATCCTATATTTTTAAATATTACAGCTCATTGCTAACTAGACTTGTACTATATGCAGTTTTTCATTTTACACTTTTTTACTTACGTGAACTCATAATAACTTCGATTTTACATATTCATCTATACATATTTTGCAGACATGATTGGGGCATTAAAGACATAAAAGTACTGTGTTTCCAAAAAATATAACTGCATTGACTGTAACTGGATATAAACGTAAAATAAACGTATTTTCCAAAATTTATTTACTGATCACAATCACAGCAATTTTGGATCACTGACCCTTTTAATTTATATAATCCACTATCTGCATAGATCTGTAAAACAAACACTAAACAACATTATATAGTTGCAAAGTAAATACCATACATGGATGTATATTTCTCTCCATCAATATGAGAGTCCAATGAATGCGATAGCTGTCATTTAATCTTAAGGAAATTCCCTGTGTTATCTATCACAAGCAATGACGTCATATTTTCAATCGAACTACAAGGGGAATTTTTAGAGTTGGGTTGTTAGATAAAAATGTTTCGTGTACAAACCGAGTATGATGTTCTTAAAAACTTGTTTATTATTTTTATAAATTAATAACCGACCACGTTCAAATAGCGATTATCGTAATATTGAAATAAAATTATTCATTTATTTTAAAGATCAGTCCTTTAGCTTTCGAAAAATAGTTTTAGCTTGTTTCTAGAGTCATTAGAAGTCATGATACAGCTGTAATTATCACCGGAAGTGTCGAAAAGATAACGGAAGTGAGCTGTTAAGGGCTTGACTTTGAGTGTTAGCATGAAAACGTCCTAAATAGCTTATTATAGGTTCTAATAAATGAATAAATGACTCCAGCATATTTATGAATATTTATCCAATTATAAAACACTTCACGAATTTATCCAATAAAATCTTTCAATTGAATTTCGGAAAACTGTGATTTTCGCTACACCACCACACCTCAACAGTCATAACTGCTAAAATAATTTTTAGAATTTAATTAGAATTAAACTGCATATTTTAATGATGTTATGCATGCATTGCACCTCAGGATTATAAATATATTCATTTTGATATGAGTTATGGTCATTTATGTTAGAAACTTCATAATTTTTTTCTTGAATTTTTGCTTTAAACTACTTGATTGGCTATAATTCATTTATACTTTAGAATATTTTCATTCTGGAGGTTCAATGCATACATAATGGATATATGTCTGCATTTATCTAAATAAAAGTGATATGTTTTATGTATTTTTTTAGTTAGGAGTGTTGCCTTAAAGTAAAAAAAATGCTTGTTTTTTCTCTATTTTTACCAATTTTTGATACTATATATATATATATATATATATATATATATATATATATATATATCTATCTATCTATCTATCTATCTATCTATATATATATATATATATATATATATATATATATATATATGTGTGTGTGTGTGTGTGTGTGTGTGTGTGTGTGTGTGTGTGTAAGGAAAATTCTCAGGGGTTTTCAAAACTTAAATCAAGGGTAAAAATTCCCGCGTCATTTTCCATTCCCCTTTTTAACCCCTAACCTAAATTGACCACTGGGCTACAGGTTACGCCCTCAGAGAAGGGGCCTGGCCAATTATAAACCTACATGGCCCTAGCGGACAATTTAGGAAATTTCCAAATAAAAAGGAGATACACGCTAGCGGAGACAGATTTTTCTAGAGATATTTTCCCACAGATGTTGACCCAGGTGTTACTTGTCTTGTACATAGAACTTCATGCTAGCTGACCCTTCAGTTTGTCCCTATGATGAAGTGGGAACCCGTCCTTCAAAGTTATCTTAATAAAGGTCTTTAGCTGAAACGGTATCATTTTTATGGCCATGACTGCAACCACCCATTGACAACTCCGTCTCATTACAAGTACATATGTTTATTTTCATATTTTTCTATGTTTTATAACCTATTACTGCAATAACTAAAAAAATATTTCCATAAAAACCTTATTTAAAAATTTTGGCTCCGAAAGTGGTCGGTTACTTAAGATATATATATGTGTGTGTGTGCTTTACTTTTTTACGAAAAGTGTATTTACATGGAAAATACTGTATGCAATCTCTAAAATTTATTTTTTTTTATTTCATTGATTATAGGAAAATAAATATGTATAAAATCCTTTGCATGCGTGTATGTGTGTATGTTCACTACACATTTTTGATCTTGATGGAATTTTGTACGGTGGTTCAAGTAAACCCTGGAGAGGCTTGTGACAGGACATATTGTTTGGACTTGAAGATTTGCAAGGACATGGTGAAGATATAATTTTTTTTCCATGCAGCCTAAAGACTATGGATTTAACATTTATAAAATGTGTTTAGTTCTTTTCATGATAATTTTAAGTCATTTTATCCTGTTTTTAGTTAAATAAAAAATTTTACAAAAATTTTTATCAATTTCTTTTTTATTGGGTATAAACTTTTTTAAAAACAAT
>CM063508.1:76098491-76225991 GCA_032207245.1 Pardosa pseudoannulata | reverse complement strand
GAATTTTTTTGGCATTACGTTCAAGCATAACACTGAAAGTTATCAGAATCGATTTTTTTCATTGAAGTCGGAACAATGAAGTATTTCACGACCTTCCTTTATTTTGTATAAGGTAGCAAATTTAGAGAAATACTTCTTGTTGATAATTATTACTTCCTAATTGATAATTGCCTATTTAAAATTATTTATTCATACACACATCTTCCGTATCCAGTAGAAAGAGGAAATTTTAAAAAGGCAGGACTCACAGGACGATCAGAACAAAAATGAAGACTCAAAATGTGGTTAACTAGAGAGACTTTCCATGGCGAATCAAAATTTACTTTGAATTATTACTTCTACCACAGTTTATGAAAGTGAAGTATATGAGTAAAAAATATGTAAATATACATTTATTTTTTTGCTTTTTGGAAATGATGTTACTGGATATGAAAAGTGTTATGTACATAACACCCCGCACCTCCATATATATATCAGGCGGTAAAATTAATCCACCATTTAAGTTTGAAATTTAGACCCTATTATTTTTAATCTCCCAGGCTTGCTGGACGATCAGAAGACTTAGGTGGTTTACAGTCATGACATTGAAATAACAACAAAGTCCATGGTGAAATTTAGTTTTAAACTAAGAAAAGACATTTTTCTCTTACCAAAGCCGAGCAATTAATGATACATGAAAAGACTTTTCTATTACGAAGTCCATCCCACAGCGAGAGTTGAGACCGATTCTTTCCCTAGGGAGAGCAGCATAGTCAGCGATATTAATAGTCAGAAAGGAACATAGATCATTGGAAAAGTGAGCCATTTTCTTGAGACAGCTGGAAAGTTGGCGAATGGATAGAAAATTAGCATTTATTTCAGAATTAGCTTTGGGAGACCGGTAAAAAGAATTTGAAATCATTGGACACTACTTTTAATAAGATATTACGTAGCTGGGATAATAAATATAAAGAATGAGAGGAGGAAAACGAGAAAACTAGAGAGATATTTTAAGTGTAATAATTTATATATATATATATATATATATATATATTTACACACATATATATATATACATATATATACATATTATTTATACATATTTATACATATATATATACATATATATACATATACATACATATATATATACATATATATACATATACATACACATATATATATATACATATATATATATACATATACATATATATATACACATATATATATATATATACATATATATACATATATACACATATATATACATATTTATACATATTTATACATATATATACATATTATATATATACTATACATATATACATATACATATATACATACATATATATATATATATATATATATATATATATATATATATATGCACATATATATATACATATATATACATATACATATATATACATATACATATACATATATATATATACATATACATATATATATATATATATATATATATACATATATACATATATATATACATATACATATATATATATACATATATATATATATATATATATATATATATATATATATATATATATATATGTTTTTTTGTGGATTCTATTGAATTTATATTGTGGACCTGTTTGAACATACTTAGCACAATATGAAATTTGTTTAACTTATGCAACATATGAAAAATCATTCGTATTTTTTTTACATAGTGTAGGAATAACAGATATAGTGTAATAGATGCAAAGTATAATTTGTCCTTATAACTTATTCTTCCAAATACTTCTGCATCAAAGAGAAATTTTCGAATTTGCATTCAATGCCACCTATCAATTTAGAATGTCTTTCCAAATACTTCTTTGTCAATTGTACTAAGATTTTAATTAAAAATTTAGAAAGTCATAATCTCATATAAATCAATGAGATAAAACAAATGTAATCTTTTAATCATGAACTACCAGAGGTGCTGGCAGTCTGTGACCTTTGATTTGACAGCCCAGGAGATATCTCTAATGAATTAAAATCAACAAATAAAAAAATTCTTTCACTAACATCTCGAATGTTACAAAAAGAATTATTCATACTGAAAGGTCAAGATACCTCCGAAATGCGATTAAAAATTGCACTTTTTCCTTGCAATGTATTTTTTTTCATCCTTACTTTACTGTTGTCACTTGACGTGTTAGAAGAAATAAAATTGGATTATTGTCGAAGACAGATTTAGTAAATCAACGGTCTTAGAAATGAAGTTGAATTGTTTTCTCCAAAAGGAGGAAAAACTTGAGCTGAGACTTATAGGGTGTCAAGTGCTTCAAGGGAGATGCTTAAATTTCACTTTGATATATGATCATGCAATATATGTTAATAAGGGCGTAAAAATGTCTTTCAGGCTGATTAATGGGTTTTTAGAATTATAAAAGACAAATTTATTATCAAGTTTATTTTAATTCAGTGTTTATTTCAAATGAAATAAAGCAGGATTGATTGTGTAGGAATCAAAATTTCAATAAAGAATTAGAGATTGAATTAAATTCAATTTTCAACGAGGATATTTAAAGAATTTTAATTTGAATTTCGCACAAAGATATCGAAATAGTTTGTACGAAATATCAACATTAATAAAAGTTCAAATTAAAAGAAAATGGTATCACAGGGCAGGTTCGTAACTAGGATTAGTTTCGGAAGTGGGGTTCAAACTGGACTGAATCAACTATACATTTATTTATTCAATATTTATTTTTGTATTTATTTCGTAAACATAAAATTTCGTCTAGAAAAATATTTAAAACTTAATATTAATATATATTATTAACAATCAGAATGAAATAAAGGTGCCTGCCCAGCTATGACTCGCGAACTTGAGGTTCATGGTTCTATCCACCGCGATGTCATATTTTCCAAATTATCATTATATTTGCAATTAATCTTTTTTTTAAATATTATTATTTTTAAGCTTATTTTAATATTTTTAAAAATAACCTTTTATTTTTAAATTCAATTTCTGATTTTTATATCAATAAAAATGTTTACTTCATGGTTTTTGTACGGATGTCCCTGACCGCAAAAATATGTATTTTATTTCTGTCCCTAAACTTTCTACTCTCTAATTTTGTGTCATAAACTCACGAATCCACCTCCCTATCCCCTCTTTCCTCTTTTTAGTTGTTTTATTTTCTGCTCGTTGTCATTTTATGCTTACTGTTAGAAATCTCTGGATTAGAGGGCTCGGCCCAGGCGATACAGTTGACCTACCATCCTGAAGGTTCTGAAGAATGAAATATTAACATTTAAATATTACATAAAATTTAATATTATATCTAAAATTCCATGTAAAATTTCGTGTAATATATTTTAGTTTATGTATAAAGCACTTTCAGACAAAAATAATGAAATTTAAAAAGTAGCATCCAAATAAATCTACAATAAAGTAGATACCAAATAAATCTATAAAAACGTAGATACCAAATAAATCTATAAAAACGTAGATACCAAATAAATCTCTCCTCATAAAGTTTTTAAATATATACATGGTGTTCTATGATGTTTAAAATGACTGCTGATCCCCAGCTGTAATATTCAAAGTCATTTAAATTTCAAATTTTTAGTTTTGTTATATTTTGTGCAGTCTT
This sequence comes from Pardosa pseudoannulata, assembly GCA_032207245.1. Taxonomy (NCBI): domain Eukaryota; kingdom Metazoa; phylum Arthropoda; class Arachnida; order Araneae; family Lycosidae; genus Pardosa; species Pardosa pseudoannulata. The sequence continues at coordinate 76,222,395 of CM063508.1, read as the reverse complement.
TTAGATTTAAGATAGTCATCAATATGTATTTGGGAGAAACGGTATTCATAGGTGTAACAATAAGTTACATTCAGTTAAACTTTTTTTACCCCTTCTCTAAAGTCATCGTCAAAAACATAAAAAACAGGACTGGTATGAACTAGGAAGAAACTTCGGACTTCTCCCAACCAGTAGATGGTTGGGCCCGTTTGTTTGGTGGGATTATGACCCCCCCCCGTTCTTGAGTAGATCCCTGTATTTTGGGGAGATACGAGAAAAAGGAAAAGTGACTCCATTTTTTTGCGAGACCAACGCCGAGTCCAGAGGAGTTTTCCACATCTACAAGTGATAAGTTGTATTCCTGATGTATTCTTTAGGCATTTAATTGTATAACATCATTTAATCAAGACATATTAGGTGTGTTTTTAATGAGCATTAATTTCTTCTTTCTAAAACACTAGGCCAACGTAACATTATTTTCACAATGGGTTAACATGAGAAATTGAAGACAAGTGCCGAAAACTGATATATTTTTTAGGTGTCTTCTGTCATGATAATACTCGGTCCCACATTTCCACTAAAACCGGGTAAAGAATTATCATGCATGACCAGGATGTTTCATGCCCCTATATTTACCAGTCTTGGTCTCCTCTGATTCTCATCCCTTTAGGTCCCTTCAAAATTTTTCTAAAGTTGTAGCGTTTCACTTTTGTGATTATGTCATTCAATGAAATTTACTTACGTTTTTTGTAAGCCTTCATCCGTATATGCAAATACGTATGTTTTAACAATTTTACAAAGGGTGCTACATGCAAGTAAACTGTTTTCATACTGTCGTGAGGGACTTTCCATTTTTGGTTGTATTTGGAAAACAAATCCTCTACGGTCATATATGATTTACACGTACATGCAAATGCAGTATGTTTTCTCAATTTTACAATGGGTGCAACATGCAAGTAAACTGTTTTCATATTGTCGTGAGGGACTTTCCATTTTTGGTTGTATTTGGAAAACAAATCCTATACGGTCATATATGATTTACACGTACATGCAAATGCAGTATGCTTTCTCAATTTTACAATGGGTGCAACATGCAAGTAAACTGTTTTCATACTGTTGTGAGGGACTTTCCATTTTTGGTTGTATTTGAAAAACAAATCCTCTACGGCCATATATGATTTACACCCACAGGGATTTAGTAGAGTATAAAAGGAATAACTGATCTTAGCAAACGAAATTCCTTCAAAAGCATATTAATATTACTATGATAGCCTTTCATTCATTGTAGTATCACTATAATTTTATTTACTGGAGACAGTTGATGAATTGTGGCTTTTTTTGGAAGATACATGGAATTTTAGGAAGATATAAAAGGAATAACTTTGGAAGATACATGGATTTTTTGGAAGATACATGGAAGTTTTGGAAGATATAAAAGGAATAACTGATCTTCGCAAACGAAATTCCTTCAACAGCATATTAATATTACTATGATAGCCTTTTATTCATTGTAGTATCACTATAATTTTATTTACTGGAGACAGTTAATGAATTATGGCTTTTTTGGAAGATACATTCTCTACAGTCATATGTATCTTACTCAGTGATTTAATAGAGCATAAAAGGAATTACTGATCTTCGAACACAGTAACCTCTAGATTGCACACTAATATCGCTAGTATCTTTTCAATAGTTGTTTCCTAGTAATATCATTCTATAATTTTATTTATAGGAATCAGTTAATGAATATTTTAAGTATCTTTTAAGAGGGGCTATTATTGAGTAAAAAAGTGAACAGAAATTAGTCTTTTCAGCAATTTTTTTTAAAAAATCTTTAAGACACTTTTTAACTAGAATTTTTGTCCCTTAAACTGAGATATCTAGTTTCCATTCAAAATATATGATGTTCATTGCTTGAAAAAGGTGTTTTATAAATAATTTGTTATTTACTCTCTGTAATTAAAATTCAAAAACTACGAATGTCTTGCGTGCTAGAAGTTAGACAATATTTTAGATTCACAATAATTCTTTCACAAATATCATTTGCCAATTATATTTTTTACAAAGCATTTCATTCAAGTATTTCATTCAATATCCTTTAAAAATATCGTTTATCAATTACATAATTTATAAATGATATTTGTAATACGTCTTTACATTATGCATAATTTGAATTCTATAATAATTATTTCATATGTAAATACTAGGAATTATAAAAGTAAAAAATAACCCTAATTTTTAATGGTAAATAATCAAAACTTAAAAATATAATAACAATGATTATTTGACGTATAAATTGCCACTAAAAAGATTAACTAAATGTACATACATTAGAACTCAAAATTTCGTGAAGGTTTTGGGAGTAGTTTGTAAGATTACATGGGTACAAATCAATAAAGCTGAAGTCTGAAAAAAATTATTATTTAAAGTTAAAAAAAGTTTTATTATTTACAGAAGGGATAGAGATGCAAATGATATATAGTTTCAATTAAGATAATGAAAAAGTATTATGTTATTCAATTCTGCAGAAATATTAGTAGTTTCTTCTATAAAAAAAAGTTAATTAAAAATTTGGGATATTTAATAGTCCTTAAAGTTGATAATTTTTAAATGGCTACTATTTTCGGAACAAATTTTCCCTACTGTATAAGTCCTCTTCCATTTTCTTCAAACTCAGCATTGGTTAGTAGTTCTTTTAATCTAATATCATCTCCGTGAAATAAATTTTATCTTTTTTGTTGTTGAAAGACACAGATCGCTTGCTTACGCATTTTGCGACTCGGCGATGATATATCTGAACATATTTTTAGAAACAGAATTCAAAATATTTCAAGTCTAATGTCTGAAGGTTTATTATACCAACAGTTTATTTTTATGAATAAAATAGTAGATAATTTCCCCCTTTTTTTAGATTGAAGAATTGTTGCCCTAAAACATAACAAATTTAATACCTGTTTATAAACAGATATTTTTACTGTCCATAACCTCTCATTTATTTATATTTTGCACTTTTCATACGAGTATTTTAAAGAGTGCTTATATTTGTTCATATCACTGTGGTAATTTTTTGACGAAACAAAGGCTAATTAAACTGGAACCTTCTGCTTAAAACCTACTCTTTATGACTATAAACATTCAAACTTGTAAACTCCGATATTAAAAGGTATCCTCATTCGTATTTTGAATGGACAGTTGACCTTTTTTAGACATAAATACATCGATTTTACTATAAAGTTTAATGTTTTGTTGGATATGTAAATTGTTATTAATGAAGTTTATTTCTTCAGAATAAATTATAATAAAGATCAATCTATCATAAAGTGAAAACAGAAAGCAGCGAGTTGTTGTTATAAAATATTTTATGTAAAATTTAAAAAAAAATGCTTTGTATTATGCGAGCATTTTTACAGAAACTAAAAATTATTCTTTAAAATATTTACTATATTCCGCACAAACTATTTCTATATACAATTTTCTCTAATAAAAAATTGTATAAACATTTATCGTAATTTCAAGTAGATAAGCTGAGGATAATACGGGCTCAAAAATTAAAATTTAATGTTTGCAGCTTAACTCCCAAGGTAGCATAAGTGAAGGAATTTTATTTATGTTACTAATCCTACCTTCAACCCCCTTCCCTCAAAAAAAAAAAAAAAAAAAAAAAAAAAAAAAAAAAAAAAACATGTTTTTCAAGTATCTTTCAAGATTACTGTATTTTTCTAGAAGAAATTAAAGTTAATGATAGATTCATTCATTGTTGGAAGTCGGAACTAAAAGGATTAATTTTTTTTGTTTGAAGCACAATGGGCAAAATTTTGGGTTAAAATAAAAGCAGTATCTACTGCTTAAAGTTGATTCATATATGTTTACTGAGGGATTCGAACCCACTACTCGTATATCCGAAAACAGTGCCCTATCTATTCGGTTATACCCCAACACTTCCTAAACTGCTCAATATGAGGTTCAAGTGAGCAAGAGAATCAAAAACGTTCTTTCATGTGGGGATTAAACGTATAAATCTAATTTTAAAAGTAGTATGAACTACTATATTTTAACTATATTTTAATAACTATAATTATGACTATATTTTTATAACTATAACTATATTTTTTAATATTAGTACAACTTTAGCTTTGGGCTGTTTAAATTCTCTAGTACTATCCTTTTTTGTTAAGATATTACATTTGTAGAAAGGTAGTAGTGTTTTCACAATAAGATAAACTAAGTGTAGGAATCATTATCTGAACTTTTTTTCATTACCGCGGATGTGCCAAGTGTCAAATTCCCACTTCTGTGCTGTGTTACTTTCTCCAGTAGTTAATATCCCTCTAGCTAATTGTTCATCACAGGAATAGATTATATCTTGAGCCACTTCGCAAACATCAACTTTAGTTTTAGAAAGCCATTTAACGGAGGAATCATGGTCATGGCTTAATTTAGATCTTCTATGAAGTCTCTACCACGAACACAGAAAATATAAGCTTGCTAAAAATATTGACTATTACACATAAATTTTTGTACTCTTGAAGTAATAGTTCTTCATTCATATTAATCATTTTCCTGAATATTTAAACTAAGCAACTTACAACGACATCTAGTGTTACGTTTCGGTACTAAAGTGAAATCAAAGAAATTTGAATGATTTTGTTATATTTTAACCTTTTCTTTCTGCTTTTGATATTTTTTTAAATGTTTCTGTAAACTTATGAACATCATTTCTAATTTGTAGGGTTTTTTTAGCTGGTTATGCGACTCTTAATACGCGAAGTGACTAGAAAAAATCATGCAACATTTTAATGTTTTAATAATACAAATATAGACATTTCGTATGAGTCTATATTTGTATAATTATACACAAAAAGAGATGACGTAATTTATAAAACGTTTTTGTAAATTATTAATAAGGAATTATGAAACTTTATGCGGAAATTCTACAGAAGAATAACTAAATGAATCCTATTAAAAAGTTAAATTTAATTTATCTGATAGTTGTTTTTATCTTCTTTTTAACCAACAAACCACATAAAAAATTACGAAAACTCAAATTTTAATGAATTAAAATTATATTGTTTCTAACTGCAATAAGCTATTAAAAATGGTTTAAAATTAAAAGTACTTAAAGCATAGATTTATCAAACTACGCGCATATGTACTTTAATATGATCTGTATAATTTTGAATATTCGTACACATTTTCTCTTTAAATTAGGAGTATATTAATATTCAGATAATTTTAAACATGGTTTTACTAAAGAAATATAAGTTTTTAACATAAAATTTAAAAAAAACTAAAAATTAGAAAATATTGAAGTAGTTCTTAAATATTTCATCATTGTTATTGTCAATTCATGCATAAAATCTATTCGAAATATCGAGGAATATTATTTCATAGAATTTAGTAAATTTGATAGACTATCAATATGTTCACTGACTTAATAATACTATTATAAAATTATTGTTTTCCAAATTGTTGTTTGATTTTAAGGTGCTTTGACAGTATGAATACTGAGTTTCAATATTATTTTTATGCTGCAAAAATAAATTAAAATATATTATTTGTAAAGGTATTAATAAAACCTTCGAAAATCCTTCTCTTCTCTCGAAAAACTTTCGAAAATCCTTCAGTTTTAAACATAACATATTTAAAGATTATGTATCTGTCCCCTTATACTAAATTATAACTCAAATTTTTGGAAATGTTTGTTAATTTTCAAATATGAATCTCCTGAGATACGTTGTACTTATGCTCTGGGTATAACGATAGTTACTGAGTACAATGCTATAGTAATAAAATAGTAAGGAGAATACAAACCAATAATAATAATAATAATAATAATAGAAAATAACAAATAATAATTAATAATCGCTCAAGGAGCAGGGAGAATTCATATGTATTTCCAAATAATACTAATGCCTGGGAATAATTCTAGTCACTGCGAGATTGGTTAACTTAGAGTTACCAAAAATATTATATCAGTAACGTAAAGGTGGCTTAATACATAACATGCTAAAACAAATATACATAAACAATACTCTTGAATAGACTCTTGACAATTAACTTAGAAGGATAAACACATATTTAAAAAGAAACTTGTAACGTAACAAAAGTTATAATCACGAGGTGCTAAACAATTGAAATATATTATGAAAAACTAGCACTTTGCAATAAGCTGTTAGACATAATTTTTTTAATGCTGTTAAAAAGAAATGTATTGGTACACAATTATACAAAAATAGCACCAACTACTTTAAAATCCAAAGAAATTTTTCCATTCTCACTTTTAGTTCTGCAGAGTTTTTATCATATCTAGTTTATTTCATCAATTCCATACACAACCGTATATATAATAGAAAAGAAGATATAGTATTTTTGGTTGTTTAATGGTAGTTTAATTAAATATATTGTTATTTTTAGGTTGTTTCCTTTGGATTTAAGGATTGAAGATATTTTTAGCTTTTAAACAAGTTATATAAATTCGAGTTGTATATTTTTAGTGAGGTAAAAAAAGGGTTAGTTTCAATTAAATAGATATTTAACATATTTATATAACAAACAACCTTCCACTTTCAGCCGGAATGCCATCTCTAATTTTTACAACCCTTGTCAAATGACCTTTTTTGTCAATAACCCACGAGCCCTGCAATTGTATTTTTTCTAAATACATACATACCCTGTATACATTTATAAAAAATGTATTATAATATATTAATACTTTTTAATATGTAATAATATGTAATTATTAAAATGTTATACATACATTTTAATCCATTTGCATCATATAAAAAAATGGATAATGTTTGTTGTAAGAAAAAAAATGTTTATTGCTACAAAATTAATCTATTTTAAAACTTAATCATAAAGTCATAATTTTTCTTGTTAAAATTGCTGAAAACTGCCTAAAAAAATCGAGCACGTATGCACTTCTGTAATAATAACCAGGTAGATTCGATGCAATTATGTGTTTATGATGCAAATGGTTGGGTTTGGCTTTGGAATGCTACGATCTACTTTTGAAACACGAGGGCTAATGAGACCGGTACCTACTGATTAAAGCCGATTCCGAACGGCTACGAACATCCATGCCATAGTGGTATTCGAACCCACGAACTCCGGTTCCGAAGTCCAGCACCCTAACCATTCGGCCATCGTTCGGCTATGATTCAAATGGTTTAAGCCCATATTACATACATACATACACACACACACATATATATATATATATATATATATATATATATATATATATATATATATATATATATATATGTGTGTGTGTGTGTGTGTGTGTGTGTGTGTGTATATATATATATATAGTCATCTAAACCTTTTATGGGATTCCGTGAATTTTAAATATAAAATCATGATAAACAAATTATTATTTCTACATAATCTAAAATACTACTTGAAATATAGCAACTCACAAAACAATTTTTTATTTATTTTTTTCGTATAAAAATGAACTAAAATGTTAATGTTTTTATTAAACTTCCATGTACTATATAACTACTTTAAAACTGTTTATCTTACTTAAACAACTGTTTCAGTTATACGTGTGTATACAAATAAGGTTTAGAATCAAATATTAGTATGCAGTCACGCTTTGCTAATAGCTGACAATTTCGCCGATATGGAAATAATTGGACACGATTAACTGCCTTTCTGTAGACTTTCTTCACATGGATCGAGCTACACGGGTTTCGCAAACGGAATAAAAAAAATCCTGCTTCATATTGAAATTGCAACAGATTAAAAATTTACGTAAGAGGTAAAAAGAAACTCATTAATCAAATCTTAACTGAACTATGCTCGGATTTCAATACGAAATGAATGAAAATTATTTTATCTGAGTCAAAAAATCTTTGTTGAGAATAAAGTAAAATAAAGATTGAAATATTTAGCAACATAAGGGTATTTTTATGATACTTTGGATTATCGTTACGAAAATATGAATTTGGAATTGTTCTTGCAAAAATACAATAACTTACTCGTGCTTCTATAACACAATACGCTATTTAAAAGAGTTAAAGAGCATAAGGGGACAAAATATATTTGAATAAAAAAAAATTAGAGTTTTCTATAGTTCCTAAAAAAAGTAAGTTCTACTCCTTTTAGAATATTTTTTAATCATTAATAAGACTAACTTAAATTTAGTTTTATGATTCAGGTACTATATTAAAATAAATTCAAAATATACGAACCAATTGAAAAGAAATGAAAATCACTTACACGTAATATTTTGACACATATAAGTTAGAAATTAAATTTTATACAAATCGAAGCTAAGTGCGTATTTTATTCTGTAAACCTAAAACTTTAAAAATATCTTAAGATTTTAAAACTCATAAACTTCAATATTCTTCAAAAATTTAAAATTTAAATATCGTATGTACTATACTATCAAATAAAATATATTTCTCCTAATAATATAACGGAGTTTCGCTGCATAAAAATGATATTTAGTTTCATTTTAATGAAAGAATTTAGTTTCTGTTTTTAAATGCTTTAAAAATTATCTTCCGAGTATATAAAATTCATTTTTTCTTATTTTGTGTATGCCTTATTAAATTTTTAACTGAAACTGTAGTATGAAATGACTTTTATGAATTATAGTCTTATTAAATACCTCATAAAACTTTTTCTTCACCTGGCAGAAGTTTTAACTTTAGTGTAAATAAAAGAATCTGATACAGTGAAGATTTTTTGGTTCAAAATGTACTGTATCCCCTTAAAGTTAAGCTAGATGTTATCTATATATATAAAAATGAATTTGTGTGTGTCTGTCTGTCTGTCTGTCTGTACTCAATAGACTCAAAAACCATGCATCCAATCGCCATGAAAATTTGGGAAATGTTTAGGTATATCCCTGGGAAGGTTTTTGTAAATTTTTAACGTTCGAAATCCATTCCTTCCCCCATTTTCGAGCATTTCATGTCACTATTCTAAGCATTATTTTCCCCGGTTAAAAGCAAACGATTAAATTTTTAATTTATCGCGTGATAACTAAGTGAAAGAAGCATTATTTCTAGCAATGTGACGTCATCCCAAGTAATTGTTTTAAACGCAGTTTTCCTCGGTTAAAAGTAGAAGATTAAAATTTTTAATTTATTACATAATACATAGGTGAAAATGATATTTTTCTATCATTATGACGTCATTCCTTTAAATATTTCATTTATTCATTTCTTATTTTATAATCGTCTGCGTAGTATCAATTCGATTTGACCTGGAAATTGAGATATAAAGTAATTCACTTTCATTTCTATGTGACGCAAATTATAGCATTTTTATATGAGAACTCATTTTAAATTTAATTCTTGGTTAATTTTTAAGTTGCAATGAAATGTTTATCAATAATATTTTAACAACAAAAAGTACAAATTTCAGTGACTCTCATGGGCAAATAAATTCCTATCATTTTATATAGTTATCTTTATATTCACATATTTGACAATATGAATGTGTGCTTCTGTTTCATACTAAACTATGTGGTTTGTCATAAATTTCCTTAATTTTGGAAACATTTATTACTACGAACAAAATTAGCACTTTTGCTTTCAAAACCTCTGCTCCCTATTCTATCACGTAATTTGGCAAGGTATATTAACGTTGCTAATCAACGTACAGTAGTAATACAGTTTAGGGTTAAACTTATATTTTACTATACAGTTTTGAGCAAATTTAATATAAGACACACATTTGATGCAGATTTAATCGTTAGCGTGTAAACATATATTTTGTTTTTTTTTATTTATAGATATTAAGAACAGTTTTCATTTTTATGCTTTTTTAACAAATCTACCCGATAAGTCATAGAGTATCTTCTTTGGACAGAAATCCTTGATACCGCCAAATGAACATATTCCACATTAATACATCTTGAATTCCCAGATTAAAATCTGACTGTGAGATCCAGGGATGTTATTTCGCCCATTCGTGTTCCGATATACCAATTAGTTCGAAAGATATTAACGAAAAACCAAACAAAATGGCAGTTTAATTTTGCGACACGAGCTTTCCGTTATTGAGTTGGCTTCTAAATATGGCAGTGTTATTCATTGTGGGCATTATTATCTCCAGATATTTGGTATTCGGGAAACATAAAAACGTATCTAAGCGATTTTAAATTCCAGTGTAAGTATAGAAATATATGATGGCATTTATGTATATAAGACTATTCTTATCTGATAAACGATAAACTCATTTTTGTTTAGGAAATCACTTCTTTTTTCTATTTTATTAGCTTGGCGAGATTTTTATTTTCAATAATTAAAAACTTGCCATGTTCTATCAAATTTGTTTTCATTTCGCAGTTGCCATTTATTAAATAAAAACTATCATATGGTTATAAGTTTTGTTATCTAAAACTCAACTACACTAGAGATAAAAGAAATTGGCAAGTGATATACAGGGAACAAATAAATTTGAAACTATGAAATGTTGAGATATTGTAGCCACTTTTGAATAAAGTTTAAAATGTGATTTCAAATAATATAATTGTTTTCGGTGTTTTAGTCTTATATACTTATTTTGTTTTATCAATATTAATTTGGTATATTTCTTTCATTTTAAATTCAATTGCGCCATTTTTATTAATCCAATTTTAAGACGTCACTCTGTACTTCACCTATTCTTAAATAAGCTTGGCGACTTTATGGTATATGTTTCGTGTTATAAAAATTGAAATCCTTTATGTAACTTCATTCTTATGATAACGCTTTAAGTTCTTGGCTTTTGACCTTATGTGCTTAGTTTATTTTATCATCAAAATATCGTAATTAGAATCAGTTAAAAATATATTAATTAAAATATGTAATGAGTGGTGCCATTTATTGCCTATAGTTACAACTATTTTTCATACGCAATAACTTTTTCTCTTTGAAATATCCCAGTATCAAAATCATTTTATTTTTTATAGCTAAATTTTGTATTTCATCAAAATATGTAAATCTTTATTTTACTTTCTCAAATTTTTTAAGAAGTTAACATTTTTTCTGTTATATGGTGTCGTGATTTTTATATTCAGTACTTACAAATTCACCACGTTCTATCATATTTGTTTTTATTTCACAATTGCCATTTTTTAAAGAAAAAGTTTTCATTTTAGGTTTTGTTGTTTAAAATTTAAATTTTATGTATGTAAAACAGTACTAAAAGACGGTTGGGAATGATTTATCCCATTCAGAACAGTACATATATATGTTACTCTCCACAGTATTTTGAAATTTGATTCCTACATTAAAAAAAAGTCCTGGAATTGGGAATTATTATGCAGCGGCTCACGGGCAACACAGTGCACTTACTGGACATTTGGCTATTAATAAACTGTTATAATCGTCAACAATCTAAAACATACGAAATTTATTCAGCATTTCTATCAATACATCTTATTATCTTTAATAGTGGTTCTAAATCTTTCATCGAAATATTTGAAAACCCAGACCGAAGGCTGGGTGCGAAGCAGCTAGTATAAATATAAATATGAATGAGAGTCCACTTTATAAGAGCACATGATACATTTACTGTCTTTCTTTCTTTTACAATATAACCAAGTCTGAAATAGAGCGATTAATTTGTACCGCTTTAAATACAAACCATGTTATATAAAAATCAGATAGTTTTCAAATCATAGAATACGTTTAGTAGAAACTTCGTTATGAAATACATAGAAATAAAACAAATTAGATTACTTTATACCGATTCATAAGAGGCTCACTTTCAATTGAAACTAAATTAACTTGCTCCAATAAATATAAAATATTATAAATAAATAAATTATACATAGCTGCTTTCTCAAATTATGAAATGTAACTGATAGGGTTATTAAATAAAATTTTGTAAAATATATAGCACTGGTTATGCAAAATGTTTGCAAATTTGAATTTCTCTTTATTGGATATAATGTAAGTTTATATAATAAAATTATAAACTTAAAAAATGTTTAAAAAACATGAGGCATATTAGGATGTTTTTTATTCATCATCATTGTGAAATATTTACGGTCCAGTCCTGTTTTTGTATCTGATGCCATTTGGTCAATCCAAGCACGATTGAGCCATATGATACTCGTATTAAGGCAAAATGGTGCGCCTTTCGTTTTAGCGATCTACGCTAGGGTGAAAGTACGACTTCAGCTCAAGTGGGTCCTCCTAATTTAGAAGCAAGATCCAAGCAGAAGACCCATAGGTTTGGCCTGCCACCCCCAGAAGTATTGTGTGAGAACTTGGAGAACATTGTGACAACGAACATACACACAGGAAGTTTAAAAACATCTCCCGCTTGGTCACAACGCATATGAAAGTGTGTGTTGAGTGATCATGACAGACGGTCATTGACTTTTCTTATTTTTTTATACCAAAAAGTAAGACGGTAGCAGTTGCAAATGTCGCTGCAGATCTGAGTGTCACTCTCCCAAACTCTGCCAGCATCCAACAATAAGAAGGAAGCTCTATCGGCAAGGGATGTTAGAGAAATCTGCAATTCCAAACAAATTCATCAGTCATGCATATGTCTGTAATTGGTAAACGTTGTGCTGAAGCCATAAAATCTGCCCTATGGAGCAATGGAAGACACTCACTTGATCAAATGAGTCATATTTTCGCACTGTTTCAAACATCTGCCCGAGTTTATGCCTAGCCAACGCTACCGCAAGTCTAAGATGTAAAACTCTTGCTGCCAAGAGTAAAATATTGTTGATGTTCCGTCAGTCATATCATAGTATTCTACGAGCCCTATGATTACTTTCAAAGATCCCATTTCATCAAGGATTATGTGACCATTTTGGCCGATTATGATTCATGCCCATGTTACAATGTTTGTTACCAAATGGTGAAGCTCTATTACAAGACAATAAAGCCTTATTTAAAATCATTGCTTCGTCCAGACCTGCTTTTGTGAGCGTGAGTGTAATATGTCACATTTCCAATGAGTTACCTCCATTATCAATTCTCAATAATAATTAGTCTTTATGGTCAACTTAAGGAAGAAAGGTATGTAACCTTTATCGATCTCTATCATAAATTTGTGAATTTATTAATTTTTTTTACTGAAGAATGTTACAATAAAAATAAATGAATGTTTTTATCCATTCCAAGAAGGCCACAATTTTTTTGAAGTCAACTGTTTTCTTATACTGTTTAAGTCACAGTAATATATTTTTAGACATTTCCTTGCATTTGTCCAACCACTGTATACACACACACACACACACACACACCCACACACACATATATATATATATATATATATATATATATATATATATAAGTATGTATTTTCGGGTCTGCATTCGGTGGAGAACAAGCTCTCCTGAAACCTCAAATCCTTTTTCTATACTCCGTGTAGATAAGAGGGTTTTGATCGACTGTCCTTTTAAACAAAGTAAACTAAAGAAAATAAAGATATCATACAAACAGGCACTTTTTACTTTTCATTTTTTCCTTATTATTTATTTCATCTACAAGAAGCCAAATTTGATGACTTGGCAAAGCTATTGGCACCTAATTCAAGTCACGTGACTTTATATAAATACTTTTATAACCTAATTTTGCTAAAGCAAGTGAGTATAAACATGACATTGTCATTAATACCTTTATTTGCGATATTTTTCGAAAACATGTAGAGCAGAATTTGAATTTGCTCTATAAGTTTTTTTCCTGCTAGAATTTTAAATGGAAGTTGACTTTATGCTGTGACCATCATATTTAGCTATAGTAATACATTTTTATGTATAATATAAGTACTGCGATTTTTAACAATTTTAATTATTTGGGATTTTTTAAATTTAAAGGTATCTAAAAGGATAAATAATTTTAAATTGAGATTTGTAATTTAAAGTTATGAAGTACATAGAATTTGTTCATATCACTGCTTAAAATCCCATTACTTTTTATATTTTGGAAACTTTTTACAATTTCGTTTTTTATAGTGAATAATGCATGTGTTTGGTTTTATCACATATATCGGAAAGTTATGTACCTACAGCCGAAAATAAATGTATTTCTCCTATTGAGAGCAAATAGCTACTGCCATCTAGTTTCTAAAATTAACTAAAATAGTAATCAGAGAATACTAAAAGATAATAACTATTTCCTGACAGTATAGAAATCATCATATTACGCGCCTAGGAAGTTACCCAATTGTCACTGTTTTCGTTTTAGCTTTCAATTCACTTGTCCGATTTCACTAGCGCGTGCAAGTTATGTCCGCTTTTAAGCCCTATTTTCGCTGTTTATCTAGTTAAACCGAAGTCTCATTTATTATAGCAAATTCTTTTGATCATTGATATTCTTAGACTCTAAAGTGTCGAGTTAAAGCTATAGGGTGAAAAACATTTTCTTACTAAAATAATTAGATAAAGGCACTCAATAGCAATTATACCCTATAGTGTATATTGAATTGAGTATCTTTAAAATATTCAATGTATTATAAGAAAAACATATTATTTATTAATATAAACTGAAACTTGTCTGTAATGAAATAAAATTCTTTTTCTTATTTGCATTTTCAGTTTGAAGAAGAAAATATACTTTATACTATGCAGTTATATGCAGTTAATTTTGACGGTAGTATCAGATTTCTGATATAATATATTTTATCGTTTATTCTTTATTATTCTGCTTCTATATAGTATGTTTATTTCTAAAGTATGACAAATCCAACAGTACTTGAGGAAAATAGTATTAAAAGTAACAAAAATCAATTGCTTAACTAATAATGTTAGCGAAAATTTCAGGCGATGAGAAAGGGAAAAGGGACTTAATATTATTGTTTAATACACTATATTTACAATGATGACTGGTCACTTGTGATTTAGACTTTTGTGGAACATCTATAAAAATACATGAAAAATTATCCTGAAAACTTAGGCGAGCAAAGAGCATGGTAAATGCTCTATATTTTCACTCAAATGTTTTACTTAGAGTTTTAAATTTCAAAAAATGTTTTGCTTATACGAATATTATTTTCAGGAAGCATGATAAACGACATTGTACAATATACCCTGCAATCAGCATTTTAAAATAATAATTATTAGTTGAAAGAAAAGCAGGATTATTTAAATAAGGTTCAATTCGTTCGTTCATAAAGTTTTAGATAAATACCCCAAATTTTGTGAAAGTCTCCCAAACATATGTTGATAATTCTAAAAGTGATTGTCGATATAAAAAGCTTGAAATCCATCCATAGTTTACAAAAGAAAACAAAAAGTGAAGGATTGTGTCCAATTATAGTATAGATTTTGTATGAATACAGAATATGCATACAGTATTTTGCGGGTAGCAATAGAAATAATCCTTCTGTAGCCAGAATAAGCAGTGATACTACTGACCGCAATATACTATACGTATATTTTACATTTATACAAAGTACTATACCATATTTAGATACATACCTCATCTTATTGCTTCCTTTTGAATTCATATCCTCAAGTCCCAACGATGGTCGAATGGTAAAGCACTGCTCCTCGGTACCAGAGTTAGCGTGCTCCGATTCTGCTACTGGCATGAATGTTCATAGTGTGATGAGGCGATTTAGATCAGTAATATAATTGATTAATTAATACGAGAAATAAAATGCTTGAGATCTAAATCTGACCTCATCACATCCTTTGTAAAGGAGAAAAAGACCAATAAAAATCATTTCAACTTCGTGTGCGGGATCCTCTGGCGGGGTTCTGATTCCAGTCCCAGATTAGAATCACGTCTCCGTACATGACACAAAATAAAAATGTACGTTTGTGGAGTTATTTATGAGTCCCTAAGGGGCAGTGCCCAATTTGAAGGGTCAAGGTTTTCCAATGTTTGAGGTTTCAAGGCGGAGTAAAGGAGACCAATTAGTTTTATACAACTCTCCCGATTGAACGAAAAGAAGTAAGAGGGGATAGAGATGAAAATAATATAAAATAAGAAAAGTCTAGAAGAAGTGGGTGTTCGGTAGTCGTGCCGAGTCGAGGAGAAGAGAGAAGTTCGACTGTCAGAGTTCGGAGGTCGAGAGTTCGACGGTAAGTGTTCAGGACTCGAGGACAGAGTACGGAGATCAAAGGAGTTGAGCCCAAGAAAGACCTCGACATCTATCAACGACCAGAAGTTTCAAGCTCATCCGCTTTTCAGAATCACACCAAGTTATTTAGAAGGTCCCAGACCAATAGTGAGACTGGAGTCAACGTTGTCGTCCCATCAGCTGAGATAACACGCAAAGTATCGACGTCATTTTACAACAGCGTCCGACCGGAGTACCGCCTTGGCACACCATATAGACCCACAAAAGTACTGATTTTAAATATTTGAAATTGAGATTAGGTCCTCTCTCATATATATAGTTACCTAATTGATGGAAAATTATTATTGTCAAATCTTAATAAGTGTGGCACATAATTCAACGTGTTGAAAAAGTAAATCTTATGAAACTTGATAAATTTTTTTGTATATTAGTCATGTATATATCATTGTAATATTTTTTTATTATTATAAGCTGATTTCAGTTATTCTTAATTTAGCTTATTAGTTTATATTTTATTTTAATTCTGTAGTTTCTCAGAACCTGTGGTTGAATTTAGAACTTAAAAATTTTACACAACGCAACCCAAATAATATTTAGTCTTTGTGAATAACAAAATAAATAACCACTATAAAATTTGATCATAGGTAAATACCTAAATTTAAACGAGAGCTACACAACACGTAGCTGTTTGGAATTGGCTTTAAACAGTAGATCCCGGCCTCATTAGCCCTCGTTAGCAAAACAGTAGGCCGTAGTACTCCAAATCAAATTAAATCATATCTTGAAGTTTCAACATAACCAAATTAATTTTAAAGTACACACTAGCTAACCTATGTACCTTTAACTTCTTTCATACTCTTTCAGTCTTTTCATTTTACAGACACTGCAGCTTTTTTAACTACTATTACATTATTCTGTATAAGCTCTTCATCTGCCTAATCCTCTAATTCAAGAATGTCCTCTTCAGTATCTAAATTAAGCATATTGCTAAAGCCTGAAATTCCTTAATTACATCAGCTTGGGTTACCTTAGTTACAAGAGTGTTAGACTAATCGAAATTGTTCGCGAAACAGTTTATGCATTTTTCCATATGCTTTGCTTGCACTTGCCTGTTCATTTACTATTGAGTTTCGACCTGCACTTTCGGGATTCCCCAAAATTGCACGGTGAAACTCGATTGGTCGTAAGTGCAAGTAGTCGTTAAATAGAGAGTCGTAAGGAGTTTAAGTTGGTTTGGAGCGCTACAGTCTACTGTTTTGCTCACGAAGGCTTTTTCAGATACATAATTTTTAGAAATTATTTAGCTTTTCATGAGGCTAAAGAAAACGTTTCGCTTTCACATACCTTACTTTTAATAAAAATAATTTAATAAATACAAATATCAATTAATTACAAAAATAATACCGAAAATATTTTCATGATTTTAAAACCATATAATATATAACTAAGCAAAGAACTTTTAAAATGTGATTCAAAATGATTTTAATTAGAGATAAACATCGAGTATCTCAAAGTATTATATCTAAAATCTACTGGGCCCAGTTGAAACATTAATACAGTTAATAAGTCTAAATAAAGATAATGCTACATCTCCGATAGCTGAAGACTGATTGACTATTTTTGTCTATAGCCGCTGGGGGGGGAGGCTATTCTATTTGTTACATATTTCAATTTCAAAGCAATAGTTTGTAAAATAGAAAATTGAAGGTAATAAATTGTAAAATAATTGCCTTCACTTAGCACACATGCTACAGTCACCATAGAGTGAGTTTATATTTTCGAGAATACTTATAAAAAAGTTTTTTTAAAAAGATTCCTTAATTACATCAGCTTGGGTTACCTTAGTTACAAGAGTGTTAGACTAATCGAAATTGTTCGCGAAACAGTTTATGCATTTTTCCATATGCTTTGCTTGCACTTGCCTGTTCATTTACTATTGAGTTTCGACCTGCACTTTCGGGATTCCCCAAAATTGCACGGTGAAACTCGATTGGTCGTAAGTGCAAGTAGTCGTTAAATAGAGAGTCGTAAGGAGTTTAAGTTGGTTTGGAGCGCTACAGTCTACTGTTTTGCTCACGAAGGCTTTTTCAGATACATAATTTTTAGAAATTATTTAGCTTTTCATGAGGCTAAAGAAAACGTTTCGCTTTCACATACCTTACTTTTAATAAAAATAATTTAATAAATACAAATATCAATTAATTACAAAAATAATACCGAAAATATTTTCATGATTTTAAAACCATATAATATATAACTAAGCAAAGAACTTTTAAAATGTGATTCAAAATGATTTTAATTAGAGATAAACATCGAGTATCTCAAATATTATATCTAAAATCTACTGGGCCACCCAAAAAAAAAAAAAAAAAAAAAAAAACAGTTACGTACGAAACAGTTGAAACATTAATACAATTAATAAGTCTAAATAAAGATAATGCTACATCTCCGATAGCTGAAGACTGATTGACTATTTTTGTCTATAGCCGCTGGGGGGGGAGGCTATTCTATTTGTTACATATTTCAATTTCAAAGCAATAGTTTGTAAAATAGAAAATTGAAGGTAATAAATTGTAAAATAATTGCCTTCACTTAGCACACATGCTACAGTCACCATAGAGTGAGTTTATATTTTCGAGAATACTTATAAAAAAGTTTTATTAAAAAGTTTAAAATGCGTATTCTTCAAATAAAATATTTCAGTTATACGCCAAAGAAATGGGTATAGAACATTTTTAGTTAGGATGCTTTACAATTAATAATTAGCAACTTAAAATAATATTTTACATTCATAAGCTAACATGATTTTATATTGCTAACTACACACTGAATTTTTCAATGCATTGATTAAATAGAAAATAAATTGCCGTTGAAAACCCTCTGCATCATTTAAGAAAATATATGTTGAAAACATCAGTGAATAGGTATTTGAGGCATTTGTTTAGCATATGTAAAGAGAATAAAAGCTAATAGTAGGCACGTGTCCTAATTTCCTATGTAAACACTTAAATAATGTAAACACTTGAAATATTCCCTCCACATTTGTAATAGATATATTCACTTGAATTATGTTAGCTCTTTATCTTATATCAAATATTATTACTTTTGAACAAGTTTCAACATTTCAACTGTAACTGATCGTGGCATTGAAGACTGTATATTTAATGAAACAATTGCACAAGATTAATAAAAGGAAACTAAAGAATCAATATAAACACTTAAGTTTTATTAGGTAAGTCAAGTAGGATAAAAATGTACAGTATATCAATAGAGTATTGATCACTCGATTACTTTCAAAATACATTTAACCATGATCCTAAAATAATAAAAAGACAAAAAAATTTCAAAATGACAGATTTCACCCGCCACCCCCAATGTTTTTCTCTCTGGAAGCAGTCGAATAAAACCTTCACTTAATGAAAAAAAAAACGTTTTCCAAATGATTATTTAAGATAGACATCATAGAGTTTCATATACAGTTATATTTAACAAAGCAACAAACTGTTTAGAGAAACTGAAAAATGCTTATTTATTTAATTTACTTGAAATTGCTATACTGTAAAACTGGAAAATAATATTTAGATTTTCAAACTCATTACACAACTAAAACAAATAACAATTTTGCTTAACCCTTTAAAGGTCACCTATATAAACTCTTTAGAATTCGATGAAATTAGTTTATAAATATTACCTATGAACCTTATAAATGCAAAATGTATTAAAATTTTTCTTTACAATCCTTACAGAATTTTCCATTAAAGGATACTTTAAGAGGGATTTAAGGGGGGGGGATTAACTGACAAATTTATCCGCTTGTACAGCTTGAACATAATACTTTTTAATATTTTAATTATATTGGAAGAACAATAAATAAGTGTTCTTAACCCTCCGAGTGGAATACTTCGAGAAAAAAATCTCTAAAAGTACGCTAAAGTTTTATTGTGTCAGTGGCCAAAGCGTTCTATGATTTTTTTACTTCACCCTTTGTCGACTAGAATGGAATACGGGAAACCCACCCTCGTTATTGTCCCTGTATTTATTATATATTGTGAGATATTAAGATTGTTAATTTGTAATATACATAAAGCTCAAGTATCGAAGATCATCCCACAAGAAATAATGGATTCTAAAAGTACAAATAAAAATATTCATTAACAGAATTATTTATATTTTTTACGAAAGTCTTCCAAGATATTTAATGGTGCAATGACAGATACATCTGTTACCGTAAACGAAATACTTCGAAATAGAGATTTACAAAGCCATGGAAAGCTCTCAGTGACTTTGTGCCTCAGAGAGTAGGGATACATCCCTCAATAAATGTCAGTCAAAGAGGGGTGCAATTCCTAAACAATTGATCTGACCCTCCTACCACAAAACTCCATGGGTGAAAACACTGGCAGAAATGTACATTACATACATACATTTTCTGAACGTTTTTGGAAGTCGAGAATTGTACGTGACAACCGCTTAGAGGGTTAAAAAGTATAATAAATAAATAGTTTAACAATTTATAAGTGTTGTTTGAATAGATATTTTTGTTTGGGGTCATGAGTGAAAAAAAATCGAATTACTAACTTTCCAGGTACAGAAAGTTTAAATACATATATTTCAAAAGAAAATATAAATGCAGCGCTATCATTTATTGTAAGTTTTAAATGTCAAACATATGAAAAACCATTCATATTTCTCAAAAAAAATAGAGAAAAAATATTTAACAGGTGGTTTCGCTGCGAAACCACTGTCCGCTAAAGGGTTAAGACATTTCTTATGAAATACAAATTTAAGGTTTTTTAATAAAACCTTTAAGTCTGTCAAGCTACTGTGTCTCTTTACTGAAAATAATTCCTTTAAGAAAGAAAAAACAGTTAAACATAAAATGAACTTTAGAGGGAAGAAAGATTTGTCCTCTTTTAAAACTCAAAGACATTTTTCTACTGTAACAAATATTAATATTTTTAAAAAAAATTAGATATTTAAAAGTTTTTTTATTGATTGTTAAATATTGAATCCTTAGTCACGTTACGTTAGTCACATGGGCTTTAACTAACATTTTTTTAACGCCCATCGCAAGTAACGAAGTAAACACCCTTTTAACCGGCCCAGTTGGAACCGTGGTTTAACCTGTTATTCTAAACACCAATTAAAACGTTCAATAGAGAAATATTTTATTGATAGAAATGTACTTTTTTATAATTAAAGTAAACACTTATGAAATGATTCAGTTTATTACAAAAGTCAAACAAACCATTAGCAGTATGTTAAAAAATTCAAAAGCCATTTTCTTCTAGAGAAAGCTGGAAATTCGACAACTCGCTGCATAATTTCGTAATTTTTTAAAAGCATCATATCGAAGGAGGGAGCAGATGCCTGTTGTATCATATAGCATAAATCCATTCCCAATACTTTAAATATATTATTACGGAATCTTCCATTTTATGTAATTTTTCATATTCTTGTACTTTATTAAGTACGGTCTGTGAAAGCAAGGATATGGTTAAACGGAAGTCAATTAAGAAGGAATCTACTCAAATATAAATGTTTTAAGAGCATAGGCAACATCTCGTGAGATAAAAATGCAATCAGTTTTTTACATCTTAAAATTTTATTTTTAAATTAAACTCCTTAGTACAACAGCCCAACTTGGTAGCCATGGCCTACGGTGCCAAATTCTTTAAGAGATCTAGGACCTCATGTGCTAAGTGTATGTCCTGGTTAGATGCCCAACCTTACGTGGAACCCCAGTTGTTTAGTTCTCAAGCAAGCTTGATCCTACGTTTATCAACAGATATATACTACGTTTTTGTACAGAAGGGATGAAGAGCAAGGCTAAGTCAACCTTGCCGAACCCTAGAATCAAACCTCGAACTTGTGTCTTTGAGATAAGAAGCTCTACCCAACACCCCAGGGTTTTATATTTTAAAATAACACTTCTATTTATGTGTTTTATTAACTATATCATCTATAAATTTACTCTGAAAATTACACCCTGAAAATCATTTATACATTTACCCCTAATGGTATTCTAGATTGGACTTAAGTCCAATCAGATAAGTAAATCAATAAAAGTACTGAAAGGTTGACAATCTCTGATCTAAAATAAACAATTTTTTTATTTAGTTAAAATGAAATTATCAGTGCATATTTTAATGCGACATTAACAAATCGTAATAAGAAAGAAGTACCAACATTTTTTTTTACTTCTAGTATCTATCTGATAGTTGCACAGTTCTTTTCTACAAATATTTCAAAAGACTTCATTTTCTAGAACCTAATCTGATGAGATAATTCTTTTAAAGTTTCAGTACCAAGGGTCATAGTTGATTTTGTTTTGGTGTATTTACTTTAATCTTTCCTTTTTTAAAGATTTACAAACATTTATAACACTTAAGGTCTCCCATGCTTTAGGTTGTACGGCTTTCACACACTGCAGTGCAAGAGTGATCTTTTCTATGTTCTACCTCACAACTTGAGTTTAACTCTATAGTGTTTGCTTTTTGTCCAAGTAGCACAGAAATATAGGCCAATATTAAAACTGTAACATCGGCCTATATCAAATGGAATCCCCCTAAATGATATCACTGAATATCATTTAGGAGCATCAGTTTTTGATATTTAATAATGTTTCCAATATTCTCCAAATATTTCTGTCATTTTTTGATATTTAGTAGTGTTAGTCATTAACTCCCCCTTGAATATAATATTTTTATATTTAGCTGTGTGTGTCAATATTTCCCCGATATTCCTGAATATCATTTTATTATATTTAGCAATGTCCACCACATGGTATTTTTTCCATACAAGCAAGCTGCAGTCACTTTTTAATGAATTAAGACTTTTTCTATTTGTTTATTCTATTTCCTTAGAAGCTTTAGGTTTAAAATTTTTATTATCTGGCATTTTCCCTAAGAAGAAAAATCTACAGTATTCCAGTTTTACTTTTGTTGTCTCACAGAGCACTGAGGTCTCATTAGCCCTCGTGTTGCAAAAAGTATACCTTAGCACTCCAAAACTAAACTAAACCAAACCAAAACCACAGAGTATCGAATAATCGTTGTAATTTAATATTCGGACAAAGTGGAGAAAGAGCAGAATCGATTAATTTCGGTTCAATTTCAGCTAATGTAATATCGTGCATTGTGCTGAATGTCACAACGCACCATTTGATGTCAGAAAGTGGCATTTATGGAGCCGCGGTAGCTCAGTGGCAAAGGCAACGCTCTCGTAACTGCGGGGTTGCGGGCTAGAATCCCGAGCCGGCTTAAATTCCACCTTGTTCGTTAAAGGTGACTAGGGGATATAAAATATGTTCGTGGTCACAATGTCCTCCAAGTTCTCAATCAATACCTCTCGGGGTGGCAGACCAAGCATATGGGTCTTCTGCTTGGTCCCTGCTTCAAAATTATGAGGACCCCCCACTTGAGCGTGAGTCGTAATTTCACCCTTGCGTGCTCGTTCAAACGAAAGGTGCACCCTTTTGCTATAATACGAGTAGGCTCCGGCTCAAATCATGCTTGGTTTGACCAAGTGGCATAAGACAACAACATCAGCAAGTAGTTGTGTTTGTTGTTGTTTCTCATGCCACTTGGACAAATCAAGTATGATTGATCCCTGCAGGCTCTCGTGCAGCTCCAAGGGGTGCGCCTTTCATTTTAATGAGCCCATTAACCCTCCGAGTGCAACACATCGAGGAAAAAATCTTAAAAAAAAAATACTCTAAAGGTTTACTGTGTCAGCGACCAAAGCGTTCTATTATTTTTCCCTTCCCCCTTTTTCGACTAGAATGGAATGTGGGAAACCCACCCTCGTTGTTGTCCCTTTACTTCCGGTTGCAAATAGATATATAAATAGAAATTATAGATTGTTATATTTTATTACACATAAAGCTTGTCAAGTCTCGAAGATCATCCCATAAGAAATAATGGATTCTAAAAGTACAAATAAAAATGTTCTGTGAGAGACTTGTTTATAATTTGCACGCAAGTCATTCACGATATTCAAGTGGTGCGATTAGAGTGACATCTGTTACCGCAAACAAAATACTGCGAAATAGAGATTTACAAAGCCATGAAAAGCTGTCAGCTTCTTTGTGCCTCAGAGGGTAAGGGGTCCCTCAATAAATTTCCTAATGAATCGACGTGACCCTCTTAAAGCAAAAATTCCATTGGGAAAAGCACTGGCAAAAATGTACATTACATCCATTTTCGGAGCGCTTTTGGAGGTCGAAAATTGTACGTTTTTATATTTTGAAGACATTATCGGCGTAGTGGAATTGTACGTGCGAACCGCTTAGAGGGTTAAGGTGAAAGAACGACTTTGTTCAAGTGGGTCCTCGTAATTTCGAAGCAGGGACCAAACTGAAGACCCTATAGACTTAATTTGCCACCTCCAGAGGTATTGATTGAGAACTTGGAGGACATTGAGACCACGAACATATTTTACGTGTCCCAGTCACCTTTAATGAACACGACGGATTTTAGACCTGCTCGGGTTCCGAACCCTCAACCCTTCAGTTACGAGATCGTTGACTTTGCCGACTGAGCTACCGCGGTTCTTCAACAAGCGGTATTTATTTTTATGAATATGGATGAATAAAGCTAAATATTATTCAAATAATATAATATTTATAACATTGCTGTCATTAATAATAAAGTTTCAAAAATGTGTAATTAAGAAAAGCTGGCAAATTTATTAAATTTCGTTTTTTAGAATAATATTTCTATTATAAGCAATATGAATAACTCTTCTGAATGCTCTCTTTTCAGCACTTTAAAATTTTACATTATGTCAGTCAATATCGGCAAATTTTCAAATTATGATATTTGTCCTACCTTTGTCAAACCCGAAAAGGCACTTTTGAAGGTTAAAAACCGAATGATTCGGCGCTGTTCGGCAAGAAAACCTTCTTACTGGAGTTATTCTCTATGTGATCAACACCTGCTGCAATTTTAATGGTTATTGGCAAAGTCTTAGCTTAGTGATGTCACAGCGCGGGAACTACAAATCATCAAGTGCTCCAAAGAATGATACAGACTCGGTCTCTCGGTCGAACTAATGTTCAATGCATATTAAAAGAATCTTTTTTTATGAAATAATACACAAACAAAAAATGAATATACTAAAACCTCAAGTATATAATCTACAAGGAATTTTGAAAAATTCATATATGGAATTACAAAAATTGATAATACAACAAAAACAAAAAAATAAAAGAGATTTTATAAAAAAGCAGAAGCCTGTAAAGTAATTTTTTTTCTTTAAATAAGATCAATTCTATCGCTTGCGTATTTGCATTATCTCTACGACGCCTTATCTTCTTCCTGTGTCTGTATTCTTTGGATCGCAGTCTGTGCGTAAAGTCTTTCTGTAGAACTATATGACTTAACCTGGATCGGCACGCAACTAATTCTCTAAGAAAAATGCTTAGCGAAGCAAACATACATATAAGATAACTAATAAATATTGCTGCTGTATACATTTTCATTTGAAAATATTTTTAAAAGAGTTTTTGGCATGTAATTATACTGGTGTCAATTGGCTGTTGTATTGTGAAACATTTTTGCTATTTTCTTAAAATTATATTTTTAAAGCATTTTTATGGGTTTATTTAATTGTGAGATATAAATATACCTTGAAATTCAAGGGTGGTTACATAAACAGTTTGATAGAGGAATACAGAAAAATATCTAGAGGCTCATTAGAAAAAAAAATAAATAAAAATTTTATCGTTAAACATCTTTTAAACAGATTAGGTTTGATTTGGAAAGTTACAGCTACGATTTTGCGATTTTTACATGAGGGCTAACTGAACCAGACAATACTCTTTACAGAATTCCGAATAGCTACGAACACCCACATCAGCAGTGGGATTCAAACCCACGAACTACGATACCCCAAAACAGTACCCTGCATTGAGAAGTTTTAATTTAGTATTTTTAACCTTATTAAAATTATTGCATTACATTTAAGCCTCCGAGTGGAACACATCGAGAAAAAAGTCTCCAAAATATAAGCTAAAGGTTAACTGTGTCAGTGGCCAAAACGTTCTAGGAATGTTTCCTTCACCCTTTGTCGACTAGAATGGAATACGGGAAACCAATCCTCGTTATTGTTGCTTTAGTTCCGGTTAAAAATAGATATATAAATAGATATTATAGATTGCTAATTTTTAGCGCATAAAGCTCGTCGAGTCTCGAAGATCATTTCATAAGAAATAATGGATTCTAAAAGTACAAATAAAAATATTCTTTGAGAGACTTATTCATTTTTTTTTTACGAAAGTCAGCCAAGATATTTAAGTGCTGCAATTAGAGATACATCTGTAACCGTGAACGAAATACTTCGAAATAGAGATTTACAGAGCCAGGAAAAGCTATCAGCGTTTTTGTGTCTCAAGGGGTAGGAGTGAATCCCTCAATAAATGTCAAAGAGGGGTGCAGTTCCTAAACAATCGACCTGACCCTCCTGCCGCAAAACGCCTTGGGGGAAAGCACTAAAGCAAAACTGTACATTACATCCATTTTTGGAGCTTAATCCTCTTCTGGCAATGATGTTCGCAAATTTAAGTAATTGACTTCATTACGTCTTGATCAAATTAACGCTGAAAAAATGTGATAGTGTTCCAATCTAAATCAATTCGAGTTAAAAACCTTTTTTTTTTCAATATCTACTTTGCTGTAAAAATTATCTAATAAACATGTATGCCCGTATTAACAGCATGTCATTCCTTCTTTCTGTGACATATCTCAAGGAAAACAATTCCCTTCTTTCGTGCAGTATAAATATCGTGTCGTAGTAGTCGATAACACATTGCGAAATACCATCGTTTTTAATCGGAAACGATGTCGGGGAGCAGCCAGCGTTTCTACAACTAACTCTTCCCGTTTACATTAACAAGAACTGGATGATTATGATCAGACCGATTACAGCCCTTGATACGAATTCCAATTTATGAGCGAAGCCATCTCGGCGGCTGTTACCCGCACTGTAGTCGATCGCATCAACTTCCATGATGAGATCATCGTTTTGAAGGGCCGGGATACAACGGCGGTCATAAACAAGCGTATAATAAAAAAAAGAAAAATATATCAGACGATAAGGATATTTTCTTCATCTAAACGCTCGGACAATTGGGGAAGTTAGTGTTTACTAGAAGCTGGCAGCGTTCCAGAGAGGAGGATTTCTACTTCTTTCAACACATTTTCGAGAGCTGGCAGGGGTTCAGGATGTGCGGTCTCTATTTCTGTGCTTAAGATGAAGTACCCCATGTGCGTCGAACCGAACGTGTTCGTCCCCTTAGCCGCCTTCTGGGTCAATTTTTGTCTTCTTGGGGTCCTACGATCGAACGCTGTCATTTTCAGTGGACTTGTCGACGTCTTTGGGATCAACCGACAGCATGCGGCATGGCCTTCCGGGATGTTCGGATTCTTTATGAGCATCACAGGTAACGTTGTTTACGTAATAGTGTGTCTTGTCAAACTGCACCAGTTGTTTACTCGGTTTTCAATGAAATCTCCGACCTCTCAAAGCATTGCATTTTAAAAGTTATAACCATATTGTCAGCATCGTTATCGAAAGCTCTAAGTAGAGACTTACCCTCTTGCACAGTTAAACCCCATATAGCTATCTAATTTAAGTATAAAAGAAATATTTTGAAATAACATATCTCTTCAGCGTGACCCCTCATACATTATGATTTCAAATTTGTTTAAGTTCTTGATAACAGTGGGTTGCCCGAAATTAAAGAGATGATACTTCAAATGTCTTAATACGAATAAACTGTATGTGCTTTTTTGCATGCGTAATAATCTGCATTCTCAAATCACACCGGATGTTTACTGTGTTCCATACCAGATCTCCGACATTTCAAAACATTGACTCTTAACACATTGTATGAGGGACATGTACTAGTATGTTTTCTGACGATTGATACTTGAGCGCGGGTCACTTACTAGTACGGGTTAGTGAAACAACATGGTTTGTTTGTGGGTGCAAAAATAACGGTATGTACAGGAAAACGAAGCCGAATGTTCTTGTCTACTACATAGATTCTGTAAAAATTTAGACAAATAAAAACTAGTTATTACATTAGTCGATGCGGAACTACAGAACGGGAAAAAATTAAAGCTATATACTACTATTTCCATTTGATTTTTATATTTACGATACTATTATTAATTTATTCACTAAAAACTACATGTTTGTTTCCAAAAATCTTATGGTTGTTATTTATATATTTCTATTTATATATTTGTTTATATATTTCGATATAAAATACGAAAAATTGGTTAAAAAATTAAATAATTTTCATTCTATTGAGATTTAACTGAATAACTAAATTTACTCGCAAAACGCCCGCTCCCGGTACAATTCCGTTGCGAAATGTACCAGCACACAATGTGTTAAAATTCTTAATTATATGCGAACTTTGTTATTGAAAGGGTTTTCTAGAAACGTAACATTCTCGTTAACTTAAACTTTATAAGATACTCTGATATAAATAATAATATTTTAAAATGATTTTCCTACAAACTTTTTTATATATTAACGCCTGTAATAGATCTATGTATCATGCAAGGCTTCAAATTTGATTGAGTACTCAACAGTTGGTAGCATGCGATTGAAAAGTGGATATCTCAGACTTGGCAATGAATTTATAATGTATCTGATCTGAGAGATGATACTTCAAATGTCTTAAAAATACGAATAAACTGTATATACTTTTTTTGTATGCGTAATAATCTGTATTGTCAAATCACGCCCGATGTTTACTGTGTTCCACACCAGATCTCCGGCATTTCAAACCATTGACTCTTAAAATTCATATGCGAACTTTGTTATTGAAAGTTTTATCTAGAAACGTAAAATTCTCGCTTACTTAAACTTTATAAGATACTCTGATATAAATAATAATAATATTTTAAAATGTTTTTCTACAAACTTTTCTCTCCGTGTAAAGGGTAATCTTCGGAGCATTTGAACCGGTTGGGCATATCTCCAGTAATCAAGATAGGATATTTAACAAGGGAGTGGTTCATAATGAATATATTTTCTATCAATATGCCAGTTACGTTATGGTTATAATACAATAGTAAAAAGGAAACTATATATATATATATATATATATATATATATATATATATATATATATATATACATATAAAGTAAATAAAAAAAAGACGTTAAAGAAGGCTGTTAAGTAAAAATATCAAAAGTTGTTAAATACGATAAAATAAGAATAAATATGATTAAAAATAAATAAAAATGTCTGTAATAATGAAAAAATAATAAGAGAATCTTACAGAAGCAAAATTATAAATTTAGCATACTATAAGTAAAATTTTACAGTATGTACAAACTTTTATATTCATTCCCAATTCTAATACATCTACAAATGTGGCTTCAAATTTGATTGATTACTCGATAACAATTGGTAGCACGAGACTGGAAAGTGGATGTCTCAGATTTTTCAAAAAATTGAATGCATAATGTGATGCGTAATGGTTTTTAATTGAGAAATAGCATGCACCGGTTGTTTATTATGGTCCATGGGAAACTTTCAATGTTTGAAAACATTGAATCTTAGAACTCATTATATAGCAAACATCGTTATCGAAAGCTGTATCTAGAAATGTAATTCACTCTCTCACATAGACTCCTGATTTAAGATGTGTGTGAATGTTATAAAACACTTTTATAAATTATCAGCTTAAAATTCTTAACTTTGCACACATATATATTAAAAGTATAGCTAAACAAATCATTTTTAAATTATTTTTAAAATCAGATAACGTTTTTAAACATTTCAATTTTTTGAAATATTTTGCTGATGTTTTAAAGTTTCTTGCTAACTAACTTTCATTTTTTCCCATTTTTCTTTATTATGAGTTATAAATATGTTTGAAATATATTTCCACAGTAATTTGTAGATAATTTGAATAATCAATTCATAAGAAATATTTTTTTTTAATTATAGACACTCTAAACTGAAATTGAATTTTAATAATCTAAATAAAGTTAAAATTTAAAACTGATACCAAGGTTAATTTAAATATTATTATGAGTGTTTTTTAAGCCTTTTGTAAAAATGCATGAAAATTAAGTCGAAAGGAACATTTTTAAAATTGATATTAAAAATTGATATTAATATTATTAAAAAATTGATATTAATATTAATATTAAAAAATTGATATTAATATTAATATTAAAAAATTAATATTAATATTAATATTAAAAAATTTAATATTAATAATGAAAAATTAATAATAACATTAATATTAAAAAATCGATATTAATATTAAAAATTAATAGTAATATTAATATTAAAAAATTAATATTAATATTAATATTAAAAAATCAATATTAATATTAATAGTAAAAAATTAATATCAATATTAAAAAAATTAATATTAATATTAATATTAAAATAATAATGTTTAGGATTATCGTTTGTAACAATGTACAATGACTAATTTTGATTTATAATAATAGCTTCATTAGATTAATCCACATTGAATTTATAGCCTATTGCTTTTTCGTTGAATGAAGGATTACTGTATTTTGTTTACTTTATACTTATCCTTTAATATAATTAAGCTTTTATTTAACTGAAGTTCATGCTTAAATAGGAACATATGTAATATAAATTTTCATTCGACTGCTCTTATTTTGGAGTTCAACACGTCAGCAGAATTTCGGCATAACTACACAGAAGGATAAAATAATGAAATAAATAACTATAAAAATATATAAGGAAAAAAAATGAAGTTTTCAAAAATTCTGAATTTGGAACCCCCACTCTCCCCTTCAAGAATCGAATTTGAAAAAATCCTTTTATAGTAGTTCTCTGCCTCGCAATAGAAACCTATATTCTAAATTTTACGTTTCTAGTTTCAGACGTTTTGTCTTTACTTCGATACTCCTCTGAACTAAATAAAAACCGGAAGAAAACAGCGATGCCTGTAGAATTTTGTTATATCTACTCTTTAAACATCCCCGTCAACGATGCAAACAAACTGTGAGGATTGCAATGAAATCAATCGAGTAGTTATGAGTCTATAGAGTAACACATACACACTTTGCCTTTTATTTATTACATTAGTACTTGAGTCACTTTGCAAATAATGATGCTGCAAAAATATTTTTTAAATGCCGTATTAAATATGTACATTTTTGTAATTTAATATCAAATGTATTTATAAGTATATTAATTTTGAAACCTTTCTGAAAAACTACTAAAAATACTTCCAAATGTACTGATATTGTATTGGGTTATTGAAAGTTCAATTCAGAACAAATGTACCTCGAAATGTAGGTGTTTTTATAACCTTTGTGACCTCTTAGAGATTATGTTCTATTACTGCAATACTAAGCACACTATTAAATTTTAATCTAAATAATTTTTACTATAAAAATAATGATGATAATTATTTTCGATAATATGGTTATAAATTAAACCAATTATTACAAAAACACATCAGTTTGTTACTTTTTTAGTATTATGAAAAGATTAAGAATCCATTTCTGTTAATATTTATTTAGCTTTTAATTTAAAATTTGAAAAAAATTGAAAATAAGTATTCGGCCGCCAAAAATTCAGTATTTGGCATAAGTTTTTGGGTATTTGGTCAAATCACTATTCCTTGCAAACTTAACATAAACTTGAAATTTCATTTTAAAAAAGTCAGAAATAGGTGGTCTAAAGGATGAATTAACTGTATATTATATGGTATCAACACCTATTGGTTGTTTAGAAAAAAAATCCTTTGAAATTGAAAAGAAAATAATAAAATTAATAAAAAATTAAAAATGAAATTATTAAAAATATTAGAATCACCTAATTATATTGACTTGTCCTATAAGTAGCATGCATACATTCAAATATGAAACATTTCAAACAGATTTCTTCATTGAAACTTTTATGAAAATATTCTGTGGTTTTTTATGCCATTTGGACAAATTAAGAACGATTGAGCTACACGCTACTCATTTTAAAGCAAAAAGGTGCTCATTTCGTTTTAATAAGCACTGTTAAGGTGAAAGAAGGACTTTGCGCAAGTGTGGGACCTCGTAATTTTGAAGCAGGGGCTAAGCAGAAGACCCATAGACTTCGTCTGCCACATCCAGAGGTATTATTGAGAACCTGGAGGACATTGAGACCCCGAACATATTTTGTGTACCCCAGTCACCTATAATGAACAAGGCTTTGAAAATATTAAGGATAGGGATAAAAATATTTACTTTAAGCAGAAAGCTCGTAAAGTTACACAATACTCATTATTATTTCCGTTCTGGGCGTACTAGCCTTTATGGAATTCATCACTAGCAATCCACAGATATGTTCATGGACATTAGGAAATGGTATTAGGGAAGCACTATATAGGCAGCCAACATTACTCCCTTGATCAACACAAATAAAATGGGTCCTCGCATTTTAGAAGTAGGGACCAAGCAGAAGACACTCAGGAGTGGCCTAAAACCTTGAGAGATATCATGCAAGAACCTGAAGGAGATTTCTACCACGAACCTACACTCATGTCCATAAATTAAAGATAATGAAGTTCAGGCAATGAAAGAGACAAAAGCAAAACAAATTTGACTTATTTGTAAAGTCTATTTATTAAACAAAAGGTAAAGAGCAAAAAAGATGCTATCTGTTTGACATAATTAATAAAAATTGCGATTTTTACTCCCTGGAGCAAATTTCAAAAAAGAACCTATTTACAGAAAACAGTATAACATGGTTAGTATGATGGTTAATGCGGAGTATGTCTCCCGGACGATGCAATACAAGCGTTACAACGCCTACGCATGCTGAGTATCAGATTATCAATCTGATCTTGGGGAAAATTACACCACTCATCAAGCAATGCCCTCCGAAGTTCCGATAGACAGTTGGGAGGGGGTTGACGGGCTGCAATTCGTCGGCCAAGCATGTCCCACACATGCTCTATTGGATTCAAGTCCGTTTTTTTTCGATTTCCTGAACATTTAAAATTTTAGAGATCGCTTAAGTAAACACAAAACGGTCCGTTTTTATAAGTGAATTCGAAACACACAGGATGCGTCATATTTTGATGGCTTAAAGCCATCAAAATGTGACGCGCAGGAGATTTGGTCAAAGTAACATAATCCTATCCTGTGTTTTAATTCTAGCGCTAAGTATAGAGAATTGGCGTTTAGGAATAATGAGGAAAGAAGAGTTCATTCATGAGTTAGCTCAACAAGCCTTTTTTTGTTCAGTGAGAAAAAGGAAGAAATAAACAAGTGTATTCAGGAAAAAGGTAATTGAATTTCATCCTCAGTCGGGTATTTAAAAGAGAAACACTAACTTCCCTCATGTATATATATATATATATATATATATATATATATATATATATATATATATATATATATATATATATATATATATATATATATATATATATATATATATATATATATATAATATATTATATATATATATACATATGTATATATATACATATATATATACATATATATATATACATATGTATATATATAATATATATTATATATATATATATATCATAACATATACATATATATATATACATACATATACATATATATACATATATATATACATACATATCATACATATACATATATATATATATATATATATATATATATATACATACATATATATATATATACATATACATATATATATATATATATATACATATATATTTATATACATACATATACATTTATACATACATATACATTTATACATTCATATATATATATATATATATATATATATATATATATATATATATATATATATATATGAGATGAGGCTTTTTGTTTCATTTCGAAGTGGAGTTTCAAGCTGATCTGACAGCTTTTCAGTCTTGCTGAGTGGTAAAGAAGGACAACCGAAATAAAGATAAATGGAATCTCAAACTATCGTAGTTAATTCACATTCTCTATCATGAACGAAAATTCTAAAAACTCTCTAAACTTTATATAAAACTGTCAACTAAACTGTCGGAACACTTCTTTTACAGTTGTTTGTACTAGTCAATTAGCGATAATACAAGTAACTTAAGCCTTAGAACTATATTTTTAGCCGGGAGGAATCTACTAGTGGGAATTCAAGAACATTCGCTAGGGTTGCTAGAAAGGAATTACCGGAAAAACAGATTTGGCATCGAAAGTGATAAAAATATCATTACATGTATACGTATATATATATATATATATATATATATATATATATATATATATATATATATATATATATATATATATATATATTTCTATATGAAATGAAACCAAAATATTTTATTCAGTACTATCAAATAGGTTTGTGTTACGTCTTTGCAGTTAGCCGTAACATGTTGGAATCTGTGAAAAGAGAAGACCAAAAATTCTAAGGTTAAAAGACCTAAGTTTTATAAGCAGCGTTTTGTATCAGTCTGTTGCAAAGCGACATTAAAAAATTATATTTGAAATTGTCGGGGAGGATTCTAGTAGCCAAATAGGAATGTTTTAAGGACATTACTACAAACGCCTCTGACATCTCCATATACGTCAAAACATAGTCAAGCAAAAAAACTGAAGATACTTTAAAAGAAGTTGTTGATTTGGTGCTCACTAGCAGAGCTGCTATAAATAAGAAATAGTATAGGGATTTTGCCAAAGGTTGGCAGTTTAGTTATAGAGTCGAAAAAAATTATATCTGGATATAATTATTGTCGAGCCTCCCCCCTCCCCGGCTGCATTTTCTGATGTTTAGCGATAAATACAAGTCACGCACTTAATAGAATTATATTTTTAGCCAGAAGAAATATACTAGTGGGCATTCAAGAACATTTGCTACGGTTTCTAGAAAGGAATTATCGGAAAAACAGAATTGGCATCGAAAGTGATAAAAATATCATTATATATGTATATATATATATATATATATATATATATATATATAGATATATATATATATATATATGAAACCAAAACATTTTATTCAGTACTATAAATTAGGTTTCTGTTACGTCTTTGCAGTTAGCCGTAACGTGTTGGAATCTGTGAAAAGAGAAGACCAAAAATTCTAAGGTTAAAAGACCGAAGTTTTATAAGCAGCGTTTTGGGTCAGTGTGTTACAAAGCGACATTAAAAATTTATATTTGAAATTATCTTGAAGGATTCTAGTAGCCAATTAGGAATGTTTTAAGGAAATCACTACAAACGCCTCTGACATCTTCATATGCGTCAAAACATGTCATGCAAAAAAACTGAAGAGACTTTAAAAGAAGTTGTTGATTTAGTGCTCAGTAGTAGAGCTGCTATAAATAATAAATAGAATTGGGATTTTTCCAAAGGTTGACATTTTAGTTGTAGAATCGAAAAAAATTATATCTGGATATAATTATAATGAAAATATAAAAATTGAGTTAATTTTGTTCACACACACACACACACACACACACACACACACCGCATAGCCAAAACATTATGACCTCCTTAAAGTTAAGACAATTGTTTAAATTTCTAAAAAAAAAATACTTAGTGTTTTATTCACTAACATTGGCTGTGTAATTCTTATACTCACACTTCCTAGAGAAGTTTGAAGGTTTTTTGTAGTTAGAGGACCACACACATACGAAAAAAAATATTTTTAATCACCCTTTATTATGAATACATGGAATTTATTTGTAACTTTTTCAACAACATTCATTTGACTATTGACAATGATTCTGTAATGTTTTAGAAAGATTGCCCATATATTAAAAATAATAAAAGACTATTTCAACTTTGCATTTTTTACGAGCTTTTTTTTTCATAATTTCTAAAATTTATATCAACAAGTAGGAAATTTACAGAAAATATGTAGGTTTTTACGACAAATTTAGTAGTGTATTTAAATTTAAAAAATTGAATACGAATAAATATAAGGGAATATTCTGTGATTGCGCCAATTATACTTATACTTTTATTACATAATTTTGTGGTTGTTTTGTAGTATTAAGTACTATAAAACAACTTATTAAAAACGTCCTACAGTATATTATAAAAATTTTAAAATATATTTTCATCATATCGAGGTGCTTTCAGTCTCTTCCGGAAAATAGAACCAAAAAGGAAATAAAGTTCTTTGTGTTATGTTTATAATATAACGTTATCAACTTTCTATGCCGTAACATAATTTCTTCATAGCAGTCTCGTCATAGATGGTTCAGGTGTAATCGTTTTCAATTCTAGATGAATAGTTTGTCCCATTCCCAAACATCAGATGAGTATTTAGCAACACTCTGGTGGCTTGTTCCAACTTTTCACTTTCTGGCAAATTCTTAATAGGCTCCATTATTGCATCTCATTAAACGCTTGGTCTTTCAGTTTACTTTTATTAGACAGTAGGGATGGAAAGAAGGTTTGAACCACATTCTGGTGGAACGTTAATCTTGAGTTTACCTTGCCTGTACGGAGATATTTAACAACTTTCTAATACCAATTTCATCATATCTGAGAACTATTTACCAGTATGTATAGTGTCTAAAAGCTGAAGATATTACCCAGTAGCTGTGAGACAGCCTTTTAGTGGGAAAGATAGAGCTTTGCTTAAAGAATATCTATAAACTACAAATTTATGATAAGATATTTAGTTTTACATTTATTAATTATCCTTAGGTCCGTTTTTTAGTGCAAGTAAAAGTTCATGAGAATCCCAGAATCTCAGTCGGCTAAGGTAATAGTCTTGTAACTGAAGGGTTGCTGGTTTTATTAATTTTATTTACGTTTATAGACCTAGCGCAGCTCAGTTTATTTTATCTGTAAATGTTGCTTCTCTGCAAAACTCTTGAACCGCAGGCAGAAGCTCCGATGATCTTTTTGGTTTAAGTACAAAACATCAACTCTTTCTTACATTTTCTTTTTCAAGAAAATGCTTCTATTTAAATTGCATTGTTGCGTATATACCTACAAATTATTTTACATTAAAAGCTTCTAGTTCTAAATGAGAAAGTTGTTTGAAATTTTGATAATGCGTATAAATCCGATAGTAGTGCAATATATTATGTCTACTATTGTTCTAAATCCTATATAAAAGACGCCGCCGATATAAAGGATTGTTTTCTACTTTAAAATCACTTGATACAGGTATCAATTCGCTTGGGAAGGTTGTATAGCTATTTTTAATGTATCTTTGTTTTATTTATTAAAATATTGCAAGATTATTGAATCATTTAACCCTCTAAACGATGTGCACGTACAATTCCGCCAAACGGATGATGTCTTCAAAGTGGTTGTCACGTACAATTTTCGACCTCCAAAAACGTTCCGAAAATGGATGTAATGTACATTTATGCCAGTGTTTGAGGTAGGAGGGTCAGGTCGATTGTTTAGACACTGCATCCCTCTTTGACTGACATTTATTGAGGGATGCACCCCCTACTCCCTGAGACACAAAGACGATGATAGCTTTTCATGCCATTGTAAATCTCCATTTCGAAGTATTTCGTTTGAGGTAACAGATGTATCTCTAATTGCACCACTTAAATATCTTGGATAACGTTCGTAAAAAAATGTAAATAATTCTCTTAAAGAATATTTTTATTTGTAATTTTAGAATCCATTATTTCTTATGGGATGATCTTCGAGACTTGACGAGCTTTATGTGTATTAAAAATTAACAATCTATAATATCTATTTATATATCTATTTATAACCGGAAGTAAAGGGACAATAACGAGGGTGGGTTTCCCGTATTCCATTCTAGTCGACAAAGGGTGAAATAAAAAATCATAGAACGCTTTGGCGATTGACACAATAAACCTTTAGCGTATTTTTGGAGACTATTTTTAATCGGTGTGTTCCACTCGGAGGGTTAAAAAAGACAAAAATGTAATAAAATAAAATTATAAACATATTTTTAAGAAGAACTTTAATTTAAAACATTTGAAAGTTAAAATTTTTGGGGTATTAGTTAAGCAAAGTAACTGAGAAGTAGTGTTATAAGATGCGGCAGATCTTTTTTATTAATATATGATTGATGCTTGATCATCCAGATGTATGAAATAAAAATATCAAGAAGCGTTAAATGTTAAGATTATTCTGTATACATACTCAATAGTCAGTCAGTGAATCCCTTCCTGACTTTGAAATTATTTGTTTGTGTCTTTCGGCTGGTGACCTCATTCTGACGTTGCCAATTATGCCATCAAAACATTTACGACGCGATGCTAACTCATCGTCTGTGACGTTAATAAGGAATTTACTTCCTCTACAAAGCAGTAATTCTATCCAGTGATTTTTACTTCCTGCATACTTTGCAGAAAAATACTTTCTTACTTTTCCATTGCGGTGTACATTGTTCTTGAGCATCAACTCATGCAGCTCTGCTAACTTCTAGACACTTGAATATGGAATCATTAATTCAGTAGTGGTTACCATCTAAAGAACAACACAATTGGCAACAAAGTTCTCAATAGAGTCGCGACTGCTCTAACTAACTCTTATGCCAATTAGATGAGCTTTGAAAAACCAGACTTGATAAGTAAGAGAAAATTTTAAATATTGTCAATTATGGTAAATTTATTTGTGAAGTAACAAAGATAAAAATTTTGTATAATATTTTTCGTGTAAGGGATCTCATTAAAACCGAGGAATAAAGAAATGATCAAAAATGAAAATTTCTTTTATTCTTTTAAAAAATTTAGCACTTTTTTCAACTGGTACATCGGCCCTTCATATATATATATATATATATATATATATATATATATATATATATATATATATATATTATGTATATATATTTTTATCAAATATAAGGAGAAAGTTCAACAGCTAGCATTATATATATATATATATATTATATATTTATAAGAACTCAGAAGTCTAATTTATAACTTTATTTCAGAGCGGCAACACGGACATCTGTATTCTGGATAATACATAATAAAAGCCACAGAGTTATGTTATATAAGTATGAACGCTGAAACAAGAATTTATAACAAAAACAACTTATATGGCGAATTAACTGCATATCAATAATATAACGAACAATGCTATATATATAATTGCCGTATAGACAGAAAGTTTACAGTATTTATATAGAAAGGAATGTATAGTAAAATACTTCATTGACCAAACCATATTATACTGGGAAAGAGATTTGGATGAATAAAATTGGAGAGAGGATATTGAAGAATATTAAAGTTAAATCATTTTGATATATTACATATATATATATATATATATATATATATATATATATATATATATATATAATATATATATATATATATATATAAACAAATTAGTTCCAAAAGTCACTGCTAGGGGAATATTTGGCGCTGTGTAATAGAAAATAGATTATTAACAAATGCAAATCAATACGAAAATTACTTTTTATTTTGCATTTAAATGAGGTTCAATGTGGCTGCCGTTGCTGTGGACCACATATTGCATTCTGTGCACAGTATGCACAACAGCAGAATGTAACATGTCTGCAGGAATCTCCCGTACAGTCCGTGATATGTTATCCTTCAACGTAGCCAGGTCCTGGACCACTCCTTGATAGACCTTGGACTTAAGGTAACCCCATAGCCAGAAGTCGCATGGGGTAAGATCAGGTGACCGAGGTGGCCATGCACTTAGAAAATAGCGCTAATGACTTTTTCTGTTGTGAATTTCTGTCGTAGCAGCTGTTGCACCCGTGCAGCAACGTGTGGAGGGGCTCCATCTTTCATGAAAAGGATTTCCCCCCAGGCATTGTGTTTGCTGAAGTGCCAGAATGACAAAGCTGTTCAACTTATGGCGATATTTCTCTCCGGTAACAGAACAGGTTTCCGGTCCTGTCGGGGTAATGTTCTCATAGAAGAATAGACCTACGATAAATTCCGCTGTGAACCCACGCCAAACAGTTATCTTTGGTGAATGGAAGGGAATTGCTGTGACTGCATGTGGTGATTTATCATCCCAATTTCAGCAGTTCTGGATAATCACAGTTCCATTCAGGTAAAAGTGGGCCTCGCCTCCCCATAAGATTTTCCAAGTCAAAGCATCATCCACCTCCATTCTAGAAAGGTGAGAGCAAAAGTCAATCGCTTATCATGGTCGGGGTACAGTAACTCCTGTACACGGCTGATGTTGTACGGATAGAAGTTGATAATCTTTTGTAAGATTTTCCATACCTTACTGTAAGGCATATCCATATTCCGAGCTACTCCACGAGCGCTAGAGGTGGCAGCAATATTGTCTGATCCTCTGTCGACAATCGCCATGGCAACTGCTTCGATTGTATCTTGTGGTAAAGGTTTTCGTCCTCTGTCTGACTGAAACTTCAGAGAACCAGTTTTCTCAAACGTCGCAACCATTGCTTTTAGCCCATTAACTGACACCGGACCGTTACTTTTACGCATTTTTTGTGCTTTCTAAAAGCACGAAGAGCGGCTGACGTGTTAAACTATTAGAGTTAAAAGAATTTGACCAGTAACGCACGCTCGACAAAAGAAGGAGACATTGCACATAAACTTTCAATCCTATTGATTCGAAACGGAAAACATTGCCTTTTAAAACCCAAGCAGCTGGCATTGTGCCAATCGATGTAACTTGAAATTTGAATAAAGACCTTCTTCTTCAGCTCAGAGTACGTGATATTGCAGATCACGAGACTTTGTAGGTGTTTATGTAGATTTTACGCTTTTTTAAAAATGTTGCCATATTGCACTTGAACTAAATCAGAAAATGTGCATAATAAAAGGTAATTTTATTCCGTATTAATTTGCATTTATTAACACTCTATTTTCCATAGCATAGCGCTAAATATTCTCCTAGCGGTGACTTTTGGAACTAATTTGTTTTTTCGCGGAATCCTTCGTTCTCCGTCTTGTTTAATCTTCCTGCAAAATGTGGTGTCATTCTCTCAAATAGATCGCGCTACATGACACTGTGAGCACTGTCAGTTTAATTATGGCCACCCGGTATATATATGAAATATGGGCGAGATTCATCCAAAAGCACAACACATTTTATTTCTGGTGACGACACAGCAAGTCAATACAATAGGCAAGAGCTTTTAGAACATCGTGCACACCATATTTTACCACTAAAATTGATAGGTCTAACGAAAAATCTGCTCTTATATATCTAATTTATAATGAACGATACTTCGATTTCTTTTGTATACAGTTCAATTTAAATTAATTTTTTATGTACAATCATATCAAAATTGCTTTCATGTGTACTAAAAATGTATGTTTATAGACAATAAACAGATGTAAGATTTAGAAAAAATTATTTCTGTCCAGTTTTTCTTTTGGTAGCTCACAGTAGGGTTTAGAAAATAGCACGGTTATTTGGAATCTTTATATGTTTGTCGACGACTGCTTTTGAGGAATATAAAACAAATACGTAGATCTTCCATTTCCTGTCTAGCTGTGGGATATGAATAGCAGTCGGGCGCAACACGTAAACTTCAAATGGCTATCTTCCAAAACGATGAGCAATTTCCTTTAACGCGCTATTCCTTTCAGAAATATTTGTTGTTACTAAACAATGAGACGTCGCAGAGGATTTTACTAAAGAAAAATATAAAGAGTGTTCTTTCTTCCTTTCTCCTCTACACCCCCTCCTGAAGACGCCATTTACGTCACGAATCAAAAATATCGGTGCTAATTTGGGTTACATTCTAGTCTGTCTGTTCGTCTGAAAAACACATCACTTACAGTAAAAAAATAATTCTAAATACATTTTCATTAAAAAAAAATGAGAAATTTTCACGTTTCCTAATTTTAATTTTAAACGATAGAAGACAAAAAAAATAAGCAAGACAGTACTTATTTTTCTTTCATTTGGGGGCCTAATTAGTGATTTCTAATAGGTTTTAATAGCGGACTCTTTAACGTTTCTCAAAAACGATACTTTTCCTCCGCCGAGTTTGTGACGTCATCGTTCACGTTGACACCGAGCGCCTATGCTGTTTACATGTTAAAAGGCGACTTTTAAATTTCTTTTTTGTAAAGTATTGCATATAATAGAAATTTTTTTATTATGTCTGGCATTAAAAAATTATATTGTAAATATTGTATTGTGCCACTCTGTAAAAAAACAACTAATTGCAATGAGAAGATATTTTTCAGCCTTCCGAAAGACCCACATACACGTAAAATCTGGACAACTGCGATGAAAAAGGATGAGAAATTAAACCCCAAATTATCATATAAATCATCTCTATGGGTTTGTGAAGACAATTTTGGATTTATTAAATGCTTGCTTTTGTTTAAATATTACTAATTTAGAACAATTAAAGTATATAAAAATACATCTTTAAAAGGACTGTTGATTAACCAGTGCTATTTAACTTTTAAAACTGCTCATTTTTGAGTATTATCACAGAGTTCAAGTACAATAAATGTTTGATAAAGCATGCAAATATCGTAAAACATATAAATATCTAAATAATAACTCAGGGGAGGGGAAGTTTATGTATTTTCAAGGTATTATAAATATTTTCTTCAGAGATGCATACTTTCTTAAGTGTATCAATTCACAGTGATATTTTTCGATTAAATTGGTGACTAATTTGAAAAAAAGGACAATATTTTTAAAATACTTAATAATTATATTACTTTAAAAATTAAATTTAATTTCCGAAACTTTATACATTTTTTAATTTAACATTAATATTAAAGGCAATAAAATTGTATTGCTATTTAAAAATGTATAAATAATTAAGTAAAGCCTTTTAAAGATTCTAAATTTCTTTTCATCAAATTTAAAATATCTAAGAATTGGTTTGGTTTTGGTTTTGGTTTGGTTTTGGAGCGCTACGGTCTACTTTTTGCAACAGGAGGGCTAATGATAAATACCTCCTCTAATTTTTATTTTCATATTACATCCCTCTCTATTTATAAAAAGCGATGCTACTACAAATGTGTGTATATGATATATATATATATATTTATTTGACTTGTCTGTATCTATAAGCAGAAGAGCTGTGATCAGCAAAAATAAAATATTAATACATGTTAAGTAAAATTGGATAAATATATAAATGATTTTACATACCTTTGAGTTTTAATTCCCCGTATTTCTGCTCCCATAAAATCCGGGTTTTTTCCCCCAAGAACGAAAACATTGACATCATGTCAATTTTGGGAGGTTGTCACTGCCCTTTGCAAAATTCAGGTAGAAGAGACATTTATAACAAATTGAGATAATTAAGCTATCGAGATCGATAAAATAAACCTTCAGGTTTAAATAAAAGTAAATTTTGATAGCTAGAAAATCCTAAGAACTTGCAAAAACAAAATCGTAAAATAGTGTGCGGTTACAAACAATAAGAAAATATTGGATAGCGTGAACGATGACGTCGCAACCAATCACGGAGTGTTTTGATGTCATGAGATTTTTGCTTAACTTTAAAATTAATTTTTAAAATGATGGATCCAGTTTTTTACGTTTTTGAGAACATTTACTAGTCTGGAATTATCAGAAAAATACTAAATTGTTCGAATCCCCCACATGTGCAAATTCCTCATTATAAAGAGTAAAAAAGTATAAATACTTTTAAAATAATTTAATCTGATAATTCCTTTAAGGATTTCTTTTAAAATAATATTTCCTGCTACCCTGAGGATTGAAAATTATTATGACTAAAAATAAAATCATGGGGTGTCTTTAATATATTTCCCATCTATAAGTACATTTCTTATATTCGTCCCAAACTTTTATTTTTAGTTATTAAAAATTGCCAATCCTCTTAGAGTAGCGGGAAAGGTTGGTTGGTTGATTGGAATTTAGTGGCGCTAATTCCTGAAAGGACAAACTGCGCCAAACAAGAGGAAATTAAAAACAAAGTAACAGATAAAAACAAATGTAGAGAAAGGAAATTTGAGAAAGGAATAGAAGAAACAAAAAATTGAACATTAAAAGCACATAAAGATCAAACAAATGGAGATAGTAAAATAGAATATATATACAAGATAAATTATGACAGTATAAGAAAATTTTTAAAAAAAATTGAAAATTGATAAATCCTAAACCAAAAAATTGAAAAATAATAATGAAAAATTGAAAATAAAGATTAACATACAAATTAAAAATCACAGAATTCAGATTTCATAATAAAATCCTGTACATCGAATAAAGGGAAACAAGCCTGGATGTGGCGTTTCAACGATGATTGTGTTAAGATTCGGCGATAAATTAAAAAAAAAGTTATATACATTGATCTGAGACAAAACACGATGGCTAAATGTGTGCGACTGTGTAAGGTGTTTTTACAATGCGCACACTGTGGAGGTGCTTCACCCAGTAAAAGATGAGCATGGGTGAGTAGCAGGAAAGAGAAATATTTTAATTTTTATAGTTCTTTTTAAAGAAAAGCGTGTTTTATTATTTTTTTACTCATTTTTATTTTTCTCTTTTGATGAGTGAGTCATTGGAGAATATTGCAATGAAATTTCCGTTCATTATACTTACTGTATAATTTAATGAATACTATAACTAAATCCGTGTACACATTTTACTTATACATTTTACAAAATATCTAGGATAATTTTAAAAATCTAAAGTTCTGTTTATTTATTTATTTATTTATTAAGGAAAAAAAGCTCCAACGCTCTTCGGTTTCTTTTAAAAGTCCGGGGTTTTTCAGGTTTTCATGAAAAATATAGGTTTTATTCGGGAAACTTTTAAATACTGATGTCCACGTAAATGCTGTATACAAACTGGCATCAAAA
The DNA here is from genome assembly GCA_032207245.1 of Pardosa pseudoannulata. Taxonomy (NCBI): domain Eukaryota; kingdom Metazoa; phylum Arthropoda; class Arachnida; order Araneae; family Lycosidae; genus Pardosa; species Pardosa pseudoannulata. The sequence continues at coordinate 76,177,702 of CM063508.1, read as the reverse complement.
TTGTGGGTTTCTTTCTAGAAACTTCTAAACACATGTCTACGTAAATCCTGTATACAAACTGATTCTTTTTAATAAAATCACAGATATGCAAAACACTACGCAAAATTTGAGTGCGTAATATATATTTTTCACTTCTATTGGGATTTTCATTGTTCAACTGCAGATACAAATCTTTAATTTTATTAACAGTTATAATTATTTGTTGTATACAGGGTGTCCCGAAACAACCGCATAAACTCTGCTAGATTCCTCGTTTGGAGTACATAAAAACTGCCCAAAAAAGCGTAGCTGTACGATCCATAGTTTAAGAGAAAAATACGAAAAACAAAGTATGACGTCACTGCCGGTGCAAGAAAAAACATTTTATTGAACATATCAACAGCAGTATATGCACGGGCATACTCCTTAACAGTTCGTAAGGCATTTCCATTACATCGGCCGTACATCAAGTACATGTCGCAGTAGTCACGAGCGGAATACATGGCCACCATACGAAAACTACCGTCAGCTGCAAGATGCAACCTTTTAAACACCAGTTCAACGGCTGTTTAACGTCACTCAATGTCATGCATGCATGACGCGAACGTTTTAAACATTATCGTCTGGAATGATATGCAAATCCTGTTGTTAATATGTCCAATAAAGTGTTTTTTCCTTGCACTGGCAGTGACGTCATACTTTGTTTTTCGCATTTTTCTCGTAAACTATGGATCATACAGGAACGCTTCTTTGGGCAGTTTTTATGTACTCTCAACGAGGAATCTAGCTATGCAGAATTTATGCTGTCGCTTTGAGACACCCTGTATGTTATTAATTGTATTCATATATTATTAATTGTAAGTTTTTTTTGTGCTGGATCTACCTTGGCAAACCCCGTTTCTTATTCCTAATTCAAACTTTTCGACGATTTCTTGTTGTTACAAATTTACAATTTTGTTTCTCTATTTTCTCCATACTGTGAGTCATTTGAATCTAAGGCGTTCTAAAATCTAACTCAATAGCTACCGTTTTCAACGTTATGTACACAAGGTTCAATCAAACAGCAGATTAAATTTTATCCATATATTTGGGTTATTTTTAATACCTAAAACTTTACAATGCCCCTACTTACAGTGCACTCGTTATCTGTGAAGAGTAAATGTTCTTCGCTTTATATATAGCCAGTTCGGCAAAAACGTCTCTTTTTCCAAACGGAATTATTCCAATGCGTAATCATTGACAAATCCTCATTTCACCACGATTAATAAAATATTCATGCTTCGGCGATCCCACACTTATTAAAATTCGTCTTTCTTAAATTGGCAGCAGCTTATTTCAATGCCTTTTCTGTTGGCTTTCTGTCTGTTAAATATTAATGAGGATACACATGAAAGATTAATTGTAAAATCTATGCAGTCGTACTACGAATATTCATGAAACAAGTGAAGGAAAAAATTGCATTTTGAAATATCTGAAGTCCAATTTTTAACTATTACTTTAAGTAAACGGTGTAGGTTACAAAGCGTTTTTGTGAGTTATTAACTTTTTAAGTTATGAAACTTTCTGCACACATGAATTAATGTATGATTAAATTAGTCACTTGAAATTTCTCTTTTGAACCATTTTTCTTTGGAAGCCTAGAAAATGTGGCGAGTGAACAGAAAATTAGCATTTATTCCAGAATCAGCTTTAGGAGACCGGTAAAACACACACACACACACACACACACACATATATATATATATATATATATATATATATATATATATATATATATATATATATATATATATATATATATATATATATATATATATATATATATATATATATATATATATAAATGTGTGTATGTGTGTGTGTGTGTGTATGTGTGTGTGTGTGTTCGCTATGCATTTAAAACTAAACAGATCTTGGTGGGATTTTCTTGAGGTAAACCCTGGGAAGGTTTTAGGAAGGTCAAATTGTTTGAAAGTCAAGAACATGAAATAGATAGAGCATTTTTTCCTCCATGCAATTTCAGTTTGGTTTGGTTTGGTTTGGAGTGCTACGGTCTACTTTTTGCAACACGGGGGCTAATGAGACCGGGAACTACTGCTTAAAGCCGATTCAGAACGGCTACGAACGTCCATGCCACAGTGGGATTCCATGCAATTTGAAAACCATATACTCTAAAGAATTTTCTTTGTATTACGTTCTAAAATAATTAAAATATTTTAAGTAATATAATTAATCTAATACCATTTAAAATGTACTTCAAGGTAATACATATCTTAATGGTCTTTACGATATATACTTGATGAATTATGTAATTTTAAGTATATTTTACTTTGCATGTTTGTTGCTCTTTAACTTTGCCATTTTATCAAATGAAAATCTGTTCCGTTGTTGTGATAACCGAATGATGGTTTGGAAGATTAGAAGTCATTTACATTTAATTTTTGTCGTGAGCTTGAGACTAGTGTCCTTGGAGTCGATTAGAGGTAACCAGTGATTATTTACTATAGAAATTTAGCAAGGTCCGATTATCTTTGAAATCGGGCCTTGATATTTTTTTTCTAGGTACCTTGATTCTTTTTAACTAATCTCGCAAGAAATGTAGGTAATTTTCTTTTAGCCAAATGGAAAGATAAATCAAAATATAGTTTTAAATATAACAACAAAATTAAAATATAATGGGTTATTATTTGACTGAGTCCGTAGCATACCTTAAGCTTATGGAGACCCCTGCTATGGCTCGACGATTCTTAAAGAAATATCCGCAGGGATTACATCATATAAGGCGATTTCAAGCAGTAGGGCAAATTCTCAAATTATGACAATTCTGGCTCAAGTTTCAAACGGAAGGGCAGTTTATTATTTGTCTATTGGCTGTTGTAAACATGAAAATGAATGGGAAGGGCATTATAGTAGTCGTGACGTTGCGACAAATTGCCTTATATAAAACCCTGCTCAGAAGGGATTCACACGGTGCAGTTAAATAAAATAACTAGATCTATACACAGGCATTTAGGTTCCTACCATATTACAGCCGACATATGTCACTAGTGACTCCTACGGCATAATGACGTCAGAAATCGCCAGAGATGGGAATTTGTTACCATAAATTTCCCTCTCTGACATCATTTTGACGGAGAAGTCGCCAGAGACATATGTCGACTGTAATATGGTAGCACCCTTATTTAAGATAGTATAATGAATGACGTAGAGCTCTGGATATCAAACTGAACTAACGATACAGAAGTTTAAAATACTGAAAGTACATACAAGTTACATAAACAAACATCAGCATCTGCGATGCAACCTAGCTATCTGCTAAAGCCACACTGACTCTTATGTAGGCAGACAACTTATACATACATTAGAGATATATGCATATTTAAAAAGATGCTGTGTTGCCACAAATAAAAATACGATAATTATAAAACTTTACTCATAACAAATATCAATACAGATCAATGAATTCATGTTACAATAATATGTGAAAATACATTACAATATTTATAATATATACAAGACACTATTTACAAAGACTGAACATTACGTCAACGGCGTTAATCAGGAATGATGCGTATGACTTCAATCTTCGGCGAATCAAAACGAGGCAACGACTTTAGTTGTTATTGCGTAATCACCACAAACTACACGTGCTCCTCGGGTGATGCTAAATGGGTAACAGCTTTGCAGCCTTGTATAAGCGTTAGAATAATGTCTGTATCGCTTGCTGCATTGGAATAAAAAAAACTTTGACTGAGTTGTTTTATTTTGTGCTCTTAAAGCTTATATATTCTAAAAATGTTCTTGCATATCAACCAATTGCTTCCAGTTTTTTACTACTTACGGTATGAAAAATCAAAGTGTTGAAAAATTTATCAATTTTTTAAACATAGATGTCATGTACAGCAAAAGACAAATTTAATGAAACAAAATAATTATTCTAATGCCAATTTTATGCAACAGAATGGCTATTTTATTTCATTAAACTTTCTCTTTGGCCATAACCTATATTTTAAAACTTAAGAACATACTTTCTTTACAGTATCTATTTTCATTCCTTATCAGTGGCTTTAAAATATTCCAGCTATTTTTCCCTTGATCTCTATGAAATTTTTGTCTGTTATGTATTAATGGATTTGCCATACAACTGAGTTTTTTTTTTAAACATATTTTTCCAAGTTACAGATGTGTAATACTACGAAAGAAACTAATTTCTCAAATATTGCACAAGTTTAAATAATTGTTAAAACTGATACCTAATTCTAATTATTTAAAAGCTAAGCCTAGCGTTAAAAACTGTAAGGAGTTGAGTTATGTGGGGCATTTTTAATGAATGGTGTCGGACAGTTCCACTTTCATGCTTTATATTTTAATCAAAAATTCTTTTCTTAAAGAATTTAGCTTCCTATATGTTATATGTAACAGCAATTTTATTTTCATTACTCGATTTAATAAAAAGTTAAGTAATATAATATTTGACATTCAAGGTACTTTTCCTAAGATTTCAAAAGATTGTAACAAGAAAAAAAAGTAGCGAATTTGTTATTATGAAATTTACTGAGTGTTGATTCATATTCTAGATGTTCTACTACGACAACCTTGATCTAGCAATCAAAACATTTAATGAGTAGAAAGGGAAGCATTTCTCTACATTTACTCACATTTCTATAAGGAGCCGCGATCAGTTTGTTATGAAGTTTGCAGTCAGTCCTAAACTAGGTTTTAAGGTTACAGTGTAACATACATCAAAAGACCTAATCACAGATGAAATTTCGAAATCGGAAATAGTTTTCTGTTATCAAATACAATGCTTTGGACTTCATTAAAGACATATTTTCCCATTTTGCACCAGTGATAGTGTACAAAAGTAATGTTTTTTTCACACTGTCTGGTCGTAATTTATTTGGCCTATTTAAAGTTAAAAAAGACTCTGTTGTCTAAAGGAAATAGAATCTTTTCCCATGTCAGTGAAGCGGGCCGAGAAAAAAATCGACCCAAGTTCAGGCCAAGTTTATGCGACGGCGTCAGAAAATGTCTGATAACCATTTTACAACTATTTTAGGCATACTTTTGAAAAAAATAAAATAAATAAATACGATTGCTTTTGATAATCAGCGTCTCAAATGAAACTGTCGTGGGAAATAAAACGACAAAATATAAATAAAAATACGAAGCTTCTAAAAAGACTTAGAAAAAAATTTGGCTGCTATTCCAGATTTTATATTCACTATACATCTGTAAAATCTACTACGTCACCATACATCTGTATATCGCTGAGTGTTTGTATTTAATGATATTTTGATTCAATTGACCGATTTTAATCATAATTAAATTGTGTACTAATATTTTGGTAATTTTATTCCTAAAATACAAGCCTCTCCAATTCGTTGGTGAAATCCCTTTGAGTAATATTTTGGCGATACTATACCTAAAATACTACCCTTTCCAGTTCTTTGTCGAAATTCCCATTTTATTTCTAAATTATATTAACCCTTATATTAAATTAATTGGCAAGCGCCAAATCATCATGCTCTGTATTTGACTACTCAGATTCCCTTAGATCATCATCTTACATAACGTATTTCCATGTGTTGATGTCTTTGACGTCACCTTGTCATCAGAACTAACCCCTAATTGGCTATTGCTTCTGTCCAGCTAGTTCATTTTCCTCACTGTATGATCTTTTTTCAAGGAGTAGCTAAGATCATCTGACAAATAAAACCTATCAAAATAAAACTGTATACAGTTGTCTTTACAAGAAACTGTTAGTTGAGGCATAAGTAAATTAATCCCGTTATAACTTTTTTCCTAAAAGCAGGTAAAATTTCTGAAAAATTTACTTTTATGGAATATTTGTTAATTTTCTTGCAATTTAATTTTCTCTAGATTTTGTAATAAACACAATATTCACCGAATGCTCTTAATATACATTAAAATTCTAAGTATATATTTAAAATTTTGATATCATATATGTGTTATTGAGATTAAATGTAAACTTAATAAAGTTCAAAATTTTGGGGATAATAAAATACAAATAATTAGTCTATTTTTTTAATTACCAACTCAACCAATCTACAAAATACTAAACTAATTTTCTTCAAATGATATTTTTGACTAAAAATTAAGTAAAAATAGAAAAAATTAAAAATTGGCAAGGAACATCTTCAGTATTAACAAAATTTACTTATGCTCCTCGTACAAGCCAAGAATGTAAGCTCTTCGAATTAAGTCAAAGGGTGAGCCTATGTTTTATGAAGAGCACCGCTAGGGGGAAAGAAGAGTGACTTTGCTCAAAGTGGGTCCTCGTAATTTAAAAGCAGGGACCAAGCAGAAGACCCCCAAGCTTGGCCTGCCACCCCCAGAGGGGAGGTACCGTTTGAGAACTTAGAGGACATTGTGACCATGAACCTATTTTACATAGCCCAGTCACCATTAATGAACTTAGGCTGACGTGAGTCTTGTACTCGCAATCCTTCAGGTACGAGATCGCTGCCTTTGCCATAACAGCCCATGATGTGCCCTAACTTCTCCAGAATTCTATACCAGGCAGTCTTTTCTTTAGCTCTGGACTTCCAATGATTAATTTTAAATGCCTTTAATTCATTATCTATAGAGCCCAACCACCTGAGTTTTGGCCGTCCACTTTTTCGGGTGCCTATTGGTTTAGTCAGGAAAACTTCTATTGTGGATCTGTAGTCATTAAATCTGATTATGTGTCCAGTCCATCTTGAAATAACGTTTAACTTTTAACGAATTAACGTTTGAATGCTCATGAAATTAACTAAATCTGTATTTTTATAAATTCTGTATAATTCATTATTTGTCCTCCTTCTGCATACACCATTTACCTGGTTCTCCATACCCACAAAAACACTTCTTAATTTTTTTTCAAAATGGGCTTTTGGGCTTTATAATGAGGCTATATTTTGGGGCCAAATTTGAAGACATGGTGTGGCACATGTCAGGGTTCCCACGGTCCTTAATAGTCCTTAAGAACACCTTAATTTTGGCTTTCATTTTTAAGGGCCATTAAAATTACTTAAATTTCGTCAAAGGTCCTTAAAACTCCCTAATTCTTAAATTGGAATGCGATCAGTTTCTCCATCGATGAGATCTACAGTCTCATGTGATTTCCTATCAGTTTTCTTATATGACAAATATATAATCTTTCGTATATTTAAAAGGTTTAAAGTATAAAGTCAGCTGCCCTTTCCTAATAGCTAATGGTCATGCAGATTTTAATTAAAGGAAGCATGGAGGATGGGAGTTTGTAGATATTTCAGTTACTAATGGAAGTTTAATTTTCCTTGCGTTGAATGTAATAGAAAAGTCAAAAACTTTCTTCTTTCCCAGGCAACGCCGGGTATAATCAGCTATTATATATATATATATATATATATTATATCATTAATTTTTAAACCCTCAGGAAGAACTGTTTATAATATTGTTTTTATTCACAATTTATTTTTAGTTTGATCACTCAAAAAACTTTAGATGTACATTTTTCAAAATTAGGTTTTGTCAAATAGATTTATCTTATATTAATTTTTACGTATGATTAAAAACTTAATTCTGAAATAATGTAGGGCATTTATTGAACATGCTTTGTCTGGTTCACAATCATTAAAATATGTTCCTCCGGAGGTGCCGTTATGTCTTGTATTTCAAGTAGGTCCTTATAAAAAGTTACTTTAGTCCTTAGAAAATCCTTAAAAAGTCCTTAATTTTTGTTCTGGCAAAAAAGAGTGGGAACACTGCATGTAATGTATATGGTCAGCACATGACTTCCTTGTACACCTAAAATATTATACATTTTTTTAATTTTGTACGTTTTATTTTGTGTGTAAATTTAAATAAAATGAGTTATTCAATTTATGAAAATGAGAGGGAATTATTTTCCAAATTTCTTGTATTGATGGTACTCAATATAATCTAAAATCTAAATTGAATTTTGAAATGAATGTAATCCTAATTTGGATTCCTCAATTAAGAACAAATAACAGGTGGATGTGAGTGGCTATAGATCAGATATACCTAGCAAGTCACCATTTTTTTTGGCGATTTTTGTTGATCGCCAAATAATAAAATGGCAAAAGTATGCTTCTCATAAACTCAAATCTAGCCTTTTATACAATGATTTGCAGATGAAAATGTAAAGAAATGTCTCAGTAAAAGCAATTTAAAACACAATGAAACACTGTTTTTAGTAATATTTGCAGATGTAAGTATAAAGAAATATAATATTTTAAACAATTTTAAATATAAAGAAATATTTTTTGATTTGACATCAGAAAAAATACCCCCGCCAAACTGGCGATAATATTTTAAATATGGTAGCATAGCATTTTCTTCTAATCTAGTCATGTCCAAACAATCTGTATCTATATTTTGATTTATATTAAAATGGAATCCAGCTCTCCTCGTGCAATTTTTTCTTACATATTAAATGCTGTAATGTTTAAAATAATTAGATATAGTGAACTATTAATGGTTCAGTATGGCTAATTTTTAATAATTTGGAGCTTTTGGATTTAAAAACTGTTAAAGGATTAATTGCCCATAAATATAAATGCCCGGTTTCTAAGTGATTTTGGTTAATTGGCTATTACAATGGTGCACTTTGAACCATTTAAAGTTGCTATAAAACGAAAGAAATACAACATTCGGATAGAATACCTTTGTGTTCTAGTAAACATCGCTAATAATTTCGCCAATAATGAGTGTTGCCCCCCCCCTTTTTTTAGCAGTATTTGCAGATTAAGCTATCACAATTTTTAGAGGAACGATCCTGCCCCAACTTTCGTTACTTGGCAAGTCCATAAAACCGCCGAATATGGTGAGAAAAAAACGTGGTTTGCTAGGTGCATCTGTACCACGGCAAGTAAAAGTCTATTTATCTAGTCTTTAACTTGGAATCCTATACTTTAATAAGTCTTCTTCTGCATGTCTCATGGCAGGCGCTGTTACCGGTTTCCTGACAAACTACTGGAGCATACGATGTTTGGCAATTTTTGGTGCTACTTTGGCTTCATTATCGGTCAGTACATGTTCTTTTGCATACCAGATGGAGCTTATCATCGTTTTCTACGGAGCATTACAAGGTAGGTTATCAGGCTTAAATCATTTTGCATATAGATAAAGATCTCACTTTTATCTTGAAAACACTGATCTCGAAATGTTAACATAATTCGATCCTAGCTCATAAAATAACTTTGTTTCATTTATCATCCTGATTACTGTCTACATATAAATCAGATTAAACACGTTTTGTTATTCAACACGTTACTTCATAAAATTACTACTGATTTTCATAATAAACAAAGAGTGGTAAGTCTGAATTTATAATACTGGAAAGTAACAACGTCTAGGAATTTATTCATGAAAATGCGTTGGGAAATATGTTGTGGAACAGAAAAGGATTAATACGCTACACATTCTGTTATTCAACACGCTACTACACAAAATGGGTATTAATTTCCTTATCAAGTTTAAAGTTGTAAATCTCAATAAAGAATACAATAACCTCCAACAAAGAACTTATGTATTTTCATGCATCAATTATCAGATGTCGAAATATCCCTAAAGTGGTACTTTAACCCTCCGAGTGGAAAACATAGGGAAAAAAAGTATCCAAAAATACGCTAAAGTTTTTTTGTGTCAGTAACCAAAGCGTTCTATGATTTTTTTACTTTACCCTTTGCCCCACTCTCGTTATTGTCCCTCTACTTCCGGTTATAAATAGATATATAAATAGACATTATTTATTGTTACTTTTTAATACACTTAAAGCTCGTCAAGTCACGAAGATCCCCACATAAGAAATAATGTATTCTAAAAGTACGAATAAAAATATTTTTTAAGAGAATTATTTATATTTTTTTACTAAAGACATCCAAGATATTTCAGTGGTGCAATTAGAGATATATCTGTTACCGCAAACGAAATATTTCGAAATAGAGATTGACAAAGCCATGAGAAGCTATCAGCGTCTTTGTTCCTCGGAGAGTAGGGGTGCATCCCTCAATAAATGTCAGTCAGAGAGGGATACAGTTAATAAACAGTCGAACTGACCCTCCTATCTCAAAACTCCATGGGGGAAAGCACTGTCAGAATTGTACAATACATCTATTTTCGAAACGTTTTTGGAGGTCGAAAATTGTGTGTGACAGCCGTCGGAATTGTACGTGCAAACCACTTAGAGGGTTAATATATCATGTTACGTACGTTACAGAAAGTTAGAATCTAGATTTAGAGTCTAGGTAGTAAAAAGGACAGATGGGATATTTGCTTTGTATACATACACAATAATAAATAACTAAACAATTAAAAATAAGTATAAATAAAATATTAGATTTATAATCATAAATAAAAATAATTATATAAAAAAATCACATTTACAAATATTTTTATATATCAGATTTTTTTTAAAGTTCAGAATTTTTTTTTAAATACTGAAATATTTTGTTGGTTTTAAAATGTTCTTTGAGATCTGATTTTCAATTTTTTTTTCATTTATTTTTGTATTATTTCTAAAAAGTACCTTTCTAATATATTTGGGTATTGTTTTGCATTTAATAGTTAATTTATAGTCAATATTTTTACTTCTAAACAAGAAGTTTTTAAGAAGCATTTGGGTTTTCGAAACTTAAATTGAATTTTAATAATCTAAATAAATTTGAAATTAAAATAAATGCCCAGATTTATTTTACTGTTAGTGATGCTTAGTAAACACTGTATAGGTATTTACAAAAAAAGGAAAACGAAAGGAGCATTTTAAAAATTAACAAAAATTGTATAAGAAATGAATTATACAAAAATGTTAGTGGGTTTTAAGAAAAGAAATTAATGTGATTAATTTACTTATACTTCAGTTTATGTGTATACAAATTTTTAAAATTCTAATGTAATAATTAATAAAAATACTTTGTAATGGCCATCATCCCCTTAAGCAGTAAATCTTGGTAAAATTAGCCCTTGTGTTGCAAGACAAATTTTAAGTAGGGCTTTAAAGTATTCCAGGTTTATGGGAAAACTTGGCAAGTTTTTCTGGCGACCTTTCGGAATGAACCCCTGTCACCCATTTACATGCGTTTCAATTTGTAAAATTTTCCGATAAAATTTAAAAGCATATTAAAAACCCTAGAACATTATTCTAACGTCTTGAAAACCTTTTAGGATCAAAATAATTGACTTCTAAAAGCTGAAAATAAATTTTATGTGCAATAAACCAATTTTAGTATAAACGTTTATATAACTTGCCTTTTCTTCTTTAAAGTAAATTTAAAAAAAAATATCTTGTAACAATGGTAAAAAACCATCAAGTATACGATAGCATTCCAGGGTTGAGCAACTACTGCAAAAACTTATGAGAAACATATTCTTTACTGTTTTACTACACGAAGGTTAAATAAAACTGGAAAACTGTTCTAACTATTTGGCCATCAACCGAATAGTTAGAACACTGCTCTTCGGCACTCGATTTCGTGGGTCTGAATCTCATAGTTGTCATGGATATTCGAGGCCGTTCGGAATCGGTTTTATGTATTAGGTTCCAGTTTCATTAGTATTCATGCAGTAAAACAGTAGACCCTATCACTTCCAACCAACCATGTACTGAAGAACAAGATCTCTATTCATTCGGCCTTGGATCAGCAAACGTTTGATTTGGAGCACTAAAGTCTCCTGTTTTGCTACATGAGAGCTAATAAGACATACACATACTGCCGATTTCGAATGACTACGAACATGAATGGCAGCAACCAAACCAAATCGGCAAATGTATTTAAAGGGGAAGAATACGAAAAAGGCTACAGGAGAACTCTTCGGAAATATTTCACTTCTGCTTTTCAATTTAATGTCTTTTTTTAATACAGGTATTGGCATTGGTTTAATCGTACCTTTGACGCATGTTGTTTTAAATCAGAACTTTTCCAAATACCGAGCTTTAGCCATGGGTATTGCCTATGCTGGTTCTTCAGCCGGATCATTTGTATTTCCACCGGTAACGAACTACATTGTTGGTGTGTATGACCTGGACGGAGCCTTCTTGCTACTGGGAGGAATCATGCTGCATTCAGTACTGGGAGCCATGTTCTTCAAAACCCCTCAGAGGCGTTTGATGCCGCAGGAAAGTGAAGAAAAAGATGCCAAAGAAACCTCAGTCGTTGTCGTATTCCAAAGTAAAGAGGAAAGCAGCTATGTTGATGCTTCAGTAAACCTTGTCACAAAGTGTGGTATGCTTTTGATTTAATATGTTATAATTGCATACATGGGATGCTACCGCATTGCAGTCGAGATATGTTATAGGTGACATTCGCTTCATAATGACTTCAGAAGTTGTCATTACGATGCGGTAGAGGGGAATTTATGGTACTAAATTCTCATATCTGGTGAGTTCTGACGTCATCATGACGTGGAAGTTACCTGCGACTTGCAATATGGTAGCATACATGGTTTATTTTTATTTTCATGGTGGCAGTAGACTTCCAAAACTAGCTTATTTTATTTATAATCAGTGTATTAAAGAAATCTTTGAAATCACAGAGTGTACCTTAAAACCATGTAATTTATTTTAGTCGAATTTATGTACACTCATGGACAGAAAAAAAACGGCGCTCCAAGAAGATGTAATGCAAATTCAACACAGTGTCGAGATAGAAGCGGTCGGCCTAGAGGAACGACAGAACGTGAGGACCAAGCAATCGTCAGTGCAGCACTCACAGCCCCAGGTGCATCATTAGTATCTATGGTATGTGAAACTAGTTCTTCAGTGACCGCAAGGACCATTCATAAGCGGCTCACAGGCAGAAAGCTGAGATCACAGCGCCCCTTGCGCCAACTACCATTGACCTCTGTACAAAGACAAGCCCGTTTTCAGTAGTAACGGGATCATTCGAACTGGAATGTCACTGACTGGAGCCTTCAGTGATGGGTTCCCCTATGAACTGAGCCCCGATGACCAGGAAGATGTGTCTGAGGACGCAACGGACAACAATGAGATATCAACCTGACTGTTTTCTGGCATACATGCTGACAACCAGGAGTGGTGCTCTGGGTGCCACTTCATTTCATTGTAGGACAGCTTTGGTTGTCATCCGTGACACCCTTACAGCCCAGCGGTACGTTGGTGAAGCTCTACGCCCCGTTGTGTTGCCCTTCATGTCACCCCCCACCTAATGGGCTTATATTTCATCAAGATAATACCCGGTCTACGCTGTATGTGTTTTCACTGCTTGTCTTCGTGCTTGCCGAACGGTACCTTGGCCAGCAAGGACGCCGGATCTCTCCCCTATTGAGAACGTTTGGAATATTACGAGCGTAGCCCTTCAACCAGCTCGGGATTTTGACGATCTAAAACGCCAGCTGGACAGAATTTGGCAAAATATACCTCAGGAGGACATCCTCCACATCTATCAATCAGTTCCAAGCCGAATAACTGCTCACATAAGGGTCAGAGGTGGTCAAACGCGTTATAGAGTTTTTCCCTTTGGAAAGCTCTATCACTTGAATGATCATCCAATTTTTCTCAAATTGTAATCATTTGTTTTTCTGTACATGTACATCACATCTACCGGTTTTCGTCCCATTCAGATAACTCCTTCTAAATACGTTTTATACATACATATATATATATATATATATATATATATTATATATATATATATATATATATATATATATATATATATATATATATATATATATATATATATATATATATATATATATATATACATAAGAGTGTATAACGGTTTAAAACAACAGTATTTTCTAATCATTAAAAAAATTATTTCCAATGAATTCATATGTTTTTGTATTTATTTACACTGGAAGACAAGTAATTTATTACAACTCAAATCACATTTTAATCATACAGGTATTTTAAACGATTTGATGATTTCTTACTTTATGACAAGTTCTATATACAGTGGCCAATAGGTGATTTAATTTTTATTATTTTCTTACTGGATGCTCTAACTACATTTAATTAGGAGAAGTTCAGATGACTCTCTGATGGAACTTTAATCCTTGGGCTTAGCCTGTCTCGGAAGACCTATTATACAACTTTTAAACGTTAACTTCAACCTGCCGGAGGATTATAGCGTCCAAAAACTTAACTTAGTTGCAACCATGCATCGGGTTCTTTGTCGAAACCAAAGAATTTTGTTTGAGTCAGTTCTACTAATTATAAATTTATAATAAGAGATTTTAGCATTTGTAGCAAAGAGATTTTTAAATAATATCAAACATCAGCTAGCTCCAAAAATATATAAAATGTACTGAGCCACAAAACAAACAGTTAGGTACAAAACAATTAACTCATAATCAATTGACAAAAAAATTATTTCGATGCTACATCTCTGATAGCTGGAGGCTGACAGATTGTTTTTGTGTCCAGCCGCTAGAGGGCTATCTTTATATTTGTTACTATATTTATTAATTATTCCTAGATGTTGGATTATTTAATATTATATGTGTGTGTGTAAATATAGATGATAGCTATAGATATATTTTTGCTATGTATATTAAAAGTATGTAGTGTCATTTTTATTATTAATGTATAAAGTCAAACTTTTTTTTCTGTCTTTATTCTAAAGAAAAGACAAACGACAAGACGGGAGAAACTACGATTGAACCGACTACTAAAATGAAAAACAATTCTGAAGGCATGCCACCGAGAATCTCCACAGTCAGTGGAATTTTTTGTAACAAAGATGTGCTCGCCTTAGCTTTGGAAGTGTTATCCAGTCCGAAATTCCTCATCATATCAATTGCATATGCAACATATTTCTCATCATCTGCCATTTTTCTAATGGTGGTTCTTGATTTCGCAAAAGGTGAGTAATCGAGCGAGAATATGCTTTTTGTAGTGAAACGTCATATAGGAGGTTACACCATTAAACATTTGTGTTTAAGAAAACAGTGTAGAATATGTCAAAAGAGTTATTGAAGAATTGATTATTTTAATCAGTCAATGAATCGATTAATTTAATCAGACCTTTTTTATAGAAAAACTATGAATATCTGGTATTTAAGTTTTAAATTTTTGTACCAGAGAGAGTAATGAACCCCTGCACTTGGCTATTAGTCCCTCTCATTTAGATCTTCTTTCAGTGTTTGTCTTAATTACAAAGTTTTAAAAAGTTTTAAGCATATCCGCCATTAGTATCTTAAATGTACGCAAGACTGTTCATGTGAGCTTTTGTTTTACTTGTTAACACTTAGCTTTCTGCAAAGGAAGCTAAAAATTAAAATTCTAAAAAATAAAGCAAAACTAGGCACTATAATTGTGGATGCAACCAAACCTATTCAAAATTGGTTCAGATGTAGTCAGAATGAACGTGTCCGTTGAAATCTGACAACTGAAATGCTTCGTTATTAAAATGCTTCCTTTACTTCGTTCAAGGAAGTTAAAAAAATTTGGATCTTTGGTATTATAATTGATGCCACAGCATTTCCAAGATATTGACATGTACTTTGTTCATATATTTTGTCTGCTGTTTAATTTTCAACGCTGATGGTGATTCGAACTTCTCTAATTCCGATCTTTTCCAAGATAGGGGGTTAGAAGAAATGAAGAGTGTCTTCCTGGTATCTGCCTTTTCTTTCGGCGACCTGACGGGTCGCCTGGCCTGCGGTTGGCTTGCCGACCTGCAGCTGATCCGACGAGGAACTCTGGTCCGTCTTTATCTCATCGCGATGGGCACCCTGTTCGTCCTGTTGCCGGCCATGCCGGACAATGCCCTGTCCAGCATCGCAGTCGCTCTCGGAGTCATCAACGGAGGCATCATCGTCAACTACTCCGTGCTCCTCAACGAATACCTCGGCATCCAGAAGCTCCCCATGACGATGGGCTTCTCCACTTGCATCGTCGGGATGTCTGCCTTTCTCAGGCCTATTATCATTGGTAAGTGACAGGGGTTTAACCCTTACAACAGGCCGACCAGGTTCAATAATTCTACCAGTGTGAAATTGCTTTTCTGATGGCTTAGGACTGGGGACTTCACTGCATAATACTGAATACCATTTTCAATAAAACAATGCGCATACTAACGTTTTTCTTTAATTTCCTTACAATAAATGAGCAAATTGACTCGATGGCGCAGCAAAAATTTTTGTATTGAGAAGGAGGGACTAAACTTTCAAACTCTATTTTAATTGAGAACTGTGTAACGTCAGAGATCACGCGATTTACATGTTTTTTTGTATTCAAAGTTGAAAATAAGAATCAAGTTCTTCTTTTCTTCACACCATCCGTTTCCAAGTTACTCTCGACACAAAGTTTTCGATTCACTTATACACAATTGTCTTTTGCGAATTACGAAAAATTTGCAAAAAATTTTGACTTGATAAATTGGAACTACACATTCAGTAAATATTTTCATGATTGCGCCACTGGAAACGATTAAACTAAGAATAGCCAATTTAGCAACATTCAATTTTTTAATATTTCATATAAGCTGAAAACCCACATTCACCTGTTATTATTAATAACTCCTATTATTAAAATACCTTTACTAAAAAGTTTTTTTTAGAGGAATAGAGCTTTTTACAACATGAGATCTCATTAGACTTGAATCTACTGCTTAAAGTTCATTGTAAATTGTGTTGAACATGCTTGCCAGAAATGTTACTCGAACCGACAAGTCATCGTACCTAAAGCACCTTTCTTTAGTCTATTTTGCGAGTTAAAAGATTTCTAAAACTCGAAACTATTAAAATGCCCCCAAAATACATTTTGTCTTCAGAATATTACGTACTTTATAACATTCTATATTTTTAAAATGGGCTCCTTTAACTAATGTTCATTTATGAAAATTTGTTCTATAAATTCCTACCACGGTATGTAGATCATTTTGCAGACATTTTTCGGTAAGACATGAGGTATAAACAAGTGAGAAATAAGTACTGAAAATGCATAATGATATAAACTGTTTTAAAATCAGACGGCGATGTTTCAAGACAAGCTACCAAGAGATTGATAAAGAATCATTTGACCCGCCATGGTTAGTTTAGTGTTAAGTTCACATATCAAAAGTAGTTGATTCTTTTTAGAGCAATCAAATTCAAATCAAGATTGCATTTTACAGATGTGCGCGATAATGTGAACAATTTTGACGGTCCCCACGAATTCGATTTACCAAAAATTGTTTGAGCTTAAGTTAATAGGGTGATTTAACACATCATGGTCTATCTCAATTCATGCTGAATTTTATTTTCGTTTCAAATAAAAACTACAAAACATTGATTACCAATTGGATATTGCAAAACTAAAAACAAACAGGTGGAACTTAGTAAAGGTACTGACATATTCGTTGCTAAATTAGCAGGAGGTTGACGCGAAATGGAATGGTGTGTTCCAAGTAAACCACAGGTACAGTTTAGTGAGTCTAGTATGCCTATTTTAGTTATATTTATATCCGATAAACCTATTTTAAACAATATTGGATAAATGACAGTGTGAGACCATAAAAAAAACAGAAACACTTGAAAATAAAAATAATAGCGATTATTGAGATAATCCGTCTTTTGCACTGTCTTTTGGCTGCCATTTTAGGTTTAGAATCGACAGAAATTTATTTTAAAGTATAATTAGTCTTTAAATTGTTTAGTTTGGTCAAAATATTACACACACGCACATATATATACAGTAGAATCTCGATTAGTCGAAAATCTCCATTAACCGAAGTCGGTTTCTTCTTCACTTTTTTTTCCACTTTTCCTCCAAAATTTTCTCTTTACAAACATGCATTTTTAAAGTTTTCTTTTTTCCCACATTCCTTTTGTATGCAAGCCGTCCTTTCCAAATTACGAGTGCAGATAAATATTTTGGAATTACCCTTTATATAATTCCTTCTCGCAAGCACAATTCTCGGTATGAGTGTACTCTTTCCCACTTTCAAACATCCCTGTTCTAAACAAAAACACACCCCATTTCGAAATTTAAATTTGGACGGTCATTCTGCCGAGTTCAAGAATAATCGAATGTTATTTACCAATGACTATACTACATATTAAACTAGATGATTATTGATGAATTTCGATTATCCGAAGTAGATTCAGTCTCAATCCATTCGGATAGTTGAGGTTCTGCTGTATATATATATATATATATATATATATATATATATATATATATATATATATATATATATATATATATATATATATATATATATATATATATATATATATATATATATATATATATATATATATATATATACAAATATATATATATACATATATATACATACATATATATATATTATATATATGTATATACATATATATATATATATACATATATATACATACATATATATATATATATATATATATATATATATATATATATATATATATATATATTCTCAGTTTCTTTGGTAAGCTTTTTTTACAAATTGCAAAATAATTATAATTTAGTGGGATTCAAATGATTATTACAAAATCCAATGAAGGCGCTGGGTGCTACGATTCAGCTAATGAGTGTTTACGTACTACTACTTGAGTCTGAGTAAGTACTTAGTAATGACGTAATGAGAATCTTAAGGATCTGTACAAGAGCTAATGAGTATAGTGGTTATAAACCAAAAGAACTCATAAGTTGATAAACAGCGTATAATATCTAAACTGCGAGCTTCAGTTCTGATTCTGCCCTATCAGAAATCACTCACACAATCTACTTATATGCCTTGACTTGAACAAGGGACGTTTTCTGCAATTATGGTCGCCATAGTCGTAGTTGGCAAGATATGGTATAAAATCATAGCACATATTATTATAAAAGTTACAAGTGAAATTTTGGAGAAATTTTTTTAAAGAACGTTTAATTTTCTTGGAAATATCAGTACTCGTGAAATTCAAGGAAGAATTAATGATGTGTCCGCCATACACAAAATACCACTTATTTAAATACTTTCTAAAACAAAACATTGCATGTCACAAACCGTTACGGTTAGATCGGTAGTGGCATGAAAAAAATAGGATGAATGGTAAAAATTAATGATTTGTACAAAGATGTTGTGCTAAGGGCCGACCTCACCAACGTCGTTTAACGGCTAACGATTAATCTCTGATTAAACGGAGAATTACGTCCCATCATGGGTTGGCGTCATGGGCTAATCTCGGTTAGCAGTTAAATAACTTTGGTGAGACCAAACCTAAAAGAAAATATTTTTTCTAAAGTTGCAGTTATTCAACACACATTAAGCGTTTTAGGTATAAATTCATATATTGCTTATGAAAATGTGTCAACTTTTGTTTTAATTTAGAATCATGATACTTCAGTCTACAAAAAAAACTTATATTTTATATCTCTCTTTCAGGTTATTTCAGAGATTACCATCAGAGTTACGATTTGCTGTTCGTGTTTTTAGGCCTTCTTAAGATCTCCATCGCATCGGTGTGGTTCCTCGAAGTCATCATTCCAATGGCGCGTCAGCAGTTTTGTGTAAATAAGAATGTACAATAAATTGCTTCTTTTAATTTTCATCACATTTCTGAAAACACTATTATTTTAGTATGAACAACATTCTACGAAATAATGGTGCTTAGATGGTTACCATATTGCGATACATCACAGGTGACTTCTGCATCATAATAACTTCAGAAATCGACAGAGGGGCATTTATGGTACCAAAATCCTGAATTCTGGACAAATTCGAATTCTGGCAACTTTGGCGGCATTAAGATGCGGATCTACAAGATCTACAAGATGTAAGTTCAGCTGGAGTCTCTGGGCCGAGCCCTCTAATCCAGAGATTTCTAATAGTGAGCACAAAAATGAAGTGAGCAGAGAAATAAACAACTAAAAGGGGGAAAGAAACACATATAAATGAAAAGAAAGATTAAGGATAAAAGACAAAAAAAAAATGATTAAGTGGCCAGGGACATCCAAACAAAATTACTTGATAAATGAAATAAAATATAAGAATTAAAAAAAAATTAAAGTTACAACAGAAATAAATAACCATGCAACAGATGTAAATAATCTAGCAAGAAATCAAATTAGGGACCAGTGGAAGGGGCGTGGGTAAGGCCCGAGAAGAACGCAAATAAGCGTTCCTCAGAGGTCTTAGCCCTGGCCATATTACATTTGATGTTTTTTAATTGACTTAAGATTTCGTTAAAATCTTGAACTCCCAACATATTTTTGATTTCGTTTAATACGTTAAGAATATCGCTGAGTTGGTTTGATGAATTAGTAAAAGAGTTAATATCATCAGAATTAAAATTTTGAATATTAGCTATAGGGGTGGGCTGAGATGGGACAGTAACTGGTGCTGAGGTAAGATGCGGAAGTCGCCTGTGGCTTATTTATGGTAGCTCACAAATTCTGTTAAATAAAAGTAAAGACTGAAAGTAAAGAAAGCCACGTGATATCTGGTGATTTCGATAACGCGTTGGCGCCTTTCTACTGCTAACACAGGACTTCCTTTTTCTCAAGCTGCGGACTGAATGCAGTTTTTTAAGTTTTAATTGAGTTGAACTTGAACACTGGTGCTTCATTAACGAATGTAATCCAATATGCAGCACATGCTACTAGAATAAGTAAAGTTTCTGTTTTCTAAATTATTTAGAGAGTACAAATAAGAGCGTTCATTACTTTCACCATTGGCCTACCACAAACCACTCCCCCAAAGAATCCTTGGAGCTATTAATGACGTTGACAGAAACACTATTAGCAGGAAAATCCATGAGTTTTTCTTTCGGAACGAAATGCTAACCATAACAAAGTTTTTGACGGTCTGCATTTAATAAATTTCAATCGAAAAAAAAAAGTAACTCTACATAGAAGAATTTTGTTACAATATGTCAGAAGAGAAATAAACAATCTACTTATTGATGAAAAATACTTCTGTGGAAAATTAAATTATTTACGATTAATCTAAACAACTTTTATAAAAAAAATGCTTTCAGATAAATATCATATATATATATATATATATATATATATATATATATATATATATATATATATATATATATATATATATATATATATGCATATATATATATACATACATATATATATATATATAATATATATATATATATATATATATATATACATATATATATATATATATGCATATATATATACATATATATATATATATATATATATATATATATATATATATATATATATATATATATATATATATATATATATATAATATATATATATATATATATATATGCATATATATATACATACATATATATATACATATATATATGCATATATATATATATATATATATATATATATATATATATATATATATATATATATATATATATATATATATCATATCATATCATATCATATCATATCATATCATATTTCATATCTAGACTTTTTTTAAATAAAATTGTTTGTGAAAGGCTATAAGCATAAATATATTAATATTTGGTGAGAATGCGTCAACTATTTTGTTTACCAGATTTTAGTTATGTTAGACAATAAAGTGACTGAACTATTATTTGTCATACCTATGTGTTGGTATCAACTTTCTTCCACATGAATGTGGCCGAACTATGGCCGATTGGTTAGGGTGCTGGCCTTCGGTACCGAAGTGCGTGGGTTCGAATCCCACTGTGGCATGAATGTTCGTAGCCGTTCGGAATCGGCTTTAAGTTGTAGGTCCCGGTCTCATTAGCCCTCGTGTTGCAAAAAGTAGACCGTAGCACACCAATTCAATCCACACGAAAGTGTAGAGATTAATGAGAAATAGGATTGCAGTTTAAATATTTTATATCAGCTCTGCACTCTCTCAGTCAGCAGAACACTTCAGCTTCTACAAAATTTTTGAGAGCCAAAGAACACTAATAATTAAAAAGTCGATTAATTTTGTTAATTAGTTTATTTGCAAGAAGAAAAAATAAACCAGGCAATTACAGATTGTAGCAAAAACTCTTTTTAATAACTGTTATAAAACCAAGTATGTTACATTGTAGCAGCACGATATAACGCATTATTCCGAGCCGCGGAACCTCAGTCGGCAAAGGCATCTTGTAACTAAGAGGTTGCGGGTTCGGAACCCGAGCCGACTTGAGATCCGCCATGTTCGTTAAAGTCTACGTTAAAAACGTCATTTTTTTTGCCAAAAATTATAATTTTTCTATTTCTCTGTTGTAAAATTTCAACTTTTAGGCTTCTAAATCTGTTTTGGTTTTGTCTCTACGGCCTTTTAAAGAAAAGTTACAGCTGTTTACACATCAGTGACAGTTGTCAAACAAAACGGAAATATCGACTTCGGAACCGGAAGTTGTGAATTTAAAGCCTTTTAAAGAGTATTTTTTGGACAAAAATTTTTTAATTTTCATGAAGATTAGTTTAAATATTTTTCTAGTATTTTTAATAATTAGCAACTTAGCAATTAGAAAGTTTTCAAGCAAGAAAGTGTGGGAATTTTAAACATTTATTTTAATTTTTTAATAGTTAAAGTTGTTTTCATAAACTTCAAATGCTTTTTCTCAGAACAGTATTTTTAATAAAATGTTGAAATCTGAAATGTGATTTCTCAAAAAGTTCTTAAAATATATTGTATTTTGTTGAAAATTATTATGAATGCATTTGATAGTATTTACTAGCGAATGACCTAAAAGCTTTAAATTTGGATAATTTTTAATGATGTTACACTCATAGTTAGATATAAAGGTAATGAAAATTCGTTAAAAATTCAGTGTGTATGATTTTGAAAGACCAAAATTTTTTACAAAATGTAAATTAAGCAAAGATTTTAGGGTATTCACTAGTCCAGTGTATAAGAAATGTGTGTCATCAAAAAATATTGAAATAATTTAATTTATTAAAAAATTAGTTGTTTTAAAGAAACCCGGTTTTTTTACTAAATTTTCTTCATTTATTAAAAATTTTATAAAAACTTCTATAAGAATATTTTATAAGTGCAATTATCTATGATAATATAAAAAATAAATTTTAAAAATGTAAAATCATGAACTAGTTTCTACGTTTAAAGAAAAAAAGTTCTCCGAATGTAGACGGATGCCTTTTAAGGGTGTCGGGGGCAAGTGAAATATGTTCGTGGTGACAATGTCCTCTAAGTTCTCAATTAATACCTCTGGGGGTAGCAGGCCAAGTCTGTGGGTCTTCTGCTTGGTCCCTGCTTCTAAAATGCTAGGACCCATTTTGTTTGTGTTGTCCTAGAGAGTAATGTTGGCTGCCTATATAGTGTTTCCCTAATAAAATGTCCATAAACATATCTGTGGCTTGCTAGTGATGAATTCCATAAAGGCCAATACGTCAAGAACGTAAATAATAATGAGTATTGAGTAACTTTACTAGCTTTCTGCTTAAAGTAAATATTTTTACCTCTATACGTAATATTTTCAAATCCGAGCTCTTTAAAGGTGACTGGGGTACACAAAATATGTTCGGGGTCACAATGTCCTCCAGGTTCTCAATAATACCTCTGGATGTGGCAGACGAAGTCTATGGGTCTACTTAGCCCCTGCTTCAAAATTACGAGGTTGCACTTGAGCAAAGTCCTTCTTTCACCTTAATGGTGCTCATTAAAACGAAATGAGCACCTTTTTGCTTTAAAACGAGTAGCGTGTAGCTCAATCAATCTTAGTTTGTCCAAATGGCATCAAAAACAACAACATATTTTCATAAAATTTCTAATGAAGAAAGCTGTTTGAAATTTTTCATATTTGAATGTTGCTTTTTAAAGGTGACTGGGGCACATAAAATAGGTTCGTGGTCACAATGTCCTTCAGGTTCTCAATTAATATTTCTGGATGGGGCAGACGAAGTCTATGGGTCTACTACTTGGTATCTGTTTCAAAATTATGAAGACCTGCTTCAGCGAAGTCGTTTTTTCACCTTAATGGTGCTTATTAAAACGAAAGGCGCACCTCTTGGCCTTAATACGAGAACCTGCAGGCTTAATCGTGTTTGGTTTATTCAAGTGGCATGAGAAACAACAAAAACGCATTATTATTTTATATTTAATTGATAGCAAAAGTTTTACTAAAATTCCTTTTTGAGCCGAGGTAGCTCAGTCAGCAAAGGCGTCGATCTCAAAACAGGAGGATAGTAAGATCGAGGCTTGAGTTAGCCAAAGATCCGTCGTGTTCAAATATGTCCGGGGTCGCAGTGTCCTCTAGGTTCACAAATGATACCTCTAGAGGTAACAGCCTCTGTCTGGAGGTCATCTGTTTGGCCCCTTCTTCTAAATTACGAGGACTCACTTGTTGTTCTGTTTTAAGGAGTAGAGTTGGCCACTTACACGGTGCTCCTATTATAAAATAGTCAACAAAATCCACGGTGATGTATGTGTGAAGGCTTAACACGTAATTGCCCCTTCGTTCTTAAAAAAGCCTTTTTGTACTTTTTTGATTTTGTTAGCAAGTTTCACATAAATCCTAAAATACTTTTATTTCTGACTGAATTTAGTTTTTATAAATTGTATTTCTTTCCCTGATCATTATGTCGCTTTCATCGTGGCCAATCGCCAAACTGAATCGAACAAGATATGCCAAACAATTCTTTGTAATGGACAAACTCTTTCACGCATCTGAAAACTGCTAAGTTTTCACAACCTTTTACAGTCAGCCCACTATACCATTGAACTATTCGATAATCTCAATAGGGTTCTTTCTTCTTAGAAACTTTTATTCGCTTAGCATCTTCAATTATAGAATTATTCATCTTGTCATTAAAACACTTTTATAATTTAGATCTTCGCTAATGGTTACGAAGGTTTACGAAAAATCTTTTCTTCATTTTACTCATCAATGAGGAATTTGCACATATGGGGTATTCGAACAACTTGGCATTTTTTGATAATTCCAGAATCGTAGATACCAAAAATGTTCTAAAAACTGTAAAAAAACTGGGTCCCTCATTTAAAAAAATAATTTTAAAGTTAAGCGAAAATCACGTAACATCAAAATGCTCCGTGATTTGTTGTGACTTCATAGTTCAGGATATCCAATATTTTCTTATTGCTTGTAAAAGCGCGCTATTTTCCGATTTTGTTTTTTCAAGTTCTTGAAATTTTCTAGCTATCAAGAATTTATTTTTATTTAAATCTGAAGTTTTATTTTATCGACCTCGATAGCTTAATTATCTCAATTTGTTATAAATGTCTGTTCTACCTGGATTTACCAAAGGACAGTCGGACAACCTCCCGAAAATTGAGAGCATGTCAATGTTTTCGTTCTTAGGAAAAAACCCGGATTTTATGGGAGCAGAAATACAGGGAATTAAAACCCAAAAGTATGTAAAATCATTTATATATTTATTCAATTTTACTTAACATGTATTAATATTTTATTCATGCTAATCACAGCTCTTATGTTTGTAGACACAAGCAAGTCAAATAAATATACATATATCATATACACACACATTTGTAGTAGCATAGCTTTTTATAAATAGAGATGGATGTAACATTAAAATAAAAATTAAAGGAGGTATTTATACTTAATTTCCTTGGAAGTTATTTTGATCTGTTTAAAACAAAATGTATCTGAAAATTATTTTAATATTGAAGTTTGAAATGTATTAAAAATCATTCTTGGATTAAAACATCCAAATTATGTATTAAAACCACCATTATAGTTTTAAAATTTATTAACATTCCAAGATATTTATTTATTTATTTATTTTTTGTGTGTAAAATACCAATTATTTCATATTTACATTCAAAGTAATACATTTTTATTATATTTTAATATTAACATTAAATTAAAAATGTATACAGTTTCTGAAATTGAATTTACATTTTTTAATCACTATTAAGTATCTTAAATCTAAAAATTTAATTTAATTTTTAAGTATTTTAAATTTGATGATAAGATATTTAAAATCTTTAAAAGGTTTTACTTAATTATTTATATTTTTTAAATAGCAATACAATTTTATTGCCTTTAATATTAATGATAAATTAAAAAATGTATAAAGTTTCTGAAATTAAATTTAATTTTTAAAGTAATATTATAATTAAGTATTTTAAAAGTATTATACTTTTTTCAAATTAGTCACCAAATTAACCGAAAAAAATCTCTGTGAATTGATACACTTAAATATGCATCTCTGAAGAAAATATTTATACCTTGAAAATACATAACCTTCCCCTCTCACGAGTTATGTATTAGATAATTATATGTTTTAGATATTTATATGTTTTACGATATTTATATGCTTTATCAAACATTTATTATACTTGAACTCTGTAATAATACTCGAAAATTAGCAGTTTTAAAAGTTAAATAGTACTGGTTAATCAACAGTCCTTTTTAAAGGTATAGATGCATTTTTATATACTTCAATTGTTCTAAATTAGTAATATTTAAACAAAAACAAGCATTTACTTACCGAAAAATGGTTTTCACAAACCTATAGAGATGATTTATATGATAATTTGGGGTTTAATTTCTCATTCCTTTTCATCGCATTTGTACAGATTTTAAGTGTATTTGGATCTTTAGGAACCTTGAAAAATATCTTCTCATTGCAATTAATTGTTGCATTTTTACAGAGCGGCACAATACAATATTTAGAATATGATTTTTTAATGTCAGACATAATAAAAAAATTTCTATTATATGCGATACTTTACACAGAAATAAATTTAATAGTCGCTTTTTAACATGTAAACAACATAGGCGGTCAGTGTTTTCGTGAACGATGACGTCACAAACTCGGCGGAGGAAAAGTATCGTTTTCTGAGAGACAATAAACAGTCCGTTATAAAACCCATTAGAAATTCCTAATTAGGCCCCAAATGAAAGAAAAATAGATACTGTCCTGCTTACTTTTTTGTCTTCTATTATTTAAAATTATAATTAGTAAACGTGAAAATTCCTCATTCGAGGCTTGTTTGCAAGCAGAAGCGAAGTGTATCTGTATTAAATAAATCATGACACAAATTCCTACTCAGTAGATGCAAACTCAAATTATGATAAATAAAAAATCTGGCAACTACAAGACGCCGGCAAAACCAAACTAAAAGTGGAAGGAGAAAGAAAAAACATGGGAGACACAAAATTTTGAACTTTAATGATAAGGAAGCTATTAATGCACACATTACCAAAGTAACAAAACTCTTGATTGTATACTTTAAAGGAACAAATCAGTTAATTTTTTGATTATCTAGTTAATGCGCACATTAACGGCTTTTGAGCTTCAGAAGTAATATATAAAAATAAATATATATGACAGACTTTTCAGTCACATGAAGAGTCAGAGAGCCAATAATTTCTTTATAATAACTTTATTCAAGTATTAAGCACAGTTTAACAGTCAGCCATCAAACATGGCAGCGCGTGACTAGGATCCACACTCTAACAAAGGAGCCCCACTCAGAATGGTTCATGCAGAAACTATATCTCAAGACGCTTTTTGGCAATTCTTACTCGTCAAGTGTTTTTTTAATAAGTTATTAGACATTCAGGAGCCTGCTTTAAAAGAGTGCGCTGCGTTTCTGCTCTCAAACCCCTAATTTATTAATTTTACGTCTTCAAACCTGACATATACGTATAGTACTAAAAATAACACAGATAAACTATTGCATCTGACCATTGCCACTTGCTATAATATAGGATTTCTCAAAAGGTACTTCCACTCTTCCATTAAATTAGAAGACATGTATCTGAACAAGAAGAATGCAGACATACATGAGTAAACCTCATGTGAATCTACTCGAAATGAGTCGTTTTACCTCTGTAAATAAGTCTATGAGTAGATTTGTGAGCAGTGGAAAAAACCCGGAAAAAAAAAACGGGTTTTTAGGAAGGGAATTTTGAAAATTTCCAAAACATGGAACTTTTGAAGTATTTTGTAGTCGCCAATTCCTATGAAGCAATGAGAACCACCATTTTTCTTTTTTTTTTTTTAATCTTTGTTGTAGATCTCAAAAATTGATATTTTCACAAAATTTAACTATTATATGCTACGGGAAAGAAATTGAATAATTGGGATTAACTCACTCTATTTGGCAAGGTGTCATGTTTAGCATGAAAGAATGTGTCTATTTTTGAGAAATATCCAATATTTTTATTATTACATAAATATTAGGAAATAATCTGTAGTGTCACAAAACCCATAAATCATTATTTTTCTTGTATAACATCTCTCTCTCTCTCTCTATCTATCTATCTATCTATCTATCTATCTATCTATATATATATATATATATATATATATATATAATGTGTGTGTGTAGGAATTGGAAACAAAATGCAACAGTGTCATTTCATGACACCTTTAAATGATAGATGCATTACAAAAAATAATAAACTGTATTTTAAATTTAAAGATATTTATTTTTATATTATAAAAGAAGGGGAAAAAGTTTAGCATAAAGTAATTTACGTAATAAATAATGATAAAAAATAATGTGTATAATTATTATATTAGCAATTAAAATGGAAGCAACCAGTTATATGTTTGATAAGACTAACTGGGTAATTAATTACATAAGTACGACTATAAAATCATTTAAATGCTCATTGCTATTATTTCTTGAATATATATATATATATATATATATATATATATATATATATATATATATATATATATAGCCAAAAGTAAAAAAAAAAAACTCTTAGAAATAATATGCTAGTTTTTAGCCACTGTTGAAAAGATAAATGTAAACATTGTTAAAAAGATTTCTTCCTCAAGTTCCCAAAATTCCCGGATTTATTCCCGCTTCTTCAAAATTCCGGGTTTTTTACATCTCTACCTATGAATGAAAACTATTCTAATGATACATTTGTGTCTCTTTGCGTCCTCTGATGTACAATAGCCGGATTGCAGAACCATCCCCGAACAGGTCACTGCTTTGATACTAGAGTCAACGGGTTTGAATCCTGCTGCTAGCATGAATGTTAATTTGTAGCTGCTTAGTATCAGACTTAAGCTTCAGGTCCAGGAATCATTAACCGTCATGTAGCAAAATAATATATCGTAGAGTTCCAAGCTATACTTAACTTATACACTGAGTTTGTTATGGCTCAGAGGACTACAGTCATTTCTTGGAATCACAATTGCTAATAAAATTGGAATAAACACTGAAAGAAATTTTAAAACTTTGGTAACGCCGGTAGTTTTAGTTAACTAGTAATACAATAAAACTGTATCATAAACATGATTCACCATTTTTGTGTGAATTCTTTAATGAAATACCCCGTAAATAACATTTACATTATTCCACCAAAGAAAATTTCTCTATTTTATAATCCCCAAGTACATGCTTGCTCTAGTTCTACCTACGAATTTAGAAATCAAAAGCTAAGAAGGTAAAGGACGTTAACCAATAAAGTGCGAGAGAACCAACCTCTCTCTCACTTTATTGGTTAACTCACACTTCTCGAGAAAGACTCGTAAAGAAATAACACAGGAATCTCAAAATATCCTGCTTATAGTTAAATTCTCCCAAAAAGTTACAGTTTATTATATCCTATCTTTATGAACTGAAACTAATTATCTAATTAAAATACAGTCTGAAGCATATCTAAAGGGCAATTGCACTTATTAGCTTTGAAGATCTTCCAGCATTTCCCATTTATATGTCTATTGTATAGTTCTTCTGCGACATGTTTTTTCGGTACAGTATGTGTAAGCCTGTATTATTCCAAAACTTTTCATATGAATTTGCGATTGTTGACAAAGACCATTTTCGTCGATTCTTATCTTCTTCCGTAATCATGGTACTCCACTATTTAAAAAACATTTACTTATCACCCCAAATGATCAAGTTAAATCACAAAACGTGTCTAAAGTCTAAAGAACGGCAGCTGATATAGTTCAAAGTTGACAGTCTATTGATTTTATTTTAAATAAAACACTCAGTTGCTTAAAATTAAGATTTGAAAAAATTTTGAGAATTTTTTCAGATATACTTGTGGCATAATAACTTTGAAACACATCTTGATTTATTTACAACGAATTCAATTTTTTTTTCCAAATTGCCTTTATTGAAAGGTTTATTAAAACACTAATAAAAGACTTATTTCCAATGTATGAATACAATGAACGCAATTTATATTTTTTGAATTTAAGCTATATCTCTATAATATAGTATAGAATTTCTGAATAAAAATATTAATTTAAATAACAAAAAAATATTAAAATTAATTTATCTCCAAAACTTAATAAGGAATCAGTTAACTGGCAAAATATCAATAAAAAATTTCTAGAATTCTTTAGAATATGTTACGAAAAGACTTTAATCTGTTAATATTCTTTTATATGAAACAATTTTCCAGCATTTCACTTTTTTTTCTTATTTCATTTTAAAACATTTCATTTCTATTAAATGTTAAAAGATGGCAGCACTTAATGAATACAAAATAGTTTTGAAAAAAAAATCTCACCCAAGATTAATAGAGAATCATGTCAATCTAAATAATTAATATATGACTAAAATATGTTTAAAAGCGCTAAACACAAGAATCAGGTTATTTATAAAATTTTAATATTAGTATTTCTTTTATAAATGTATCTTTGATCAGTAAATATGTATAATATTTATTGATTGAATTCAATTAAAGAGGATTACAATTTTTTCAGGAGAAATTATCATGTTACTTCTCTACTACTAATCTTCTCTACTAATTCTCTAACATTTTTACCTTTCTTAGTACTAAGAAAATTTGCAAGATAAAACAAAATATTACTGCTAAGTAAAACTGCTTTTCCCAAGGTTATATTGATCCAGATTAAGTTAATTCTAGTTAGCTGGCTGAAAGTTTTACTCCATTATTTACTGTAAAATTTCATTCTTTTGTGTGAATTTTGTTTTAAACCATTTTAATCAGTGATAACTGATTTTTTTACAGACTTACTCGGAGAAAAATTATTTATACCGAATAGTTTGTTTGAGTGATTTTTGATTTTAATCATTCACAGACTACACTTTGATTGAAGATTTTATAAATTTCCGTTATTTATGAAAGCAAAATAAAAATGTTCTCCAATTCATCATTTAGTTCTTACCTAAAAATGAATTTTTTATTTCAATCAGCTGTTTAGCCTTGTAGTTAAAATTAAAAAATCCAATTTGGCTCACAATGGCAGTAGTTCTTGGATATCTGTTAACATCAAAATCATCTCTGATTGGTGGATTACGTGGTCATGTGGACAAGAAGTAATATGTCGTCCTTTTGCGACATACATGGCTCGTAAGCTGTAAATAATCTGCATTACGGAATGTATTTCGAATAATTATGAATTTAAATTAAATTTTTATTTATTCTTTTTGATCAGGCCTACGCCTGATATCCTTATTTTTCATGTGTGCGCTTGGTTACTCTGTCCTGGCCTGTGATGGTACAGCCAGGAAAACTGCTCTATGCATTCCAAATAACTGTATCTAAGTTCTAAAAAATTATAAAGTCTTCTGTTTTCCATGGCTATGGCGGTTGTTGGAGCCCGAACAAATCGACACAATATTATGGCATTTCCGGGTATGACAGCTGCAACTTCGCAACAAGCGATTATTGCAGCAACACAAACTTTTTATCATCCTCCTATAACATCACCACAAGACATTCAACCCGATAGGCCTATAGGATATGGGGCATTTGGAGTTGTATGGTAAGTGAAATATTCTACATATTAATTGTTTGTCCAAATTAACATTGTTTGTGTTTAAAAGTCATCCCCTAGGTCCACCTTGAAATGTAGTGAGTCACCTTTGTTTACGATCCATCATTGTACCTGAAGAGCATAATCGTATTTTTACTTTCATATCGTATTATTGTTGTTGTTAGAATTAATGAGTACAAGTTTGAAAAATGTAAATATTTTGATTGATTTTCTTTATTAAATTAAAAATATAAAAAATTTCTCTGACTATTTATGTTTGTGGACATTACCTTATATAGACTTCCTCATAGTTGTTTTCTGTTTTATTTTCATTTCTGTATAAGCTTTGTATATCTAGTTTACAATTTCTTTGATTTACTATAATCTTATTTCTTATTTAATCTATTTTTCCTGCATCTCTTTTAAAGTGTGATTTATTAGTCATTTTTTGAGCAGTAGATAACTTAATTTTGAACCTATCATTAAAGTTACTTCTGACATACTTATTGATCAAGGCCTTTTTTATTTCTTATGTTTCATATCACTAATGTATTTTAATAAATTCAAAAGTATTCATTTAATAATGATTTTCTGAATTGATAGCATCTGTTTATCTAGCTTTTTATGTTGAGGTACTTCTGTTAATATTGTGTGAGTACAGACAACATACATGTATTTTGTAACATTATTACGAATAATTTTATCAATAATTTAAATGTTTAGTCTTTAAATAATGCTCTTACCAAAATTGGCAATTATCTATGCTATACTTCTTATTTTACTATTAATGATCAATCTCTGTGTTGCAATAAGTTACTCAATCTTTTTTAAAAATAAATGCTGAAATAAATGTCCTTAAGTGCAAGTATTTTTTGTGCAAACTTTTTTACATTAAAATTGATAATTAAATATTGATTATTTTACAGTGACACAAATTCAAACTTGAATTTATTTATAACAATTTATAAATGTGATCAGTTCAGAATCTCATTGTAAAAGATTTTACTGAAAAGCCCTTCTAAATATTATTAAATAAATTTAATATACAGCTATGTATATTTCATCATATTACCTATATTTTGCTTAAATTTAGATGTGGTCAGTTTAGACTGACCAAAAAAATATGGTTTATTATTTTTTTTCCAGTATCTTCTTGATAACTACCACTCTATATTGAATGTTAATTATCAGTGGTTTTACCTATATATAATCTAGTCAAGATTAGTACTTAAATTTTGTGAGAAACTAAACAAAAAAATTTCCATGCTTATATTATTTTCATTTATGCATGTTTATGTTATGAAAGAGGGCTTAAGGGAGTTATTCATTGTGAAATTTAAATATTACTTGATTTTACTGAGATATTTTTGATACTTTTTTTTACTATTTGTAATCTTTGACCTAAATTTTTGTATATAATTTAAATGGTCTCTGTAGTGAATTATGTTTTATATATTTATAATAGTTATGATACGTATTGTTTAATCCAGATGATTTCTTTAAATGATTAATTGTGCTATTTTATTTTGGGTAGGTAAGTTAGATACTTTTCAAACATTTTAAATTAGTATTTTGACTTTTTAGGCAGTTTTTTGTCCTCAATATAATATTTATGAGTCATCACCTGATACCTTTTCCTTTTAAAATTCTCTTAAATATGCCCTCTGCTTTTTTCCTTAGAAATTTATAATAAAATTGAATTTAATATAACTTCAAGATCCAGAATTATTTTTTAAGGATTACAAGAGATTGGCATTATATATAAGTAATTATATATAAATGTCTACTTTTGTGTTAACTTAGAACTTGTTCTTTAAGTCAAAAAGATATATAAGCAACCAAATATTGGTTTTTTATGTATTTTTTAAAATATTTTGTTATGTCTTTTGGGTTATGCTTTTGACATTATATTTTACTAAATGGGAAAATAATTTAAATACCGTCTCATAGTAGTCAAAAGTTTTCATTTTTCTGTAATTTTTTTTAGTATATTGTGTATAATCTAAAATAATTTTTCTGTGAATTTCTTTTTTATGTATTTTAGTTTAATCTTCAAAAAGCTAATATAAATTTCAGTACTTTTTAAAATTTCCTATTTAATTATTGATTGGTTTAATGTTATTTGGATCAGCAGTTTTAGTAGTTATATTTTAACCTTAAAAAAAAAAAATTGCACATTTCATCCACTTATATTTGGAACTTTTTTAATACTAGAAAAACCCAAGAGAATATCGCTACAAATAGTTTTATATTAATACTATACCACAGTTAAAATGTTATGTATTGATAGATGGTTGTCTTTATTTTGTGAGACTGTTGATTTAACAACATAAAAATTTTATATTTTGTCAGTCATTGAACATTCTTAATATAAAAATTAAATCTACTGTAATGATTAGTTGGTTACAAGTGTGAAATACCATATATACATAATTCAAAATTGTAGTTTGCCTTCATGGTAACTTTGTAGATTAGCTGGTAGATATCTTGAAAAAGTACTCTAATTGTTTTGGGGCTGAGAAATCTTTCTTAACAAGT
Organism: Pardosa pseudoannulata; assembly: GCA_032207245.1. Classification (NCBI taxonomy): domain Eukaryota; kingdom Metazoa; phylum Arthropoda; class Arachnida; order Araneae; family Lycosidae; genus Pardosa; species Pardosa pseudoannulata. The sequence goes on along the minus strand of CM063508.1, from coordinate 76,143,615 downwards.
GTATTGCTAATGCTGCCTGAAAACAAGTGTATATATGCATTTTATAGGAGGCATTGATTCTTTGTGAGAAATTGAGAATCTATAACTTTTGAAGGATTTTCGTATATAAAGTTAATTTGAGTATATAACTTGATTATTTTATAAAAGTGGTTCTTTTTAGATAATGTTTTAATCTGTGGCGTAATATACATTTTTTTGGAAACAAGAAATTTTTTTAATATATGTAAGCTTACTAAAGTAAATATAAATTTAACATGTAACTATTTTGAGAACTCATTCTCCAAGAACTATTAAAAGAAGCTACTTTAAAGTTTAATCAGTGTTTATATTGAACAATTAAAACTGGATTAGCATAGAAATGAAGGTATTTCAAATATGCTTTCCTATTATAACTCATTGTAAAATTTAGTACTACTTTTGCTAATGCTATCATGTATATTGGCATTATATTTAGGCATCTTTGAAATTATAATTCATAAATACTGTTCTATTAATTCACAGTTATTCAAATCTTCATATGTACTACGTTATTGCCTAATGTAATAGAACTTTTATAGTAATTAGTTAAAACACAAGGAAATTGTTCAATAATATTTGGTATTATGATTAGTATAGAAATGTGCAGTCTGATTACATACCCCAAAATGATAAATTATTACAAAACTCTCACTTCATTATTTTTTAATGTCAATCTTTCAACTTATCTGAATGAAATGTACAAAATTTTTGGAAACAACTTACTAACTTTTTCTAACAAAAAGCAGTTGCTACTTTATTTTTTTAAATTATATATCCTAACTATCTGGTCATCTGTTCCTCATATATTTTGGTTAGCTCTCTTTACTACTTTGTTAATTTAGAGGTACTGTTACTAATCATTTGTACCCTTCTATGATTTTTGAGAGGCTGTGAAATTTTAACAGTTCAGAACATTAGAGGGCATATTATTGTCTTTTATCTCCTACTGTTTTTGTTGACTTTTTTTATGCATTCATTGGAAGAAGGTTATCTAATTATTGTATGTGTATAATTTTCAACTCAGTTTGTTAAATTGATTTTAGGGAACATGTATTTTATGAAACCATGCAGTATATTTTGTGGATAAAAATAAGGTTTGAGCTTGAAGTTTTTAAGGAAGTTATTAATTAAAAATGATGGATTTTTTTAACCAATTTGAAAATACTAAGTTTCTTTTCTGTATTTGTTATGTGGAAGACTGTTTTACCTTCTACAACCATAATAATGCTACTGTTGATCCTCTTTTTTTTCCCCTATGTTTTCATTTCTTGCATTCTATTTATTTTAAAAAAAGGTGGATTCCAAGTTTCAGGGGCCCCGCCACCATGTTTTGGCTCTATTTTTTTTTACAAGTAATTGCCAAATTGTCACTAAGTGATGTTTACAATTTGTGTATTAAGTTTATACCCAATTTCAAAGCATATTTTGAACAAAAAAAGGTTAAAATACAGATAAACAAATAAGAACAATATTGCTTATCTGTATTTTAAGAAAGATGAATACAAATTTAAATTTGAGTTTTTAATGTATTTAAAGGCACTTTTGTACTGTTTATTGAACTAAACATTGCAGAATTTTTGCAATAAGTGCAAATTAAGCAAACTATAAGCATTAATTGGTTATATTTAGGCAATTATGCTTATAAAATATTTAGTTATATTTATAAAATACTGTTGCTATTTAATGAATTGTCCTGCTTTCTTGGATGTTCATTTATTTAATTCTTGCCCATTCTCTTATTCTTTCACTTTCTCATTTTATTATGTTTTGCACTTTTAAATCTCTACTTGTTTGATATCTAATGTATGTGTGTGCATTAATCTATAGAATTGGTTTAGCTCATGACCTTCTAGGAAGTGTTGATTTTCTGCCTTCTCAGTCTGCTTTTTAAACCTCTGAATTTGCTAATGTCTATAATTTAGCATTGTACAGCTGCAAAAGATATGTCTGCATTCATTCATCTATTTGTCCTATGCTTATATTTGGTTAACATTTATTACTATTCTGACACCTTTACCTTTTTATATAATTTGGGTTACATTGTGTTTATATAAATGATATTGTAAGAATGCTCTATAATACTTTTCAGAATATCACACTTTTTATATTATAAAATTTGAAAAATAAATGAGAAACTTTAATAAGGGTAAAATGTTTATATTTTATGTATTCCTGCTGTCTATATCTGTCTGTTATTTTTATTCTTTATATTTTTATATTTTATATATTTTTTCATTTCTTTTTATTCCATCCTGTCTATTTGAGAAAAATGTAAGAGTATAATTTTATGTGTTTAGAAAAAATAATTCCTTTTACTGAAAAAATGTTTGGTTTTCATATACTTTTGTATATTCTTGATAATATAATCAAAGTACACATAGTTTTATATAAAATAGATGCACATATCTTGTTTTGTATACTTCATAACATAACCAACTTGTACTATTTATTTTATAGGTCAGTGACAGATCCCCGAGATGGTAGAAGAGTAGCTTTAAAAAAGATGCCAAATGTCTTCCAAAATTTGGTTTCTAGTAAAAGAGTATACAGAGAAATAAAAATGCTTTGTTTTTTCAAACATGAAAATGTAAGTTTAAATTTTACTTTTTAATACTGTTGCATGTATATGTAATATAGGAAAGGGAATAATATTGTAATATGGAAATAATGTAATATAGGAATAACAGATCTAGGAATAAGCCCCTGAAAACAAAAAGTAATAAGGGAAAACCCCCAAAGACCCTAAGTGTGGGAAACAAACAAGACAACTCCAGCAAACACATAGATGTGAACCACCTGTGGTCCATGAAGACACAATTTTAATCCCCCTTTGACATTACAGAAGTCATAAAATCAAACTAGTTAATCCCCTTTCACACTATAGTCACATTACTTGAGGGCCGGGTCAGGCACCTGCACACCTGAACAGATAGCGTCCCACACTATCTGTTCGGCTAGACTAAAAACAAACCGAAAAAGTGCAACAGCCAATGAAGAGGTTCAAGAACGCCGAAAACATGCCCTTGCAAATTCTGAATGGTCGGCCACAAAACACCCCCAAAACCCCATAGTGTAAGATTTTATATTTTCAGTAAAAAGTACACATTCTCTATTCCACCATCATTATATCAGACTTTGTATCGATAGTACTTCGTATTTAAGATGCCTCCTGTTCTGGATAGAAATAAAGAATATATTTAAGGAAAATCAAAACCCCGACTGTTTATTTAGAGACCGATATTCCAGACATGACATATATTTGTTTAACCATCCTAAAAAATAAGGATATATCACACTTAATGCTTGCAATAAAATAAAATATCTCCTACATTTATATTTTCTGAGAGTTAAAAATAATTACCTGTTCTCATTAGATTTATAATTTTTGATGTTAAAAGAATATCAAACAAATTTCTAAAATACAGTTTTGTGTCTTGCTTTTGACCTTTTGAACACCGAACGATGGCCGAATGGTTAGGGCACTGACCTTCGGAACCGGAGTTCGTGGGTTCGAGTCCCACTGAGGCATGGATGTTCGTAGCCGTTCGGAATCGGCTTTAAACAGTAGGTCCCGGTCTCATTAGCCCTCGTGTAGCAAAAAGTAGACCGTAGTGCTCCCAACCAACCAACCAACCTTGACCTTTTGAAAAAGATTGTAGGCACAGTTTTTAGAGAAGTTTGTCTAGAAAAATTAAAATTATTCTTTTTAAATAACTATAAAATTTTAAACTGTTGTTACAAGCTTATGACCTGATTAATTTATTCTTATTTTTTAACACTAATAATTTTTACAGTATTTTTTGGAGATCTTAAATATCCTCCCATATGTATTTAAGTTATGTAAATTACTTGATTTTAAAATTGATTTTGAAGTATATAAATTTATTCTAATAAATTTATTTAAATAACATAGTACAACCATATATGGATAGTGCTAAAGTACTGTAAATTGTTTAAAATGGTGCTAGGGATAAAAAATACTAATACTTCTGATGGTTAGTTTGGTTTTTTGGAGCACTATGGTCTACTTTTTGCAACATGAGGGCTAATTAATACTTCTGATATATATATATATATATATATATATATATATATATATATATATATATATATATATACACACAATCTAATAGTGTGTACTTTAGAGAATAAGAAAATTTATTTTCTGAAAAAGAATAAAGAGTTAATTGCAGGAAAAGTTTCATAAAAGTTTTGTATATAAAAAATAAGCTACTAACTAACGAACAAGTTGTAAAATTTATTTCAAACTTTATTTCATTTGGAAAAAGAAATATTTGCAGACTACCTCTCTAAAATTTTTAAGTGAATTTAATTTAATGACATTGATTTAAAACATTATTTCAATAATTTATTTGTAATACACTTAGTTGTATTTACTGTGTATATATTAAATATATATAATAACTAGCTTCCTTAAAAGAAATAAAATTATTATTTTTATATTTATATGATCATCCACATAATGTAATTATGTTTGTTCAAAAACGATGAGTATTTTTATTGAATATATTTATTCTACTTTTCCAGGTTTTGTCTGCATTAGATATTCTACAGCCTCAAAACATAGATTTCTTTCAAGAAATGTATCCTTTAAATCTAATCTTTTTAAGTTGTGCTGATGGGTTTTGTATTCTAAATGTATATAATGAAATGAGGTTTGTATTTTGAATTTTTGTGTTTTTAAAACTTTGTTTTCCTTAACTTTAAACTAGTTATGTTATAACTGAATTAATGCAGACAGATTTACATAAAATTATTGTCTCACCACAACCTTTGACTGCTGATCATGTAAAAGTGTTTCTCTATCAAATTTTAAGAGGTACATTTTTTTTTCACTCTTTATATTAAGTTCTGTTACTTTTATTTAAAAGTTGTGGTTTTATTATTTCTCTATTAATGAAGAGTTCATACCTACAAATTTTTATGCAGCATGCATCTGAAGAATAATTTCTTTATAATTGTCTTTAACATATCAATAATTTTAACTGTAGATCACCTTTCTAATGTTTTTCCTTTGTAGGTTTAAAGTACCTGCATTCTGCAAATATTCTTCATAGAGATATAAAGCCTGGAAACCTTCTTGTTAATAGTAATTGTGTTTTGAAGGTATTGTAATAATTATTTTAATGTTTTCAATTTTTTAAATATAATTTTAATTGTTCTGTTATTTATTATTGTAGATTTTGGTTTGATCTTCATAGTAATTATAATTTGCATATTATTGGGTGTTTCATCAGAATAGGGTACCCCCTTGTATTTTTGGCAATTTTTAAAGGTGCTATCAGGGTTGGCATGATTTAAATCAGTTGATTTTTTTGAAAAAATCATTGATTTAAATCCTTTTTTTTTTTCACTTCTTTTAAAACCTATATTCGAAAGGCAGGAGAATTGGGAATCAGTCAGCACAGTAATACCAATAAGTAAATAAGTGTAAATAGATAGCATGTGTTTTCTAAGAATTTAGGGGTTGTTATCAGAAAATATGGAGTAGGGGTAGTACGATGATTGATTAGGACTGGTGGAATTCATTTTATGTAATGGGAGATAAAGAGTATTACAGAACTTGAAATCCAGTTTGTCTATTCAATAACAACAGCCGTGGCTTCCTCTGCGGGGATGGAAAGACAGTTTTCTTCTTTTGGTATTGTTCATTCTAGCCTTTATAACCTATTAGGAGTGGATAAAGCATCAAAGCTAGTGTTTTTATTGAAACAAATCGATCATTCGTTGCTTAAAAAATATTAAAATGTGATCTTTTTGTTTTTTTAAATAATTTACATTAAATGGATATTTAATTTGTTCATTAAATTTACATCTTGTTTAGTATGCACTATCCAATTACAAAATAATGGAATGTATTTAGATAAAAATTTATATATTTAATTTTAGGTAATCAGTGTGTAGAATATACTACATAGATAAGATGTTACTTCTTATAACAAACTATTGTATGTATATTGCAAAAAACATAAAAACAACAATTAAAATAAGTATTCAGGAAAAAAATCAAAGAAATCCGATTTAAATAAAAAAAAATCTGATTTAAATTAAATAAATCTGATTTTTTAATTTTTTAACAAAAAAAATCATGATTTTTTATCCAACCCTGGTTGCTATCCACACCAACCTTTTTTCATGATGTAACTAGAAGACTGGTTTTATGAGTGGGAGCAGATATTCAGCCGGAATAGCTCAACTACACTTATTGTAAACTTTGGTAAAATGAAAAAATACAATAATAATGCAATAATTATGAGTTATAGGGTAAAATTGAGTTAACTTGTATTTAAAGTGTTATAAATTTTGTTTTATGTTTTTGGGAATATTTTATGTAACTAGCATATAGCCCGTCATATGACGGGATCAGTAAAATTTTTAATTTTCCAGAATTGTAAAGGTACCCTAAGGCAGGTAATAAAATGGTTTGTGTTTTTGGCTGAGAATTATCGTTGTACAAAAATTATCGATTAAAATTATCACTTATGTACCTAATCTATTATTTAAGCCAAATATAAAAGAAAATTATTTAGGTAATATCTAAGTTTAGGGATAAAATGTATGAAAATCATGCAGAAGGTATTTAATTAATTTAAAATGAAGAATGATTCAATGAGATGGTTAAAGGAATGACGTCATAATGCTAGAAAAAATGTTATTTTTACCTATTTATTATGTGATGAATTGATAAATTTAATAGCCTGGTCCTAAAATAGGGCTTGATATAATGACATTAAATGCTTGGAAAGGGGGACGAGGTGAATTTCGAATGTTTTAAATATGACAGCATTTTTCGCTATGATACGACGCTTATTCATACCAATTTATTTTAGAATCGGATCTATAGTTTAGGAAAAAATAAACTTGACTCGCTTTGAATTTTGCTAACCGTAACTCATCAAAAATCCAATATGGATGCTCTATCCATACCATGTCCAACCACTTCATAAATTCGAGGACAGATAGACAGATAATTTAGGATATTATTACATTTCGAGAAGAAAGTTTAAGTCATAAAAAATTGAAAAAATAATAAATATTTATTTTAAAAATAATAAAACAATTTTTTAATAATAAAACAACTTTAGGAATTAGAATTTAAAAGAAAAATCAGAAAATATTAAATTAATTAGACATTTAGAAAAATTTGGCTGAGTCGGGGACAGAACCGTCAACCCGATAAGTACGCTGATCAAACGGGCAGACCCTCTACCGAACGTGCTAGGCTTACACCCGATGAAGGAACTAATTAGAGTATATGAGGGTTGAGTAAACACAGTGCAGTTTAAATATTACGCTCCGCCCTCGCTGCTCCCTCTTATTCTATACTAAATTCATATCAAGAATGAATTTAGAATAAGAGGGAGAATAAGACTTGAAATAATAGCATTAAACGATCGAAAAGGGGGGGGATGGGGGGATTTCGAACTCGCTTTGAATTTTGCTAACCCTAACTCTTAAAAAATTCAATATGAATGCCTGTATCCATTCCAGGTACAACCGCTTCATAAATTCGCGGACAGACAACTTAGGCTATTATTATATAGGGGATTATAGGGAGTTAATTTTGGAACTTTAAAAACTGGTTATTTGTTTTTCTAGATTAAGATTATTCCTTGTTTTAAAAAACAAAACAGTTAAAAATTTCATTTTATAAGATATGAAACCAGTAATAGATATTACTGAAATTTTTGTAAAAATATATAGTGTTAAATGAATTTTTAAATTTATTTTAAACATATTTTTATGCACAGTAAAGACTATATAAAGAAAACATCAATGAAAAAAAACTATTATATAGAATTATTTTCAATTTTCAAAGTACATTAAAAAGTTAGTGCTTTTTAGTTTTTGAGATTCATTAAGGATATATAGCAGTGAAAACTTTTTTTAACCAAGGGAAACTCGGTCCCCCTTGACCCCTGTAAATGTAGTTACAATTAATATATAAAGTTCTATTTTCAATATTTTCTTTTCATATTTTATCAAAAATTTTCAGTTGTTTAGCAGGCAAAATAAATTAAAACACGCTTAACTAGATATAGAAAACAATGCTCAATTCAGTCCCTGGTCATTTAAAAAGAGAAAAAGAAACACTAAACCTTCTTTCGATCTTCGAAAAAAGTTTGCACAGAAAATAATGTAAAAAATCCCTTAAAAAAAAAAAAAGAACTGCATGTGTTTTTATCATTATAAAATTATAATGTTAATTTCAAATTAAATTTTAAATTATTTAATAGATAAAATAAACTCAAGCAAATACTTAAGCATATTAAAAAGTAAATACTTTTTCAATTTAAAATTTTGTATAAGATTTATAGTATTTAAAACTTTTTAAAATAAGGGCTCTCTGCCCCTTTGAACCTCTGTAATTGTTTTACTATTACTATATAAAGTTACAAATTTATACTTTATTGATGTAGATTGAAATTTCCTTCCTGGTTAGTATGCCCTACTTTCAATCAATGTGAAAAAGTGAAGAAACATGTAAAAAAGTACTTTAAAAAGCATATATACACATGTAATTAACAAAAACCACTTACAAACCAAACATTTATATTTATTTATAATTAATCCATCCAAATTATAAAAAAAATTACTGGAAAATGGGACTGTAAACCAAAAAGAAATGAAATCTAAACAAAAAAGATAGTTTAACTGATTTGAATTTTCAGCAAAATTGTTGACAATAAAACCAATTTTTGTCAACAATCAATTTAATTTCACATATTTGAAAACCAAGGGGAATTAGGTGCATTTCCTACATAATAAAAGGGTTTCACAAAGAGAGCCACCTCAGAAATTAACATAAATCAAAACAATGACAAAGCAAGGAAAGGAGAAAAAATTGGAGGGTGCTATACTCAATACTTGATCACCCCACTTGGCAGGCGTACCTGTATCTGTGGTCAAACCAAGTTATTATTCTGAGATGTTTTATATTTTTTAAAGCAGTTTACTGTTAGGGTGTTATATATTTTAAATTTTGAATAATAATTCTACTCACTGTAAGCATGTTTTTATGATGATACGAAAGCTATGCATTGTTTTATGTAAGAAAAATTTTCTTTCTTAAATGTTTTTTGGTAACTTCTTCTTTGAGCTGTTAAGGTATTAGTGTTTATGAAATAAAATCATAGCTTTAATGTTTAAAGGGCAAGCAAACAATCTTTAAAATGCATGTTTAAAGGAAATTTTGGTAATCACAAAAGGTTAGTGAATTTTTTTGTTTATAAAACAGTGTATAGTGATCTAAATGTTAAATTTTTTGAAAGGATAATAGAGTTGAATTTTGAAAAATAAATTTCCTGGTAATTTTTAATTTCTATGTTCATCAACAAGAATAAAAAAAAATTATAAGTAGAAAGAATTTGTTCTGTTAAGTTATATTATAAAATCTTAATATTAAAAAAAAAAATCAGTTTTTTTTACGGGAATTAAAGTAAAATAATTATATTTCCTCAAATACTCTGTAAAAATAGAATTAACTTTTTGGCTCACTGTCATTATGTTTAAAAAAAAAAATTAGAAATTGATGTTTTCCAAAGAAATATCCCATAATTTACCGAGTATATATTTTGGTTTACCTTGTATTGAGTGAAGGTAGGGTAAAGATACAAGGAGCCAGTTAGATGCGTGTTTGAAAAGGAGAAGTTTAATTTGTTTGGTCTATGTATAATGATGGTATTCTACTGCATCTCTTTAATGATACATTTCAGTGTTTGTGTGAGGCATATTGGTTTAGTTTGTGGAAAATTTATTCCGTCATATTTTCGAATTTACATTTGATTTCTAAAATTTCTAATGTATAGGAAGTTTTTTCTGCTTTATATAATATTAATAAACAAAAAAAGGGGCTAACATTATTTTTATACACAGATTTGTGACTTTGGGTTAGCTCGAGTTCAAGAATCTGATGAAAGCAAACACATGACCCAGGAAGTGGTCACCCAATACTATCGTGCTCCTGAATTGCTGATGGGAGCTTTACACTATACATCATCTGTTGATATTTGGTCTGTTGGGTGTATATTTGCAGAACTTCTTGGTAGACGAATCTTGTTTCAAGCTCAAACCCCCATTCAGCAAGTAAGTATTAATAATTTTCCAAAATTTTTAATGGTCTTTTCCAGTTGTTTATTTGTTTGTAAAGAGTCATAGATTTTTACACACCTCTCCAAAACAAGAATTAAAAATACATTGTATTCTGTGGCTTGTTTCCTCATTAGTTTTGAAAAATATCTTTCTCTTAAAATTTGCATAAACATTTTGCCTTTTTCATGAATAGTTTCTTTAATGATGCAGTTTTATGATCTGAAACAGTTTTAGACTTTTTAAACAGTAATGTAGGTATTATATTTCATAACTTTTATGAATTATCTATAAAATTTAAAGTTTTGAATTTTACTTTACAGACTTACAAATAGGTTGAGAATTTATATGGGTTTTGGTACCATGAAAATGAAATTGGTAATTTCAAACAAAGAAAAATAGATTTTTCATTTTAGTAATATTATTGAAGAAACTTCAATTTCAGCAGAAATTTATACAATAAGATAAAAAGTTGTTTAACTATGCTTATGTGAAAAGGTGACACTAGCTACAACCAAATGCAGCTTTATTTTAAAATTTGTATATGGTCCCCTTTTATCTCTTAAAAATTTAAATTATATTTTTGGAAAATAAATATTTAAAGATATTTAAATTCATACATGAACTTACTAATAATAAGGATATTACTTAACTAGAGGTTTTGTGAATATTATCAGAATTTTATAATTATAACTTGATAAAAAATTTAGAATTTTGAAAAAAAAAATCTTAAAAGAATTAAAGATTGGTAAAGCACAGTTTGATCATTTTAATACCCTATTGATTTTGCTAAATATATATTCATTTTCAAAAAAGGTTTTTTGAATGAATGAAATTTAATTGAAAAATTGTTTTTATAAATTTTATATAATGAATGCATAAAGATTTTATGAATTGAAATTAACCTTAAATTACAAATTTCCTGGGAAAGGAAGAATTATAAATTACTTTTATTGACTACAATTATTTATACCGCTGAAAGTCAACCAATGTTTTGTGGATAGTTTTTTTATGACAGTTTTTAAAACTTAGCAATATGAATTTGCATGATCTCATTTATTTTTACTGTAAATTTTAATGCTATTGTTTATGATTTCCAGTTAGAGCTGATTACTGACTTACTTGGTACTCCCATGCCAGAAGACATTAAGACTGCTTGTGAAGGAGCTCGATCTCATGTAATGCGTCGACCCCACAAAATACCTTCCATGGCTGCTCTTTATACACTCTCCACTCAAGCAACACACGAGGCTGTTCATCTCTTGTGCCAGATGCTTGTTTTTAATCCAGTAATATATCTTTTTTATTAATATATCTCATTATTTTAGTTTTCTTGTATACTTGAGAAACATGTTATAGCAAATGCATTTTAAAATTTACTACCAAGCATCTTTAGATAATTTTTAAGGCTAAGCGGTCTGATACTAACATTACAAATATTATGCATTTTATATGTTTTATAATTTTTTCAAATATTTTATATTAATTATTTTTAAAAAAATAGCACATTTTTTACATAATTATATTGGATTATTGTAATTACTGTTTTTGACAAAATATAATTTCTATGTCAATATTTTATAAGTTTATATTGTATTGTTCAATGAACACTGAAGTACAGTTATCAAAGAAGTTTTAAAAGAAAAGCTTTTTTTTTTAATAATGAAATTTGTAGACTAATTTATTCAAAAAAATATTTGTGTTTATACTAATGTAATAATTTACTTTCAAACATTTTTAGTTTTTAGGTCAAGATGTAAATTTTATTTCTTTTTTGTGTACTGAACTGTAATGAAATATTTTTGATAAATGGAAATACAGTAATGTTTATCTAAGCATGAAATATGTATTCTTTTGTAGATACAGTGGTACATTAAATTAATTGATCTTTTATTTTCCAACTAAGAAAATTTAAGCTAAAGGATTGGGTTCATCATAACAAATATTAGATGATGACCGAGTCTTATTTCTTTCCTGCTGTTGCGTATAATTTTCTCCTCCTGCTACTTAAAACGCTTTTGGGTTTTACTAATAGTACAGGAAATTTGATCTTGCCCTATATTGAAAAAGAAATTGCAAAATGTCTTCAAGATTTTTCTGTTTTTATACAATGACTTGCAGTCAAAACAAGTATTTTATGGCCGATTGGTTAGGGTGCTGGCCTTTGGTACTGGAGTTCATGGGTTCGAATCCCACTGTGGCATGGATTTTCATAGCTGTTCGTAATCGGCTTTAAGCTGTAGCTCCCGGTCTCATTAGCCCTCGTGTTGCAGAAAGTAGACCGTAGCACTTCAAATCAAACCAAACCAAAACATGTATTTCATGATTTTCTTAAAAAATTATGATACTTGTCTCATTATATACTCATTTAAGATGGATTAATCTTCCAGGTAAGATTCCAATGTTTAATTTATGATTATGTCCAGTGACTTTAAGAACATTACTTATGATTGTAGGTTCCCAATGGGATTTATATGGACTTCAGTGATTGACACAGACCTGCAAGAGATCCATATCAATGAAAGAAATATATGAGCATAAATAGGGCCTACAAGACTGAATCCCATTTAAGCAAGTTATTACTAAAATTAAGGCATTTTGTGAATTAAGGTGCATAACACAGATTTTACTCATGTACTTACACAATACTTATTTATACACTAGTTGTATAAATTTACTTATTATAAAGTACATTTCAAAAATTAGTTTAAGTAGGCATTTGCTTCATTGTCAAAAATTTAATATTCTGGTAGTATTCCAAAATGATTCAGCCAGTGTGTAATTTTACCTGACAACTGATATTGTCAGACAGATTGCACATTTGTCATAGGGAAGTCATTTTATTTTCTTTCTTACCTGTGAGTGTTTTGAAATGGCTTGGCTTTACCTTTGGTTTCACTGTGGTTTGGAACTCTCCAGTATATATAATATAATGGCTGACTATTTGGAATGACCTCTAAGAGGAGATCAATGAAAAAGAGATTGAGAATGAAATTGGTGCATGGTCTTCAATACAAAAATATGTTTGGGCATGTCTGTTTTAGATAATTTTTTATGCCATTTTATTTAAAAATAACTATATTTGTGATTTAGAGATTTTCAAATGCTTGTCCTAAAATTTAAACTATTGAATCAATTTCAACAGTTTAAATAATTAACCCTTTTGCAACGGGAAGTGCAAATGTGTGCTTTTATCTGAGGCCGGCAGTCACTTTTGCCAGTGAATGTCGTGGGCCGGAGGGTTTTATGCTATTAAGCCTGAATTCATGAAATTAACGAAGTAGCAAGCATTATTTAATAATGCTGCATAAAGTATTTAAATGGAATGGGATTTATATTATATGCTTATAGATACTTTATTTACTTAGGTTATTTCTTATTTAAATATATATTTTACACCTTTTTTTTTCATTCTTTACTTACTATTTAATGACTTTTAACATTACGAAACTGAATACTATATTATTTAAAATTATTTTTTTGTATGAAAAATTTTAAAAATAGGGATCTAAACACAATCCTACGTTACAGTCCTTGAATTCTTAGTAACTCATTTGCCGTTTTGGAGAATTTTTCCTGGAATGTGAAAAAACGAAGCATCATCATGATCTTTGTCAGCAACGTCTTCCTCATCATTAGAATCACTAGATCCATCATGAACAGAAAAAACAATCAAAATATAGTAAAGTGTCACTATTACTACTATCCTAAAATATTTCAGAATCAAAATCTGAAATATTTTGCGTCATTTCAGCTATTTCAAGCTCAGTTAAACACTTTCAACACTTCGTAAATCTAACAAAAAAAAAAAATCCTGTCAGATCTAATTCTGTGCTAAAAACTGGACTGCAAACCGAAATACACAATGCTTTAGCAAAAATAAAACTCCCCAGCTTACATAAACAAACACCACGTGGGAATTTAAAGAGCTGTCATAAAACATGTCAATCAGAAACATTCCTTTACCCTCCTGTTTATATAATCAAAAACCACTTGTATGTGTATCATACTACTCTCCTATTGAGTACAAGGTCAAATCTACATGTATCTAAATTCATATGGACATACAATGCCATCTTGTGTCAAAACTTATAGTTTTTAAAATGTTCCACAACACTGACATACATATGTGATGATTGGGGGTGAACGAGAAAACGCTCTGGCATGCCAGTGTGTCGACCGGGAAGTGAGTGTGTTTCTTGCTGGCACGTATTTGTGACAGTGGGCACGGAAAGGTTAAGGAAAAGTTAATACTACATTTTAAAAGAAGCTGTATATGTGTTTTAATACTTCAAAAACTGTTTAACCTAAAGCAAAATTCAGAACCAAAGGAGTAAAAGATCAATTACAAAATTTGATCTTATGTATTTTAGGAGACTTTATTTTACTTTATTGTACATGCTTAGTTGAGTAAAATTTTGAAAACTTTTCAGGATAAGCGTATATCTTGTGCTGATGCTTTGACACATCCATATATGGATGAGGGAAGGCTGCGTTATCATTCCTGTATGTGTAGATGTTGTCAAAATACTCCTGCTGGCCGTCAGTATGTAGCTGATTTTGAACCAGTATCTCCCCATATCTTTGATGATTGTTTTGAAAAAGATTTAACTTCTGTACATCAAGTAAAAGGTAAGTTTCAATGCTTCCAGTTTATTTTTACTTATTGTCATTGTTTTAATTCCAATTTAACCCTTTAAAGGTCACGATTAAAAATTCTTTCAGATTTAACGTAATTAGGTTATAAACGTTGTCAGTGAAGTTTATAAATAGGAACCATATAAAAACAAATTTTACATTCCCTTGAGAGGTGGGAATATATATATATATATATATATATATATATATATATATATATATATATATATATATATATATATTTTGGGGAGGGGGGAGATAATTGTGAAACCTTTTCCTTTTACAGCATGAAAATAAGAGTTTTTTAAAATCAATTATGTTGAAAGAAAAATGTATAATTATCATCAAAATGATGTAAGAAATAGATAACTACACAATTTTTCATTGTTCTTTTGGGTAGGTGTTTTTAATTGAAGTCATAAAGAGAAAAATTAAATTCGAGAATTTTCATGTAAAGTAATTTTAAACTAATATATTTCAAAGGGAAAAATAAATTATGCAAAATTCTATTATCTATTACTATATCAAAGAGTCAATAACATAGAAAATTGAAAAAAATCGAATGTTTTTAAAAACTAGAGAAAAAAGTATTAATAGCTGGTTTCGCTGTGAAATCATTGCCCGTTAAAAAGTTAACAAAGTAAATAAGTTAAAGGCAGAAGGATTTCTAGAAGTAGTTTAAATTAGATCATTAAAATTACCTCACCGTGCTTTGATATTCTTTTTCAGTTGTTTTAATAATTCTTTTCTAGATCGCTTGTACCAGTTTATCTATGAGCGATATAAAGGTCTATATCGAATGCCTCTTTGTATCAATCCCCACTCAGCTGCTTTCAAAAGTTTTACCAGGTAATTATAATAAAGTTTTGCATTCTTTGAAATGTATATCAAATATTGTGTGATTTTAATTACTTTAGCTACAACTCTGCAATCAGTTCAATAGGCACATAAACTTTTCATTCTTTTATTTCAAGGATTGTTTTTTCAGTATGAAGAAAAATGAAAAATTCGATATTTTATGACATATAATATTATAATATATATATGTAATGTAAACAATGTTAAATTGTAATATTAAATTGTAATTTGGGTCAGATTCAGCTTTTGGTGGTAAAGTAAATAATTGTCTTTATTAGCAAACATTCAAAAATCAACAGTGTAGCTTGGTAATTGACATAAATACCTATAATTCCTTTTTGTTTAAAATACTCCATTTAAACTGTATACAGAAAGGTGGTTAATTTAATGTCTTAAAAGAATAGAACTAATTAAACTGATAACTTTTTCAGATTTTTTGTAACTTTGTATTTTGTCAAATGCTCAGTACTAAGTTATGCTACTTACAAGTTTCAAAATAGTTTAATGTATTGAGAATTTATTTAAAAATAATAAAACTAAAAGGGTAGATTAACTTATAGTACAATAAAAGTTAAATCATGGTAAACAGATTGTTACTGAAAAGATGAGAAATATATTCTCTATATATACATAATAAATATTCTCTCTGTATAAAGTTTTTATCTACTAAGAATATTTTGTATTTTTTAACCATTATTAAAGTCTAGCATTTGTTGCCTGATGTACTTATCTATTACTGAGTAGTGTCTTGAATGTTTAGTTATTAATACATAAATTGGATTGTTTCATTTTTTTTTAATTCTTACATATAATTTTTTAATTAATCCAGATACTTTGTTGCAGTTTTTTTCATTTTGTTCTGCCAATTTTGTATCACTTGGTTCTCTCTCCCCTCTTTTTTATTTTTTATTTATTTATTTATTTTTTTAAATATATAACTCTGTGCACAGACTAACAGAGTTTTTGCCCATGTGTAGTGCATGTAAATATCAACCTATTAATAAGATTTTTTACTGTGTTCAAAATTCATGTTCAGAGGTATGTGTTTCACTTTTAAATAGTGTTGATGCTATCATTATATATTCATAACAGCAGTGGAGATATGCAAATATTTTATTGTTCTTAATATAAAATAACAAAGAGTGCAAATTTTGCCTGAACAACTGATTATGCATTCTTTTATTGAACCATTTATCTGTGTGTTTAGTTGAAATTTCGTTATGCATCATTTAGGACAAACTTTTAAGATGATACTAATTATTAGGCATGTTGTTTGCTCACTGTAAAAGACATCTCTAATGTATGTTTTATACATTACTTTTGTAGTTTTTATGTATATAGTGACCTCTCTTTTATGATCTCATGATTGAGTATCAATTTAATTTCTTCAGGTTTCTTTTAGAATTCTTATGTTAATAAATTGGGGAACTATATTTTTGATTCTTTCTTTACAAACTAAGAACCATCTTAACTATATTTGCAATATTAAAATGGTTTTAATTAATGTATAGTGTTGGCTTAGAAGTAACATTTTCCTATCTTTGAATATGATATTTTATTATTTTTAAGCAGCATAGCAAGCCCTGGCATTTATGCATTCTCATACATTCTCACTAATTTAGACTTTAAAACATTATTTTATAAAAACAAATTTATACTTGGAAAATATATTTTTACTGAGCCAATATCCTTACCAGAACATATCAGGCATGACTGATATATAATATTTGAAAATGAAATCTATCATTGTTTTGGTCAGTGGTAAATTAAGGTGTTTGGGAAATGATATAACTGAGAGGCCACTGTATGAAATAAATTCTTAACCTAGTAATTAATTAACAGAGTTTTCTTTTCTCTCAGAGAATATCCACAAAATGGTCATATTATTTCATTGTACAAAGATCTTTAGTCCTTGTTAATTCCTGTGTTTGAAACTTGTAGTGATTGATGTGTAGGTAAGTATGATCAGAACTTTTATGTTCTTGTCATCAGATAGTGTTAAACATTCATAGAATTCAGCGATTTTCATCTAATTTTCTACATAATTTTTTTGTGGGCTGTATTGAAATCTAAGTATTGAATAAAATGTTCATCCTATTTTTTGACTATTTTGGGAAAACTTCCAGTAAAACATTTTCTCCCCCATAAAATTAATCTAGTATCACTTTAGTTCAGAAGTATAATCTTTCCAAATCAGCAAATCTTCATTTATTTTATTAATTATTTTTTCTACAAAATACTTTTCTACTGATTATTTGCTTCTATATTTAAATTTTAAAGTTTGTGTGTGTGTGTATATATATGTGTGTGTGTGTATATATATATATATATATATATATATATATATATATGGGTGTATATATATGTGTGTGTATATGTATATATACACCCAAGAGCCAAACCACCCCTACATTTTGCAATGAACTCACCTGGATAATGTGGAAGGCACGTGATCAGGTGGAAGTGGTATTTAACTGCTACTATAGAGTTTGAAGAATCATTCTTTTACTTACATCTGTGTTTGATGGGAAAAGCTGCAGATCTAAGGGATTTTGATAAAGGGCAGATTGTAATGGCTCGAAGGCTCAGAACAGGTATTTCCAAAAGTGCACTACTTGTGGGTTGTTCACGGTCTGCAATTGTTAGTACTTATGTAATGTAGATGAATGGCGATGAAACCAGCAGTAGACGACATGGTGTTGGATGTCCACATGCTGTCAAAGAAAAAGGTCGTCAGAGATTCTTGCATGGTGGAGCAAAACCGGAGCCAGACAGTGGCTCAGCTGACAACCCAATACAATGCAGGGCCAAGTAGAATAGTATCGAATCACACTGTTCAGCAGACACTGTTGAATATGGGGCTATGCAGCAAACTTCCCACTTGTGTGCCTTTGCTGACCAAGCGTCATCGCCAACTTCGTTTAGGCTGGGCCCAGGAACATCGCGACTGGTCCATGGATCAGTGGGAGAGAGTTGCCTGGTCAGATGAATCACGGATTGTCATTCATCGCACCGATGATTGTATCAGGATATGCCATCTTCCAGGCAAAAAATTTCTTCCTCAATGTACAGTAGATCATTTACAGGCCGGTGGTTTCGATATTATGCTTTGAGAGACATTCTTTTGGGCGTCTCTGAGACCCGTGGTTGTGGTAGAGCAAACCATGAATGCTACAGGGTATCGGAACATCATTGGAGACCAATTGCACCCTTACATGGCCTCTTTTTCCAGCTGGAAATGGAATGTTCCGACAGGACAACTCGACGACAGGCTAAAATTGTGTTGGAGTGGTTCCAGGAATATGATGCTGAATTCCAGTTAATGTCCTGGCCACCTAATTCACCAGATCTCAATCCAGTAGAACACATTTGGGATGGCATGGGACAGCAGCTCAGAGTTCAAAAACCACCGATTTGCAATATCTGAGATTTGCTTAACCGTTGCTTAAACATCTAGTGCAATCTGTTTCTGGCCATCTACCAAGGACTTGTGGCATCCATTCCAAGGCGGGTTGAAGCTGTGTTGCGTGCCAAAGGTGGTCCAACTCATTATTGAGAGGTGGTCATAATGTTTTGGCTCTTGAATGTATATATATGTATATAAATGTGAGTGTGTATGTGTGTATGTATGTATATGGAAGGCTCCCTCACTTTATATACAGACACATACATACACATTGGTGTTCAAAACTAAGATAATTTATATTTTTTGTCAAATTTCATGAAAAGAACTAAACAAAATATAAATTTACTGCTTCAAAACAAAGATGCAAATCTTGTGTGTTGAATATTTAAAAGCATAGATGTGTGTAGGTGAAACTAATAGAGAAAGAGACTTAATTTTAGCATATGGCAAAATCTGCATTTTGTTTGCTCACATGCCTTACAAAATTTCTTTTTTTTTTTTTTTTTAATCAATCAGTTAAATTCAAACAGTAACCATCAATGTTATGATGAACTGCGGTGTTAATGGCAAGGAGATGCAGAAACAGGCCAGTCTTATGTCTAGATTTGTAGAAACACCAGCTTTGTATCTAACTTGTGAAAAAAGTTTCAGGATATAGGTTCCATTTAGAGAAGCCTGCGCAAGGTCATTCATGTACTTTGATAGCCAAAAAATATTGCTCTTGTTCTATTGCAGTAACAGTCATACTAGAGCTTCTCAGTTCTCTCATAGTTTTTATTTAGCCACAGGAATCTGAGATTCAAGGATTACTGTGTTTCCAGAAAGCTTTATGAGTGCTGTTTATGTCACTCTCTTTTGCGAACAGACCTATGTTTAGCATTGTACAGATATCTAAAGGCCCCTCCATGGTCCACTGCAAGCCATTACCACTGTGTGGAGGAAGTATGGCTTATCTAGCTCGACAATGGCAGATGATAAAATGGCCTTGGCAGAGGTTGGCTCTGAAGTGGATTTTTTTTTCCAAACAGCCAGGTTCACTACTAAAGTGTACAGTAGACTCTATGGATGCATCCACACTCTCTCGGCACATTTAGTGGCCCAATGTGTGTATGCTGCCTGTGAACTATTGTCCAAGGTCGCCATCAGGTCCAGTACTGCAGTAGTGAAAAATTGGCCATAGTGTGGACGACTCATTAGAGATTCTATTCTAGCATGAATCAGTGGATGACCATTCTCTTTACTATAAGTACTGGCTCTACCTAACCACTAATTTTTTTTTTTTTACGTACTTTCATATGGAGGGAATCAGGTACCTACTATGTGCTCTGCAATGTCTTGAGAAATCAATCCTTATGGCAATGGAAGTTGATGGTATTTGCAGGTACATCATTTATCTTCTAGTGAATCAGAGCAGTTATCAACTTGTGTGGGATACAAAAGGATATTATAGTTGTCTCTTTATTTGCCATTCATAACTCCTTCATTACAGTCTTGTGTTCAAACTGTTATCCTGGCAGTAAAATCCCATTACATCTATGAAATGGGAAAAAAGAGAGTAAAGTACACTTGAAGAGAATAAAGTACACTTCTACAGAATGTAATACTTTTGGATTTATTTGCTCTTATTAGCTGTGTTCTGAAATAAAGTACAGATAAAAACAGTACAAAATGCATTTAGTAAAGGGAATATGTTTTAGTGCCATGTGTTTGGTTTAGAAAAGGATAGTTAGATCTCTTATAACTTACCTCTAAAGACTCCCATTTGTGTTAGTTATTTAAGACACATCATGTCAGTTTGTAATTTAAGAGTATAAATCACCCTAAAGATAATGGCCATTCTAGAGTAAAATGTTTTGTATATATGTATGTATGTATGTATAGACTGAGTGGCCACACATAAGAGAAAATTTAAGAAATCAGTGAATTGTCAGAGTACTTTGTTTCTGGAAAATATTAGGAAAATACCAGGAAGCATTTCAAAATTCTACAAAAATCAGTGAATGTTCCAAAATTTCATTAACTCTGGAAAAAAGTTATTTCAATTGCCATAAAAGAAATCACCTTGAAAAGAGTAAAGATTTAAATATTTCAAATTAAGAAAAAGTAGTTTTATATTTTATTAAAAGTTTTGAAGAGTGTTTCATTTTTTTTTAAGGTAAAATCATTTTCTATTGTAAGGTAATGCAATTTTTTAAAATTCTAAATTATTTAGATACTTTTTCATCCCAGTTCAAGTTTACTGAAAGCAATCCATAATTTTTAATGACACCATTCATATATACATATACTGGATTAGATTATTTGTGTGAAAAATTACAACTGTAATATACCCACTGCACAGGGAGAAAAGATAAGCCTTTGTCTTATAAGATTTTGACTATTCTAATCAAAAGAGTTGTGAAATCTTTAGGTGCATCCAGATAAAAAAAATATAACAACATAAACCTTAAAATTTTATTTTTATACACTTCATATAAATGCAAAAAATGATGAACCCAACCCATGTAGAGATGCAGTTTCTGCTAATCAAATTTAGCATATTTCCCAGAAATGTTTCATGACTGCAATATGTTGGGAATTTTGAAAAAATTATCAGTGAAAATCCAGGTACTTCTGGATTTTATGGCCAAATAGAGAACTTTTCCTTTTGAAATGTCCAGCTTTTATTATTATTATTATTAAAATTATTATTATTATAGAGTGTTAAATAACTTGAAAAAACTAGTTTATAAATATATTGTTTCCAGTGCTAGATAAAAATTTAGTTTGATTAGGTATCTCCCTAAGGTAACAAATGTTTGTTCTTAAAAGCTATGATTTTTTGGTCTAGTAACAGGGAGGTGGGTCCTTAGAATGAGACTGGCTGTTTAAAATTAATTCCAAATGGTTACAAACATGCATGCTATCTGAATGAAAGCCAAATGGGTATGGCAATATTCTTCAGTACCAGAGTTTGTGGGTCAAATCTCACAGATGGCATGGATATTGTTGGTCATTTGGGATCAGCTTTCATCAGTGAGTCCCAGTCTCATTAAGCCCTTCTATAGAAAGGGGAAAAAAAGTTCTTTAGACCGATCAAGTATGCCAAAAGTAAGATTCAAATCCAGTATATAAAGTAGGGTTTTGATAATTTAACCATAACACCAAATGTATGGGTGTCTTTTTGTATGAAACTTTCAAACTTAAAAAATGATAATCCATATTACTGTAGTTTAGAGATAAACGGATCTATATTTTCATAAAATATTTACTATTACACATTTAAAATGGGAAACCTTATTGCTATATTTTTATAGATATGTCAGAATAGTAGTGAAAGTAATAAAATCCCCATTTATTATAACTATTACATAATGAACAATTTAAGGTGAATTATCATTTTTTAAACCCATGTGTCTTCATGTGTTGAAATTTCAGTTCCAAAAATATAAATTGTAGAAATTATAATGGGTAAAAACTAAAGCTATTTTTTTTAAGTAAATAATTTAGTTTTTTTTTCTTTATTATTTTTTATTTTCTATATTTTTTTGCTTTATACTATGATTTTTTAAAGTTTTATTTATTCTGCAATGTATGTGCTTATGTATTATTTTAGTTTATTAGTAAATAGGAATGATCAGTATAAATCATAAGGTTATGAAATATTAATAATTTCAGAAAACGTTTGCTTACTAATAATAAGAAGGTATTGAAAGAAAATAACTAATGTTGACCAAGGAGTTTGCCTAGGTAATAAAGTTATCTTAGTCTAGTCTTTATTGTTGCACACACTTTTATAAGTATTGTATTTCATTGTTACTGAAAGATTTTGTTTTTCTCTAATAGAAAAACATTTCAGTAATAATACCAGTTGATAACTAAGGGTCCATAATATTTCTAGCTGTCTTCTTGCATTTGGTACAAAAAGATAAACTAGTAAATGGGGAAAGGGATAATTTTGATATGTATTGTAGGTATACTGATATTTTATCTTTTCATTTTATTATTTTTTTTTAATTTTAAAAGAAAAAAAAATTGTTTTAATCATAAAGTGAACAGACACTATATTCAGTTTTCTCAGCATGAATAGCAGTTTAGACTTTCTTTGTAAAAATGTCTGAATATATTTATTTACAAGCATAATGCATCTGAATAGATTTATTTACAAGCATAATATAGTATCTGGGAATATTTTTATAATATGAATTTTTTCTTGTTAGTATATAATAAAATTTATGACTTTAACTTATTTTCTAGGTTTTATCATCCTCTAAAAGTTTCATCTTCAGTTACTTGAGAAGAATGGCCTAAACTGAATTTCTTTGTAAAATTAGTGCTTTCAAGATTTTACTCTTTTTAGTGTTATCATTTAGAAGTCTTTCTTTCTGTATCATTTTATGGATTAACAAATTCAGGATGTTTAAATACCTTTTTTCTTTGTATCTGTGCCGTAAAATATGCTTAATTGCTTTGTGTCTGCTAGCCGAATATGCAATTTGTTCTTTTTTGTACATTTGGCTTTTGTATGAGCATTGTTTCATCTTTCAATGATTGTTTATTGATTACGGTTTACCAGTGCTGTTTTAAACTTAACTCTTTCTGTTCTCACCTATTTTCTATAAATCCATTGAATTTTATTAAAAGTATTTTTTTGTAACAGTGTTTAGTGTGCAGAATTTTGATTAAGCATAATTGTGCACTGTTGTGTGTATTGTAGTGTTCAGAGCATTGCTTCTGATTAACCAGAATTGGTTGCATAGCTCTAAAATAATTTTGTTCAAAGTTTTCATGTAGATTATAGAAAATATGACTGAATTTTTATATATTTATTGTTTGTTTTTTGTTTTGTTGCATGTGGTTGTGTAAATGACCTTATTCAAGAGTTCATGTTATAGCTGAAATTATGTTCCCTTTATGCAATAATTTCCTATGTATAAACTTTTGTGTCAAATATTTGTTTATTAACAAATTTCTTAGCATAATTACTGTGATCCTTTTGAAGTTTGATTATAATAATGAATTTTAAACTTTCAGTTTACCACAACAGTAGTTCCCGAGTTATGTGTAAGTTATATTCTTTTCTATTGATCCAACATTATGAAAGAGTAATAATAATTAGTTATTCTGCTGTCATGCATAAAGGATGATAACACTTGGATGTATTTAAGTATTGTAATTATTATCCTAGATTAAAATTAATAAAATACCAGTGATCATCACATTGTTAAGCCATTTAAATGTATATGGGGCCTTAGTAATTTTCTTAGTTGGGAAGATAAACATTAAGCATCTAGTATAGCTATAGGAGAGAAGTTATAGACTTAACTCTAGAATGAAAGCAATTAAAAAAAGTATCACTGCACATTTTGTTAATTACCACATGCCAAACTTATTTATCTGGCATCCTTTTATTAACCTCTTTATGGGTTGCCATATATATATATCTCATACCTGTAATTTAACTTTTTTTTTTTACTTTTTTTTTTTTTTTTTTTTTTTTTTTTTTTTGAAAATAGGTATCTTAAATTTGGTATTCCATAACTTGGGGACTGACACATTTCATTCTGTTGATTTCAAATTTGTTGTAAAATTTGAATGTAAAATATTTCCTACGCTGTGTAAAAAGGTTTTCTTTATTATTATATTCTTTTATACAAAATTATTTCTGCACAATGTTTTAAACTTTTCACTTGTATATGATCTAAACTTTATTCTTCGTAAATTAGTGTTACTTAGGTATTTTGTTTTAGCAGTTTTAAGTTTTAATTTTCATAAATTTTATCTCCTTACTGTCTCAGGAAACACTTTTGTCAGCATCAGCACCAAATACTTATATCTGTATTGATAATGATTTGCTGAGCATGTGTGTGCATACCAGATTTGTATGTATTGTCAGTGTGTAGTTTCTGTTTAAAGAAGAATTTATAGAAATTCAAGAAAAGTGTAAAATATGCACATGTTAGAAGCTTAGATGTCCCACGGGGCTCTAAGTGTTGAATGTGTGCCTGATTTGTGTTGCATTGTTGCATGTAAATTTTGGTGTTTGACACAAAACTAAATGAAATTTAATATATAATTCTCCAAGAACTTTTATCTTCCAAACTGCTGTTTATACAGCAGTAATTTATTTGTAGATTTTAAAGATTAGGAAAAAAATTAAATAGACAGATGATTTATTAAGTATATAGCAGTGTTAGTTAATATCTTGCTAACAAATACTTGCTATTTTTCTTTTAATGTTTAACATAGTTAAATGAACCTCTATTATAATACATTTTTATCATTTTATTAACTTGGTTTGATAGTTATAAAGTTCTTATTTTTTAAATCATAATTATTGTTTTATGCTTCAAGTTTTTAAAGATATTTTTTATGCAAAGCATTTTATTTACACCTTAACTTCACTGAACCTCTTTAGACAGATGATTTATTAAGTATATAGCAGTGTTAGTTAATATCTTGCTAACAAATACTTGCTATTTTTCTTTTAATGTTTAACATAGTTAAATGAACCTCTATTATAATACATTTTTATCATTTTATTAACTTGGTTTGATAGTTATAAAGTTCTTATTTTTTAAATCATAATTATTGTTTTATGCTTCAAGTTTTTAAAGATATTTTTTATGCAAAGCATTTTATTTACACCTTAACTTCACTGAACCTCTTTAAAATCCTCATCTGTATTTTGGTTACAAAATTAGCACAGTATCATTACTTTATGAACAGCTCATTGTGAAAGATTATGTAAATATAAATTTTTGTGTAATACCTAGAGTTTTTTTTAATTATGTTGAATGATTTATATATAAAAAGCAATTTTATGTTGTAGTTAAAGTAAATTCAATTTTAAAATGTTAATCTTAAAAAAAAATTCTATATCTCTTTTAAACAACCATGCTCATCTTGAAAAATGGTACTTTTTTCATTGCTCAAGTCCTATATTGTTGCTGTTAATGTTTTTTACATTTTCCTTTAATGTTACAAACAAATCATCTGTGAATATTATCTGTTATGTATCATGCTCAAATTGTGAGAGAGATTCAATAATATTTAGAAAATATCTGTAGTTATTCTTATATTATCTGAATTCCAGACTTTTTCCTTTTAGAAACAGTAAAGCAAATTTAAGATTTTATTATCTTTTTCCATGGTGTTCAATATCTTCACTGTTGATATGCACTATTTAAGTGTGAGCATATTCATAATGTTTTAAAATTAAGTAAGATATACAAATGAGGATTGTGAAAAGGTTCATTATCTTTTTTTTCTCTTTTCTTTTTTTTAAGCTAAATGATTTATTCATGGTCCAATCTGTCTAAATAATGTTTATCCAATTCACATCTGATTTAGGGAAGTATATTATACACATCTAGTAAAAAACTCATAAAAGTTTATTTAAATGTTGATAATTGCTCCTTCAGAAATGTGTACAAAGTAGATGCATGTTTTTTCATGTTGTCTAAAATGCTTTTCTACTAAAAGTAAGTTACATGTTGCACACATATAGAGCCAGACTTTTAATATACTTTTAATTCTTTGGCAAAAATTTATTATTCTATCAGCCTGTTTAAACTCAAGTCAAATTTTGGTGAGCAACTTTAACAAAAATAGTTGCATGAAAAAATTCATCTGTAACTTATACTGCATTTTTTTTACATTAATGTTGAATATTTTAGATAAGCCACTTCTTTGTCTATGTCCTTAATTATTCTCAAGTTAAGTACCCAAGTAGCTCAATTTCTCATTATTATTTGGAACTGATTATTATAATAAATCAGTGACTAAACAATCTGCAAGTGATCTTTTAAGCTAATGTATCTAGTTTAAAAGC
Source organism: Pardosa pseudoannulata (assembly GCA_032207245.1). Taxonomy (NCBI): domain Eukaryota; kingdom Metazoa; phylum Arthropoda; class Arachnida; order Araneae; family Lycosidae; genus Pardosa; species Pardosa pseudoannulata. The sequence goes on along the minus strand of CM063508.1, from coordinate 76,116,772 downwards.
TATGATGTATAGTTTATAAAAGAAAAAATTCTCTCCATTCTTTCTTATCAAAGCTTTTCTAACTTTAATCTTTGCTCATAATCAAGTGTCTGCATTGTATGAAATTTTATGCCATTTCATGTACATATGTTTATTGTACTAAATCTTTCTTCATTTGAAATATTTAGTAAGCATAGGCAGTACAAGTTGAAATTTTGACTTCAACATTTTGGCAACACATTGTTCTGATGAAATGTATGTTTTTCTTTCTCTTATTTTAAAAGTATGCTTCATTTGAATGCTAAACTTTTGAAAACCTTTTCCAAGTTTTAAATTACTTGTCATTTATTGATACTCTGAACCAATATAGGTTCTTTAATACAACGAAGACAAGTGAATTTCAATATAGATATGTCAAACATTATCTTTATGTTGCACAATATTTTATGTTTTCTCTTGTAATTCTTCCTAGTGCTGTTGATTCTGAGGTCAGAATATATGGATACTAGTCACATTTGGGTAATTTTTTGGTTATTTTTAGTTTTAAAATTCTGTATGTTTGGGCATTATACAGTTTATAAGTTTATAATGTTAAAAGTTCAATTTCCACACTTTTGTAACTTAAAATTAAGTTACAGGAAAGTGAAGCCCTGTGACGATAAAATGCATCATGATTTTTGCATATATTGTGTTTTTGAGGGAGAGAAAATCAGTCTTCATAATTAATCATAAAAAGATAAAAATTGTATGATTTATTGGTATATGCTAGGATTATTTAGAAGTTTCTATTCTAATTTGCCTTCATGGTACAAAAGTACAGTTTCTATGTAGATTAAGGTATGAACTACCTATCCTTATTAAATCAACTTATTACAGCTATTCTAATAAAGGTATTAAATCCATGTTAGAAAAAGTTTTTATTTCATAGATATGTTTATTCATGATGTCTGTTGTCTTGACTGGGCTAGTCATAATTCAGATATTCTAAGTTGTTGTCCCTACCTCCATATGCTCAGACAGTACATTTTTTGTCAATGCTTAGGTGTATTCTATATATAATATCTAAATCTTACAAAAATTTATCCATAAGATTTTTTTCCATCTTCTTTCGTGTTTTTTTTTTTTTTTTTGTTTTGTTATAGTTTGTATTTTGTGAAGTATGGTATATGTTTTCTGCTTATTTTGATATGTCGTATCTTCTTCATTTGAAGAAACCATCATAACCTTGATTAACAAGGTTTGAGATTGCAACCTTCCATAGAAATGTAAACTTAAAACTTTGTATATAGTCTGTCACTGTGCCGTTTTGACCTTATAGCTGCAAGATGTAAAGTTATATGTGTGCAGTTATTCCTGTACTAATTAAAATGTGTGCCTTCTCCATATGATATATTAGCACTGACCTTCGTCGTGTTAAGGAAGTGTTGTTGCTAATTTTAGAACTGTGAAATTGTGTGCTAATTCTGTGTTACCTCTAACCTGTCATTGTCGAAATGCTGCTTTACAGGCAGAGTGTTTGTATTGTAGTGTAAAGGGTAATAATGATAATTACATTTTACTGCAAATACTTTTAAAACATTTTACTTTGTTTCAAACAAAACCAGTGTGAAATGTATTTTGATGTTTTCCCCTCCCTTCCACGTTTTTTAATAGGGAAATTTTAAATATTTTTTAAATATCCTCTGAATTAGGTAAAATGAAATTTTACTATTTATTTTTAAGTAAATTTTTAGAGCGAAATAGATGCTATTGTATAGCACATAATTTGCTCAAAATTGTTTTTAAATTATAAGTAATTTCGATTCTTCAAACAGTTTTTCTAAATTTGATAAAGTACTTGCTTTCATAATTGTTTAAAATTGAATAGAATAAATTTAAATATGGGAAACATCAATGATTTCTGTTAATAAATTTAATTTTATATTTTTATCTTTTTTTCTTGTATCCTTCTGATTTATATTTTCCATATTCTTATGCTAATTTATATTAGTAATTATGTAGCAATAGTTGTTAAACTGACAGTTATAAAAAATTATTTTGAGTAAAAAAAAAATAAGATTTATGTGTAATTGGAACAACAAAAGACATTTTTATGGACTAGGTATGTATATGTCAGGGGAAATTCATTTATCTATGTTTTTAGTACTGTGTCAAATTGAATTTCTTAATTGTTTTTTTTTTAATATATGTCTAGTAAAATTATTTATTTTTATATGTAATATCATGTATTTTGTCCTTATTTTATCAATTCCTTGCTCATAGCTTTTGTTCTTGTCTCTTAATATGAAAGTTTGGGAAAATTGTAGTGTTTTAAAATGAATGAATTTTATTAAAAGTATTTGCAGTTTTATGTAATTGTTTGTCTTCAACATAATTTTTTGTTCTTTGATGCTTAAAGCTTCCAAGTTTTACTCCTAGCACTACATTCTGAATATTGATGCCATTTCATAAAAGTGCATCTTGCAATGTAATGAAATGCAATGCAATGCAGGTTGATGCATGTATATTTGTACCTCATAACCTCAGTCACCTATAATCCAATGCATTTCCATTGCACTTTAATTCTCATAACTCTTTCATCATCATCATGTTAGTCTGTATATAGTGTTTTTTACCAGTAATTTGTGATAGCTTATATGGTCCATGTAGTTTAATATTGTGATGTTCTGACCTAGCCTTCTAAAGTTGTGCTGTGTTCTTTCACTTTTAAAGGTATTAAGCGAAGCATTGGTTCCTTGTATGTTTGGAACTGGAAAAATGATAGACGACATTTGTGAATGCATTAGTCTTTTGTTATGCATCTTAGAATTTAATTTCAGTAATTCTTGTATGTGCTTCATATTTCTTCCTGATTTCCTTTGACATTTTCGCTTGTAGGACAGATCCTTACTAGTTTGAGAAAAGTTTTGGTGCACAGAATTTAATTAAATTCAAAAACCATAAATTTATCCCTTGAATAAAAAAAAAATCGTTATTATTTTTCTTTCAATTTTTAAGATAGAACTATGAGGATTATTTTGGCTAATCTTATTTTTTAATGTATTTATATACTAAAATTATAGCATAATATTTAATTTTTCTTTGTTTTATCTTATAAATTTCATTATCAAATTTTAATTCTAATGCCCCAGAGGTGAGTTTAAATTTGCCAGTGTATGACATTGTGTTCTAGATGTTTCTCTATCACTTTTGGGATATTTTGTAAGCAGAATTCATTTTGTAATTTTTTATTAGTTTTGTTTACATATTAAATTTATTTGCAAATTTTTAAAATTTTATTTGTTGTCTTATTTGTAGAGATCTTGTTATATATATATGAAAATTAAACTCATCTCTTGTCATGACCATATTCATTTTTATTCATTTATGACATCTGTATTTGATCTAGCAGCAATATAGATACTATGCTACACAGTTAACTTTATGACTAGTTGTGCTGTATTCGTTAGAACTTGTACTAAATATTAGTTTTACTTTTCATAATTATGCACCATTCAAAAGTGACTTTTTCTCTGATCACTAACTAGCTTCATCCTTTCTGAAAACATTATTATATTTCACTTTAAGATTGTTGGAGGTGTATTTCCATTATTATTTTCTCTAGCCTGGTACAAGTTTTACTAGTTTTTATGTTAAATCTTTAAATCACAATTATCTTATGTTGTTGGGTAGAGATTACATTAACATTAAAAAATTTAATTCTTAAATAACTCACAAGGAAAAATATTTGATTGCATTATATTTTAACTACATGTTGATTTATTTGGTAGTATAGTAATTGATGTTAGTTGTAACCAACATACATATAATAAAATATATTCCATGAAAGACATGGTATAGAATTGTTTATCAGTATAATTTTGAAACTTAGGCTGCTTTTTAGATTATTATCCAATATTTTAACAAATCCGGTGATCAAGTTCTTTTTTATTTCTAAAATATTTTCAAAGTTTTTACTTCTACTTCCCCAATATTATAATATTTCAAAATAACTAATATTCTTAATTTTTTTTATAATTAAGATTTTTTTGAGGGGGTGTAATATAAAGTATTTAGTAAAAATATTTCTATGTATATATTTGAAGTAATGCAAAATGATTCATTTTGTTAATATTTTCAAATTTTATTTATGTGTAATAGCATAAATGTATTACATCAGAATGTATTGTTTAATTAAAGTTTTTCTTCAAACTGACCATAATAGCTGACATTTCTTATCTCATTTTATTTATTTTAAGGTTTCATATTCAAACTTTACCACCAGAATTCTTAAAATAGTCTATTTTTCTTATTACAGTTATTATTCAGTAGTATAAATTCTTTATTTAAACATATTGTCAAATTCTTAACTAATTTTTTCATTTATTATTACAAAATTAGTTTGTTTTAATCTTGAATTTGTATAAATACCTTTCTTGTAAATTTTTTGGTATTATTTTTGTTCTTTATATAAGTTCATATTGTAAGACTTAAGTACCTTTGATAAAAGTAAGGTAAATATATTTTTTCTCTGTAAGACATGTACCAGTCTACAGATTATAATATTTGGGAACTTTTATAGATGATGTTTACCTTTGCATATATGACTCAAAGAATGTGAAAATGTTTAGGTATATCTTACTCAGTATATAGTTTAGTTGTATCTTACTCTATCCTATGTTTGTGAATGAGATTTTACTCATTAATCTAATCATTTTTGTTTTGGATGTCCTAACAGCTTGTTATTTGCATGGGTATTTAGAGGTTAAAACTATATGCAGTGATTATGATTTTCAGATTTAGACTAATGATTTTGTGTGAAGTGTATGTGTGCCAGTTTTTTCTTTCTTTTTCCTGTCTCCTTTTTATGGTGATGTAAGTTTATTAAAAGTGTTTTTAATTTGATTGTTTGAAGTGTTGTAATGTTGCTGAGAATGTTTTTAGTTTTTTGTAAGAATTTCTTTGCAATTTGTCTTGCTTGTATAAAAGTTTGATTATCCAGTTCATGTAATAAAATTAACAAAATATAAGTGTAGAGAGTACAAACCAGGGTGTTAAAGAATATCATAAGGTTTTTTAAATTTGAAAAAATCAAATTTTTGTTTAAATCAAATTTTTAAAAATCAGATTCATTTAAAAAATGATTAAATCTGTATTTTAAAATCAGTTTTCATATAGAGCTAGCAAGTACCAAATTTATAGTATAAATCTTATATATATATATGTATGTACACACATATAGTTTAGAAAAATAACAAGGAATCGTTTAGTAAAAGTAAACACAAAGCACTTACTGAGCTTTGTAACACAAGTTTTATTCTAGCAAAATACAATATAATATGTATCAGAAAGTGGATTAAATTAACCAATAAACACTGAGAAGCCAGGTTAAGGGGAAAAAAATCAAATGTTAATCTTAGAAATATTGAAAAAGTATATAATGTAATAATTGCTCATCAGAAGCCAAATCCATCATGCCATATAATTGATTTCATGTTTCTTTTACTGAAAGTATCAAGTTGAAATCTTAAGCAAATAACTATTCTAAAGAATTTTGTCTTAATTATCACACATAATGATACTATTATTTATTTAAATATTTAAAATAAATGTAAGTTTTTGAGGCTTTTTCTGCTCCTAATTGATTTCTTAATTTACTGTATACAAAACCAAAGGTTCCAAGTAAATTTTTATGATTCAAATATTAAAATCCATAATTTAAAAAAAAATATTTAAACCAATGATTTTTTAGAAAATTAAGTTGGTTTAAATCATTATCAAAATCACTGGTTTAAGTCATTTGATTGATTTACATTGTTGACACCCTGGCACAAACTATTTAAAATTCCTGTTTCCTTTCTTTTCATTTTTTTTCAGATATGATCTAGAAATTTCTCATTTTAATCTTTTTGCTCTAGTAAATTTCAGTGCTACAGTAAAAGATTTTGTGGAGAATATGCTTGTTTTTAACTTTTGTATTTTTATATTTTATTATTTTTGCTAAGGGATATTAATCTGATTTGAGTTTTATATTTTTGTTTAGATTTACTTAATCTCTTAAAAATGCATTTGATGCAGGTTAATAAAGCTGCTTAGAGAGTTGAAATATTTACTAACAATTTTGCAGTTGTTTATAAGAATGAACTATTTTAGAAATTGGAAGGTGGGAAATTTTACCCTAAATAACATTGAATGTTACAGCTCTATTTATTCACAAAAACGTTTGACTGGGAAATTAATATTATTTGAATATTTTTAGGTGTCAGAATTATTCTGTGCTTTCTCTTAAAATTGGAAATATTTTCTAGCATTTTAATCAAATCTTAAGTAGTATTTAAAAATGTACTCAGATCTTATTAGAACTATGCTAGATTTTGAATGCAATAGTTTTCACCATCTTTTGCAATAACTATAGATTAAATTCTTATCAAACTGGGCTTTCTCCACACTTAATGTTAGTACTTCTACCAGCATTGCCAGCCTTCATATTACTGCTTGTAATGTTGTTAGGAGAGTTATTTTGATTGATGAAAACACCAAAATATTTGTGTTAAAATTTTCTTGTGATGTGCGTAAAGAGAACCATAGCAGCTCTTTGTTGAAACTGCCTTTTGACAAATTGTTCTGGATAATAAAGCTTTGACTTATCTCAGTGAATTGTTAACACATAATCTGTTTTGTGTGTGCTTTTGTCGTTTTGAATCTGATTGATCTAGGATCAAAATTCCTAAAAAAATTATTGAACTTATGAGCCTTTTCATGGAATAATGCCAAATATTATTTATCAAAATTGAATTTGTCACCAATATAGGTCTTCTGCATGCTGCAAATGAACTTTTGTTTTATCACTTTATTGATTCAGCAAAAGAACTAAAACTAATTGACTTTAATTTGAGTTCTTTGCAAATGAAAATCAAAAATATTTTGCAACCATATTGGTGCTTTTGTGTATTTAATAATTAACTCTGCATAGTAAAATCAATGTAAATTTATGTATAATTTTTGAGAAAAAATTATTTAAAATGTCTGAAAAATTCTTTAAATTTATATACATGTATCCGTCCATGCAGTGTAGTATATTTTAAGTAACTACTATTAGTAATTGTATATTATTTATGCAATACAAATATTATAAACAAAGTAAATATTTCTGAATATTAGTTGTGTATAAGTAAAATTTTATAAGGCTCCAAAAATTTTTTATAGTGATTTCTTTGATCGTTTTGTTTTGTATATGTGCTTTTTTTATTTAAAAAATATGGTGACTTTGTAATGTGCCGTGTGAAAAATTAATGATATAAATATTGTTTGTGATGTGGTCAATGCTCAGCAGTTTTAAAACATTTGGTCTAGTGATTGTAAATTGTGGATTAAAATTCCTTCCATTTTTTGAGAACACTGCCATCCATGTAGTTGTCAATGTGACTCCAGTCCAAGGAGCAAATAAAGGAATTTAAAAATAACAAAATGGAAAAAAGTGCAGAAAACTGTAAGGTGTGGTTAAAGCTGATTTCTATTTCATAGAGTCAAATGGTACACTAAGCATACAATTATTTTATAGCCATCTTATCCATGAAAATTTAACTGAAACATGGCTGTTTATTTATGTGTAGATTATTATTTATTTGACAAAAATTGTGTTATACTTTATTTTCTTATACAAAATATTAATTTAACTCTTTTTTAAATTTGAGCTTTAACCTCGAACATCATTGGCAAGTATTTTATGTCATTGATATTAATTTATTAGAGTTGATTTAATACTTTATCTAAAATTATTTATTTCAAAATTTATTCTTTAAGCATTTCTATATATAACATACTTGCCAACTTTTAAAAATTGGCATTTTTGAATTTTGGTTGGTTTGATTGGTTGACTGTTAGTAGTGCAATTAACAGTAATTTATGAAAGTTAATTATAAATTTTTTTAGGGAAATTGTAATTAATAAAATCTTTATGTGGTTAAGGGGATGTTTGCTAATTTTTTGTGAAAATATATTAGCTAATATTTTCAATTAAGTTTGATTTTAGAAAAGCACCAAATTAAACTAAATTTCCAGCTGGATATCTATTTAGAAAAATTGATAAAATAAGATGTTGAAATTATAAAACTATAACATACTAAGCTTTAATCCATTTACAAAAATTGATTTTGTTTTTAATTTTTCACTTATTATTAAAGTGAAAAATCTCTCAGCCCCCCTCAAAATTTTTAATTTTATTTTCACTTTATCAATCACTTTATGTCTGATAAATTAAACTTAAAACTACAAATTATACTGATATTCAGTAAAAGTTGTCAAGTATGCTATAATCAATTTCATACCATAAATCCCCTAAAAGAACTTTAATACTTGTTTTTACTGTTCACTCATTTTCAGTTCAATATCTGAACACCACTTAAGTTGAAGTTTCTTCCTTCAAACGTAATGTGTGTCCTTACTCAAAATAAAGCTTTGTTTTAAAAGTTATTTAGTGTTATAGTATAAACTGTAATTAGCAATTATTTTAAATGATTTTATGAAAATATTTTGCTAAGCTGTGGAAACAAAGATGAGCAATCTTTGTACAAGTTTCTAGATTTTATAAATCATTAAAATTATGTGATAAGAAAAGTGGTTTGCTGAATTTTAAATTGAATAAATGCCTATTGTCGAGTAAAAAGGAATTAGGAAAGTATCAAGGCTAAAAATGTGTGACAAATCATGCTCTGCCTCTGAGTAACCACAAAGTGTCAGCAAGTATGAATAATCAGCTGTAAGTTTTAAAATTGTAGCAACAAAATTTAGCTACTTATTTAACATATCTTATTTCTATAATATGAATAAAAATTGCATGATTCGAATTTTATATATAATTTAAGAATTAATTTCTTCCCCTTTTCCTTAAACTACCATTAAATAATTTAATTTTATTATATTTTTGAATGCATACGTAATATTTTGTAAAGAGGAAATTACAATATCATATACATTTATTGGGGGAAGTTAGTATAAAGTTATTCCAAATTTATGCAAAGTCAAGTATGGAAAATTAATTCCAACTAAATTTTCTCATAGTGAATACATTGTAAATCTTATTCTTATATTTTCGACATTTAGCGATTTTTTATAGTTCTTGGTTATTTACCTGAAAACGTGTATATATAATTGTTGCATTAAATTAATGCATTGTTATGTTAATATGCAAAATACAAGAAAAAGTAGGTAAATGTATATTTATCTTTTGATATTTTATTGGCTTTTAGAATGAATATCTTAACTGCTTTATCTTCATATGTACCCAACTCAGTACAGAATGTTATTTGTTACCACTAAAAAATTCATGTAGGATGCATTTATGTGCACTTACCCCATTTTCATTTATTATTTAGCTATAGCTTTAATTAGCAATAATATAATGTATTTTTGAAGTTCACTGACGCTTTGTTTTTACATCAAAGTAAGGAAAAGATTTGTAAGCATAAATTGATATTGTATATTTTCCATTTGACAATTTTCCTCTCCTGCTGTTAAAAATTCTCGTTTAGTTTTACATGTTTAAAGCATTAGTATTTTCCTATGAACACTGAGATAAATTTCTGATGGTGTTTTAAAATGACTTGTGCCTATTTTTCAGGCATATGGTGTCAGAAATGTTCAACTTTTCTTTCTTAAAATAATTCTTTATATTAGGTGTAGTAGCATTTTAATCAACTTTTCTCTATATTGTATTAAAGTGCTGTCTTACTTAAGCCTCTGTTAAATAGAAATCAGCAGCTTGTGTTGTTTATCCTAATTATGTGTATATATATATCGTATATATATATATGCATATATGACTGCAAGTTCATGTTGTGATTTTTTCATGCATTTTCAGACCTGTATTGGTGGTTTGATGGTTGTAGTTTGAATTAAAGATCTTGCTTTAAAAATGATCACTTAAATCTAAAATGTGAAATTTTTTGCACATGTTAAATAAACTAGTAGTCTGTGGCTGTTACTGTGTGTTTATTTTTTTTCTTGATTTTGAAAAGTTTCACAAGCAGGAAATGCTTGAAATAAGGGTTTCTAATTTGTAAGAGCTTGAGGGACAGATTGGAAACCGGGTTAATTCCCAGTGAACGGTACGCTCCTTGTCCGCCATCTTGTTTTTGGCGACTATTGGCGAAACTTTAAAAACCAGAAATTAAAACTTAAAGCCAAATAGAAATTACAAAAATTTAAATACTATAAAATTAAAAACAAATACTAATTAAGAAATTTAAATACTATAAAATTAGAACAAATAAAATTTTTGAAATAAATACGATTGAAGAGAATGCAGAATTTAACCACTCCACTGGTGAAAAACAGATTGAAATGTAGCAATCTGCAAAACCGTTAAATTAACGGCAAAAAGTGTTGAAATTCAAACTTACCTCTTACAACTTTTAATGTAATTGGATCAAACAAGAATTAGATCATCATGACATCACATCATTTATTGCGCAAGTTACTCCAAAGAGGATCCGATAACGCACACAAACAAAAGGAGAGAACGAGGTTACCATCTTATAACGGAAGAGAAAGGGTGAAGTTGACAAGGAGAAAATAAGTATCGCCCGAGAAATGGTGCCAAAATAGCGTACCGTACACTGGGATACAGTCGATATCCAAATAGAAAAATAGATGAGTTTATGCAAAATAATTAAAAATTTTATAACATTTTATAATTGCATAAATTAAAAAATTATGAATGAACAAAGAGCTATTATACCCCAAACAATTAAATTATGAAGACACCCATTCCTTAGTGTTAGTTTATTTGAATTAGTATTGACAAATGGCTCAAAGAAAAAACAATTTACAGACAAACTGAATTAATGTACTCAAGATAAAGCTTAACAAAGTATAATTTAAACAGTATTGAGGATAATCAACTGTATCATCCAATGAATGGATATCCACAATTACCTCAGTTAGTAAATCTGATCATAAAGCAAGGACGAATCTGGAAGTCGAGTTCTTTAGTGATTTCTCATGAATTTCAGCAATATGTAACATATAAAAATATTTTTTTTAAAGTCAATTCCTACTTAGGTCAATAAAGAAAAATTTTATTTTAGTCACTTTTTATTAAATAACAATTAATTTAAATATGTATATACATATGGCAGAATCACAATATTAAGTGGCAGAAAGCGTGCCTTACAATTTTTCATTTTCCTCTCTATATATGGAGTTGGACTATTATATTTGTTTGTTACTATGTTTTTTTTTTTTTTTTTTTTTTTTTTTTTCGTTTCTAATTTGTCATCTGTAATTTCTCATTCTGTCCATCTCTTATAATGGTTCATTCTTGCAAGGAACCTTTCCAGTAAGTTTCGAACAGTCCAGTTCTTCAATAGTCCATTTAATGGTTTCACACGACTCAAGGCGACATGTGCTTAACATGTTGCAAAGAATTTTCTGCATAGATATATTATTCCATAATCGACGGTGCTACCTTGCATCTTATGTACTCTTGATGCCCATAATAGTATTAATGGTAGAATTCTTCGTTCAGCAGTACGTAGCTGCGTTTGGCGGAAAATTGCACTGATATTGGCTCCATTCCGTGAATACCACCGTTATTGCCAAAGTTCACAGCGACTGATGGAAACTAATCAATTAAATTTAATGAATGAATTAGTATTTGAAAAACTATTAACATCAAGTGTCATCCTCTACAATTTTTAAAAAATGTATTTGAACTTGAGTGGACGAATAAAAAATTATTAACGATTGAAAATTTGAACAAGATATAGGAATATATATAGGGAGAGTGTGAACTACTATTGAATGAAAATATTATATTAAAAATTGGAAAAAAACACTAAAGAGCTATGAAATATTTTCTCTAATCTTTTTTAATTAAAAAAAAAACTTTCATGGATCGCCTGTGTGAAACGCATGACCTAAACTTTGTGTTGTCTTTGATCCATGCCTGGAGTGGGAATGAGAATTGCGGTACAGAACAGCAGCTGTATCGTTTGGTCTCTACCTTTGTTGTTATCAAACTGCAGTTATGAAAAAATGTTTGAGAAACTGTGGTTTAGCACTTTACAGTGATTTGACTGGAAAATATTTCACCAGTTTTGCTTGCCTGACGACATTTTCGGCTTCTTGGCGACGTATTTAAACGTCAGAAAGAATTTTTTACAATTTCGGCTCATATATCGCGTTTGAAATTTAGGTAAATTTTTCAACAAAAAACACACTTTCGGCTTACATTCAGATGGGTTTACATTCCGAAATATACAGTACTTATGATTAGCCATACAATAGTTAGTTGGTAAGCTTTTCTTTAAGCATGTTTTTCTGACAAGTTACAGGAGTTTTATTTTTTTCTCAATATTTTGGAATTTTTTTTTAAAGTATTAATGAAAAGTATCATTCCTTAATTTCTCAAAACTATCTTTGTCATACCTCGTTCCTTTATAATTTGAAAGAATTGTAAAAACGGAAATTCCACTAAACGCATTTGAGGTTGCATAACGACAAAAATTTCGCATTATTCGTAAAATAATAAATTCTTTGTGCCGCTTTAATTTGAGTAAATTATAAAAAACTGAAAGATGGGAAACCCACTAAACGCATTTGAGGTTGCATAACGACAAAAATTTCGCATTATTCGTAAAATAATAAATTCTTTGTGCCGCTTTAATTTGAGTAAATTTGAGAACTGAAAGATGGAAAACTCGCCCAACGAAGGTGGGATTGCACAAGTATGAAAATTTCGCATCATTCGTAAAATATTAGATACGTTGTACCGTTTTTAATTTGAGTAAATTATTAAAAAAACTGAAAGAATACTAATAACTGATACGAAATTTCGAATTATTCGTAAAATAATAAAATTACCTTGAGGATTTTCAATAGATTCTTCCTATCTTTAGCTCAGAAACCCGTTCCATGACGAGGAAGGAAAAGTTCAACAGTTTCGAAGAAAAGCAGCTTTCGTGAGTTGAAAAGATTAACGGTTCTGAGAAGGCTATAAAATGTAAGTACAGCATAAAGTACTCCAGAAAGAGGAGGAGGGAGGGGAAATTAAAATTATTTTTTGAAAATTATGAGTTTCAAACGAATATTTCAAAATAAATTCATTTAGTGCTTTCTGGCGTAAAAACCGTTTAAAAATATCTTGATATGTATACAGAAGAGGACTAGAGGGAAATTATAAATCTCAACAAGGTTACAGGAAAATCTGCGAGCATATACAGTTTACATGCGTTTGCAAGAACTTCCTGATATACATTTCTTCTAGTAAAAAGGTATTGAATGCTTTAACTTACAATCAAGGGATTGTTAGGTTTAGGAAAACGAAATGCTAATGATTTTTATCTGGTTTTTGGCACTATATATTACTTTTAATAAAGCCGCGATAGCTCAGTCGGCAAAAGCGTCGATTTCGTAACCAGAAAGTTTCGATTTCCATGTTTGATCTGGTCAAAGATCCGCCGTGTTTATTAATTACGGCTGGCACACGTAAAATAAGTTCGTGGTAAATATGTCTTCCAAGTTCAAACGATACCTGTGTATGGAGCAGTCCAGGGGTCTTCTGCTTGGTACCTGCTTCTAAATTTCGAGAACCCAGCAAGAGCAATGTTACTTGAGTTCGGAGTAGTCCTTAAATTGCATGTGTTACTCGAGTGGTTTTAAATGAGCAACAAATTCGCATAAAGTTTTTTTGCATGTTTGGCATAAAGATATCTTTCTGTATTGCCAGTTGCATTGAAAAAAATATATATTCAGTGTTCTCGTTGAACTGTTCCCAACGTGGGTGCTAAAGACCCACTCGTAAGAAAAATGAGAGTCTTGTAGCAAAAAACAGAGTTTCTAAAATTTCAAGCGAAAAACCATATTATTTAAGTAAAGAATATAATAAATATTAGCATATTTGCAAATAAGAAAAATATTTATTTTATTTGCAATTATAAATATACATGTTATATGCAAATTTCATTATTATTTTATTTGCTTTGGAAAGAATATGATTGTCCTCTTTTAAATTTGACTTTTGTAATGACATCATCCATCGTGCGGTGACCGGGTTGGGAAATCCAGTCTTGAGGGAGTTTATAAATATGGAGGTTGGCTCTCCAGACTGGGGGGTTGTACTAACAACTCTGCCCTATAAAAACTAATTGTGGCGCAGTCAAGAGAAAAAAGTACCCGGCTGCAAAGGCATTGATCTCTTTAAAGTGATAGAGGCTTGAGCCTACTAAAGATCCACCGTGTTTATTAATGGCTGCTGCTGGAGCACTTAAAATAGGTTCAATGCAATGTCCTGCAAATTCTCAAAAGATACCTCTGGAGGTGACAGGTTAAGCCTAGGGATCCTTACTTTTTAATTATGAAGATCCACTTGAGCCAAGTCGTTCTGTCACCCTAGCAGTGCTCCTCAATCTAAGTCCAAGTAGATGAAGTTGTTTGGGTCACCTTGACTCTAAGTCGAATCACCAGTAGTGAGCGATATTGTGTCTTTACTGATGCGCTTCGTAATATTAAAGACAGTTTTAAAATTAAGAGAGCATTTTAAGGGTAGAAGTCATGAGCCAACATAAGAAATTAAGTTAAGGACCTGCCGTTAATAAATTACAATACTAGAAAAAATAAAGAATAATAATAAAAGGTGCTAAAATAAAATTGAATAAAATTTCAATTTATTTGTTTAAAAAAATAGTTTTAATAGCCCATTTCAATTGCTATAAGCCGAACGATGGCCGATTGGTTAGGGTGCTTGCCTTCGGTACCGGAGTTCATGGGTTCGAATCCCACAATGGCATGGATGTTCGTAGCCGTTCGGAATCGGCTTTAAGCAGTAGGTCCCGGTCTCATTAGCCCTCGTGTTGCAAAAAGTAGACCGTAGCGCTCCAAACCAAATCAAATCAATTGCTATAATAATTTTAAGAATATCCAAGTTATTCGCTCATCAAATGAAAGACGTACTCCGTTTGAGGTTAAGTCAGTCTTCAGCCTTCGTGGTTCCTCAAAAAAGTGAAGTTGCATATTACCCTTATCAATCGCATATTGCGACGGGGTCTGTTGGATCTGGTGCAAGCTTTCCTATACCAGGGAGTGAGTAACAGCATCAGAATTGAATGGGAGTAGATAATAGCAATAAACACCATTTCTTTATAGTAACAGTTGTCAGAAATTTAGAAGTTTTGACAATCTACTAAAGTCTTGTAACTGATGGGTTTACGTTGGGCCTCTGTTCTTATAAAGGCTTATTAGGATCATTAGTCCGCGGGGAAATCTGTTATTCTAAAGCTTATATGTCTGTACAAATTTTATCTTATTGTTGTAAGGGTCGCCTCACCGCTGCTAAAGAATACTTGGTGTAGCCCAACCTTGGAAGTGGTCGGGGCTGCTGGGAATCGGAAAAAGGGCCTGCACCAAAGCGCCCTACACCAGATTTATCTGGTGGGCGGCAAGCTGCCTGGTCATACTAGTAAGTACAACATTTTATACAAGCCAATTCAGTTCTTTTTACAAACCATCCCAAACGAGTGTGGAAGTTATGGATTGTAATAGTAAATATATTATAAAAAATCATGCACGAATTCTTACATTCTAGAACTGCTTACATGCACGAACATACTAGATTTAGTTAAATTGTTATATTAACACGGAATTGTAAAATAACATTATATACCTACAAGGACATATTTACAAGAAAGATTACTACAAAGATTTATTTTAAAATATTTTTTCCTGATGCATCTCTTTTTTTCCATTTAAGAAGCTTTAACGTCCTGGTTCCTTGAAAAGCTTCTTAAACCGGTTCTATTGTAATTACACACATATATATGTGAAAGTTCATGGTAAGAAAGATATCCTTTCATGAAAATAAATAAATAAATAAAGGTATATTATACAACAAGCCGAAATTATCCTTAACAATAAATTTCCTTAAAGTAATGATACTGTTTTTAATATAAATTGTAAATATTAGAATTTAAAAATGTTCCCTGACTTAAATTTTTATTTTCAAGTCTGTAAAAATTTAAAAGTTTGAAAAATAAATCTCTTTAGAGTTTAATATTTTCTGGCTGAGCCGCAATAGCTTAGCTGCTAAAGGCATCGATCTCATAATAAGAGAATTGCGAGTTCGAGGTTCCGGTCGACCCAAGATCCATCGTGGTCATTAATGGCGGCTGAAGTACATAACGTATGTCCTTGGTTGCAGTGTCCTCCAACTCCCCAAACAGTGTCTCTGGTGATGACAAGTTAAACCTGTGTGTGTGTGGGGGGGGGGTTCTGCTTGGTCCCTACTTCTAACTTACGAGGACCCACTTTAGCCCCGTTTACATGTGCCAGTCATGTGCCTTTCTTTTTACCCGGGTAAAGGGATTTTGCTTGGAGGGTCGGAGAAACCCGTTTACATGGTCAATTATTTCTACCCTCCATTTCGCCGGGATCGTCGCTAGAAGTCACGTGATCATACGGGATGGCAATCATCTGTAAGCGCAAAGGATGATGGGAAAGGAGAGTAAACTCTGCTATTACCCGGGTAGAAAGGTGGGTTCTTTCTACCCCTCAATTTTTTCCCTAGCTAGGGATAATTCTTGAAAGGGGAGTACAATTCGCTTATCTACCCTGCATTCTACGCTGCTTTTGGCACATGTAAACGAGGCTGTTCTGTTGTCATAGGACAGGGGTGGGCAAATACTTTTAAGCGTGGGCTAAAATGAAATTTTCAAAATGTCTCCCGGGCCGGAGGACTATACCGCGTACGGTGTGTACACGCAAATGTTTTGGGTGCAGTTTTTTCCCTGCCCAAGAATTTTTTTACAATAATTTTATTACAATAAAATAAAACCAATGTTTTAAAATTTTACCTACAAAAATCCACTTTCTCAATTTATTATTATATTTGCAAAATAACAAACATTAGTCTCAAATGAAATGACGAGTATGCGACTAGTGCTAAATCAAAATAAACAGTACGCGTGCTGCGGTCTGTCGTGCCTCGAAGAGTGAGAGGAGTGCACGTTCAATTCTATGTAGTAAGCCGACCACACGCTTTATGAGAGTATGTATGTTACATACATTAAAGTAGGGATATGGTTACAGCTGTTCAAATTATAATACTCTCTATTATTTATATATTTTTCATTGTTTATATGTACACTATGCATACAAATAATGTTGATTTCAACAAAATCGCATATAAGAGATTAAAAAAATTGCATGTAGGGTTTTTCAACGGGCCGTATAAAGTAAGCAAAAGTTCCGGATCTGGCTCGCTGGCCGGCTTTTGCCCACCTCTGTCATAGGGAGTAATGCTAGATGGCTACATGGTGATCCTGTAATAAAATAGGCAACAAATATGTGCGGGCTATACTCTGTGTAAACTCAATAGGCACTTCAAGGTCACTGATTTTTCCCCGATGACGAACTGTAACTATGGTAACGACAGTTGGGGAATGACTTTACTCTTTTTTCCCACTGTGTTTAGGGGTGTCATGCATCATGTGTGCTCTCCGTGCATGATGAAAGTATGTTTATTTAGACTACACTTTGAAGAATACTTAATACTTTACACAAAATTTTATGAGTCATTTCAGACCTGTTTTTAAGTTCATAAATTTAAGCTATAATCCCATTTCATAAAATTACAATTCAAAAATTGTATGTTATATTCTAATCCGTAAGACTTAAAAAATTCTACTGAAAAAGCAAATCTTTTTTTCTTTTGCAGACACAGTTGTATTATTTACAGAAATAATATCATTAAGATGATTGAATATTTCGCTAATTTTAATGAGTAATTAGTTATAATTTCTCACTATTTTTCTTTATATTTGTATGATTCTTTTAATTTAAATATCAAAAGTATTTCTTAATAATTTATTTAAGAGAATCTAGTTCTGGAATTCCTTAAATTTAAGTTGTATGTTAATAAGTATATTATGAAGTTATGTGGACCATAGTAAAGTTTTTATTCTAAAATTGTACTGTATTAATTATTTTATGATTTTACAAGAATTGAAAGAGGTCCTAATGCAATAACAATATTTTGTATAATTTTATTATGTATTTAAAGATTTAAGGTTCTGTTGACGCATTTTTAGAAAGTGAAAATTTCTTTAGAAGGTAGAGATTCATAATGTTTTAGTAAGAATTCTAAATTAAAAGGAATTTTTGTATTTTTACAAAAACATCTGTGGTTTATTATAACCATTTTATACATATTGTTAAACTTTTCTTTATGTAAATAGTTAACGCATTTATGCATAACTGAAAATTTTGACTTATAATAATAAAGCAAGTCGTCTGAACGTATTGGAATCAAATCCTCAACTGAAGTGCTG
>CM063508.1:76075991-76093491 GCA_032207245.1 Pardosa pseudoannulata | reverse complement strand
CACCTAAAAAGCGAGATATTATACACCATTACTGTTCTTTGGTATGGGCGTTAGTGGGTTTCAATCTCAATGATGGCATGGATATTTTTAAATGTTCGGATTAGTCACTGTTCCTTGCCTCATTAACCCTGGTGTTGCAAAGCAGTGAAAGTAGCGATAAAAACTAAACCAAACAAGCCGAACGATGGCCAAACGGTAGAGCGCTGCTCTTCGGAACTGGAGTTCGTGGGTTCAAATCCCGCTGTTGGCATGGATGTTTGTAGCCGTTCGGAATCGGCTTTAAACTGTAGGTCCCGGTCTCATTAGCCCTCGTGTGCAAAACAGTAGATCGTAGCGCTCCAAACCAAACCAAACCAAACAAACAGGGACATATTGTCTGAAGGGTAACGTTACTGACTGTAAACCAATTGCCACCAAAATCTGAAGTTTTAATTCTCTTTTAATGTCATTCTAAAGATGACACCATTGTTGACGAAGTTCTTCAAGCTTGTGATTGGCTGTGTGAGGTTTTTGATTACTACGAAATGAGTGTGTGATGAAATCACAACCTTATACACCCCCACCTTTTTTTATAAGATGTTATATAAGGAATTGTATTTTTTTTTATTTGATTCATTTTTATTCTACAAGAAAAGAATATTTTGTGACAACGTGGTAGAGTAAAATGGAGAAGAGGTCTAGCTATACAGCTGAATTTAGTTGTTAACAGTGCAGTATGCGACAGAAAATTAGATCCGTGCTTCAAGGCGTATATTAGGTGTTCAAGTTAATAATTAGTATTGTTTGTGGTATTGTTTAAAAGATGTGCAGTAACAATGATATTTAGATGCAGCAGTACATCTATTGAACAAGAATTTTACCTTTTCACTTTCTTCCTTAAATACTTGTCGTTATTAGACGTCCATTAGACGTCCACGGACTTCATGCTATGGGAAAAACATATTACAACCATCAATACTTCCGTTTTCGCAGAATTTATCTAGAACTTATTTTCGCGGTGAGAGCTTCTAGGTTTCATCCTCGTCAGCGCTTAGCGACAATTTTGGAGCAATGAGAGCCCAAACTTTTTATTCAGTCGGTCACTTCGCTGATGCTAAAAGATACCCACCTCGTAGAGAAAATTATATACCTTTTTAATTTAGTCCAGGAAAGAATTTTGAAATACAATTAACACATTGTGTGCGGGTACATTTCGCAGCGGAATTGTACCGGGAGCGAGCGTTTTGCCCTTAAATTCAGTTATTAAGTTATTCAGTTAAATCTCAATAGATCGAAAATTATTTAATTTTTTAACCGATTTTTCCTATTTTATATTGAAATATATAAATAACAACAAGATTTTTGTAAACAAAAAATATATGTTTTAGTGGATAAATTTATAATAGTATCATAAATATGAAAAATCAAATAGAAATAGTAGTACATATTTTAGAGAAGTTAAAATTTATTATTATTACTTTTTGGAATGACAAAACCCATTCATGCGGGTGAATCAGTTTTTATCCCGAAATTCTTTGTTTTGGTAATGCTTCAGTGTGATATGTAATATTTTTCTAATTTTAATTGTAAAATAATTTGGTTGGATACACTTGTATTTTCCATGTTTGTACCGGGTTGTGGCCACTCAAAAGTGCTTTAGTCCATAACGGAGTTCCAATTCTCCAACGATATTTGCAAACATTATATCCATTCTCATTATTTTTCCTTAGTTTAAGACATCATGTTCAAAGTTTAATGTAGATTTGAAATTTGCTTTTAAGTGTTCCACTGCCTATAAACATACACACTCAAAAATATATATGAGTTTACTCTGTTATACGTTCCCGATGCCATTTATTTCTCGTTCGCAACATTTAAATGCGATATCATGAAACACATTCCTTGAATGTATAAAAGCTTTGATCCTATATCCGAATTTATCAACCGCAAAAGCCATTTCAAATTGCAAACAGTGAAATCCTGTTATACCAGGTTCATTTTTCTCTCGCATTTCATCGGCAGAACCACCAGCCTCACTTTCAATAGAACGTGAATGGAATCAACATAATTCTAATCTGTTTTCTCCCCCTCCCTCCCCGCCTTCGTACTGGATTTTTAAATACAAAAAACAAAAACAAAAACACTAATTTCGGTTACTTCTAAACAGTGGAATATTTTCCTTATTGCCTTAATGATTAATTCTTTATTTTATAAAAGGAATCGTCTGTTATGGAAATGGAATATGTGAGCATATTGCTTATTCTTTTGGTTGATTTGCTGTTTTATATTATTTAAATATATAAATTTAAAAAAAGCTGGACTGATTTAAGACGATTAAAATGCTTAGTATTTTATAGTTTCAGTATAAGGCGATTTCACGCAGTAGGGTTAATCTCAATTTATGACAATTCTGGCTTTAGTTTCAAACGGAAAGGCAGTTTATTGTTTCTCTATTGGCTGTTGTAAACATGAAAATGAATGGGAAGGGCATTATAGTAGTTCGTGATGTTGCGACAAATTGCTCTATATTATTCAGTATTTTAAATTTTTGGGAGAATTAAAATTTATTATTATTTTTTTTTGGAATGGCAACACCCATTCGTTTTGTTGAGTCAGCTTTTATCGCGAAATTCCTTGTTTTGGTAATGCTTCAGTGTGATATGTAATATTTCCCTAATTTTAACCCTTTATATCCTGAATTAATTTACCCTCAAATTTCTTACTGAATTTTTGCATCATTAGATAAGTTTTAATTTAGAATAATCATAGAAAAAAGAAAACTAATTTTTACTGTATTTTAGTAGTTGTTACTACTGAAGAATAGGGTGACCTTTGGCTATTTTGGCGAAATTATTGGCAATGTTTACTAAAACACAAAGGTATTTCATCCGAACAACATTGTATCCCTTTCTATTTCGGCGAATTTAATTGATGTAGATTGCTCCATTGTAATGGAATTATATACATTTTTTTAATTAAAAAAATCACTGAAAAAGAGGGCCTTTGCATTTATGGGTAATTAATACCTGGGCAGTGTACAAAGCCAACAGTTCCAAATGATTAAAATTTAGCTATAGTGAACGTTTAATGGTTCATTATATCTAATAATTTTAAGAATTACAAACATTTAATATATAAGAAATGAGTTCCATAAGAAGATCTGGATACAAATATAATAAAAATTAAAATATATATACAGATTGTTTGGACACGGAGAGATCAGGAGAGAATATTAGGCTACCATCCTCAGACCTTTATCGCCAAGTTGGCAGGGGCAACCTATTCTTCAATCAAGCCTTAGTGGTTAATTTTGCATCTGGTACTTCCTAGTACCAACATATATTTTTGATTCTAATATTCTGATAGATAATAAAACATTAAATTATGAATAAAACAAATGAAATGCTACCCTGCGAAGTATAGAAGTCTCTAAAAAATAATAGTACCAAATAACTTGTAATAAACCACTAAATATTTACTCAATTGAACAACACGTGTATCAACTCTATCACAAAATGACTCCAATTATAAAATCCCTAGTATGCGAATAAAAAGGATTCCTGATTGGTGCTGTCATTTTTTTTCTGCTCTAGGAACTGCATAGTTTATATCCTTGTGAGTACCGTCAGGAAAAACGGCTTTATTAGGATTATTTAGGTGTTTGATTAAAGCGGTACTTATATAAGTACAGTCAGTATAAAAAGGGTTAATATTTAAAATAATTTGGCTTTATACACTTGTATTTTCTATCATTTGTACCGGATTGTGGGCACACAAAAGTGTTTTAGCTCAAATCGAAGTCACAATTCTCCAACGATATTTGGTACCATCACACCCATTCTAAATATTTTTCTCTGGTTTAAGACATCATGTACAAAGTTTAATGTAGATTTGAAATTTGCTTTTAAGTATTGTACTGTCTATAAACACACACACACACGAAAAATATATATGAGTTTACTTTGTTATACATTTCCGATGCAATTTATTTCTCGTTCGCAATACCTAAATGCAATATCGTGAAGCACATTCCTTGAATGTATAAAAGCTTTGATCTTATATCCCGGATTTATTAACCGGAAAAGCCATTTCCCATTGCAAACAGTGAAATCCTGTTATACCAGGTTCATTTTTCTCTTGCATTTCATCGGCAGAACCACCAGTCTCACCTTCAATAGAACGTGAATGGAATCAACATAATTCTAATCTGTTTTCTCCCCTCCCCGCCTTCTTACTGGATTTATAAATACAAAGAAAAAAAAATTCGGTTACATCTAAACAGTGGAATATTTTCCTTATTGCCTTAATGATTAATTCTTTATTTTATAAAAGAAATCGTCTGTTATTATGAAAATGGAATATGCGAGCATATTGCCTATTCTTTTTTTCATTCCGAGAGATGGAAAAAAAAGCCATAAACCACCCAACCCCTCCTTTTCAGGGTGGGGATAATGCTCATCCGGTCTTAACGTTGAAGAATAGAAACAATTTGCAAAATCGAATTTTTTCATCACTACCCTCCCCCTGTCATGGGAAAAAAATGTTATGTTTATTCTCAATTTTATTACCGCTGAAGAGTGCTATAAAAGCAATTTGGGGGAAACAAGACCCCAGAAAGAGTATTTCCATCTGTGAAGAGCTTAAAAAAAAGACAGGAGAGTTTTCGAAACTTTAGTCTTTATGGTCGAACCCCGTTTCCGCGTATAATGGGTTCGATTAAATGTTTCACATGAAACATACGTGAGTAATGCTTCGATTTGTAAGGGCTCCCCAGGTGAGGATTTACGCATCGTACATATGAAAATTTTCTTGCAGCCTTAAAGAAAGATTGCTTGCAAATACGTGCTTCAGAAAAAATATTTTCTAATAAAGAATAGTACATAAATATTAATTATTAGGCCTTATTCCTCTTTTCGGAATGGAGTAACCTTATATTAGTACATTCCTCTGCTTATGAAACTGGTTGTTTCATGGGATTGAGTAGAAAGACGGTATTGTTTGACCAGCTCTTTAACCTCTTTCGACTCGTGCCAAACGATGGCTGACTGATTAAGCACTGATTTTTGTTACCGGAGTCCGTAGGCCGGAATCCCATTGGGGCATGGGTATTTGTAGAAGTTCGAAATTAACTTTAAACAGTAAATTTCGGTCTGATTAACTCTAATGTTACAAAAAAAAAAGTTAGACCGTAGCGCTTTATACCAAACCAACCAAACTCTCCACTGGTAGGGATATTACACATAAAAATTTAGAGAATTATACGAATATTGAATAAAATATGAATATTGAATAAAGTACGAATATTGCACAAAAAAGTTTTTGTAACTTAGGATTTATTGGTAATTTTTTTTTTATTTGCTGATTCATTTTGTAGTTTAGCTGTAAGCCAGTAAATCGATTTACCAGAATTACAAACCTTTTGACCATGAAGGATGAAATTGAAGACCTCGTAAATCTGCAATTTTTTTTAGGGGATATTATTAAAACTATTATTTTTAATGTGGGGACACTTATTTTTATAGCACTCACCACTACCAAATTGCAGATATTTCTTGACCATTTATTATAGGAACACCATGTAGGCAGCCAACATTACTTCCAAACAAACAAACAAAGAGGGTCCTCATAATTTAGAAGCAGGTACTAAGCAGAAGACCCCCAGTCTTGAGCCAAAGAATATAGACACAGAAAGAAGGGAAGGCACCGTAGAGATAATGTAAACCCGCAAGGGAAAAAGTTATCTCCAAGATCCTTGACAGAAAAACTACTTTACAGGCTTTGCTCCGATTCAGTTTCTTCATTGCTTTTTTTTAAAAGTTGTGATTTAATTTTTTTTTAAAATTATGAATTTTGTAGATTTCAGCTATAGATTTTTTAAAATTCCTTGTAGGTTATATACTTGAGGTATATGCTAATACGTACACAATGTTTAAGTTGATTTCGTATTATGTCCTAGATTAAATTTTCTAGAATAAATTTTCTGTTAGCTGCAAATGGCGTTGAATTTTAGTTTGACCGACAGATCGAGTCTGTATCATTCTTTAGAGTAGATGGTGATTTGTAGTTCTCGCGCTGTGACATCACTAAGCCAAGATTTAGCCAATAGCAATTAAAACAACAGCAGGTGTTGATCTCACAGATGATGACTCTTGTGTAGAGGTTTCCTTGTCGAACAGCGCTAGATCATTAGGGTTTTAATCTTTGATTTACTGTTTGCTTGGACTGTCACCGTTTTGAGACTTGGAATATATTGCAACCTTGAAACTATTTTATGTAACCTAGCCAGTGTTAATGAACACAGTTCATGTTTGGCCGACTTGAGGATCGAATTCACAATCCTTCAGTTATGAGATCAATGCCTTTTCCGACTGAGCTAAAGTGGCTAGTAGCGAATATTACAAAATGGATTGAATTTCCTTCATTCCTCTTCATTACTATAAAACACACTAAGAAAAGAGTGTTTTGTGATGACGTGGGAGAAAGATGAACAACAGATCTAATTGTACTGAAATATTCAAACCAATAAAGTCTGCTTGGCGAGATTTGTGACAGAGAAATGGAAATGATGAATGCCCACCTCACGTTTTAACCATAATTAGTCAATACATATATTTAATTATATATTATATATATATAAAATATATATATATACTATAATATATATATATAATATATATATATATATTTTTTTTTTTTTTTTTTATAAATATTTTATATATATACATTATATATATATACATAAAATATATAATATATTTTATTTTAAATTTATAAAAAAAAATATATAAAAAAACATATAAAAAATAATATTTTTAAAATATAAAATATAAAAAAAAAAAATATATAAAAAATATATTTTTTTTATTTTTATTATAATATAATAATATATGTGTTATTGTGTTTTTTGTGTTTTTTTATATGTATGTCACAATTATATTTAACACGTTTTGAAATTTCTGATGTTGTTTCGTACTTCTCTCATGAGGTTAGTTTATTGAAATTTGCAAAAAAACGACAATAAAAAAAGCAGTTTTATTATACAAAAATTCAGTCACAGAACAGACCAAACAAAAATATAATAGTAAAATCCTACGTCTGGAGTATTGAATGGCAAAACACACACAAAACATTGAATAAGCAAAAACATAATTCGACAGCTAGTGAACAGTGACAATCTAGATCAAAATAGATAAAATAATCCAGTACGTTCTGGAACAGTTCGAGGTAACACACAAAACACAAATACATAGCGAGAGCTAATTCACTGCATGAAATAAAACACATCTTTCGACTGGACTAATACATTGCAGACTACTAATACATTGGACTTCATACATGGAGTTATGCAACACAATTCTGTGGACCTTGCCCTGAGATTTCTAATAGTGACTACAAAAATGACAACGAGCGAAAAATTAGCAACTAAAAGATGAAAGGATAAAGTGATGGATTCGTGACTTCATAACTCAAAAACTATAGAGAAGACAGTTTAGCAATAGAAAAACACAACATTTTTGTGACCAGGGACATCTGTTCAAGTCGAAGTCTTGTTCGAGAATGAACAGTTTTAATGAAATAGGAGATTGAGCCGATTTCAGGCCAACCAATCAGGATTAAGAATTTCAACCAACGGAAAGTTGTCTTATTTAGCATGAGAATAGAGTGTGAACACTTAGGCTGCTACCATATTACGGTCGACATATGTCACTGGTGACTTCTGCGTCATAATGATGTCAGAGAGGGAAATGTTTGGGACCAAATTCCCATCTCTGGCGATTCCTAACGTCATTATGACGCGAAAGTTACCAGTGACATATGTCAACTGTAATATCGTAGTAGCCTTGATGTTGAGCCAAGAGGCTACGATCGGAGACTTTTTACGGGCAAATGGACATCTCGAGATATTTCAGGACCTTGAAGGTTCTAGAAGTATATGGTCACTGTTTGGACAGTAACGATCAGCAAGTTTCCACTGACGCTTAGCACAGTAGCATGGTCTAACTGAAGACTGAGTTTCTTTAAAAAAGTTACACAAAAATATAAAAGCGTCAAAGTTTATTTTTTTTCTTTCTCAAAACAACGTAAATAAAAAATAGTTAAACAAAACATCCAAAACAGTTGGCCAATAATACGAAACTAAGTTGCAAATTAAACATTCTAGCAAGTGACTAATTTATGTAACTTACCGATGGAAAAAAAAACTATATCGACGAAGCAAAAACACGACGAGCAACAGGCATAAGCTGAACGTAAAGTGCCCCCTTTTATACTCCTTCTTGACTTCTTAAACTTTACAATTATTCACATGCTGAAGAAAAATAAGACCACGGAGCATACAAAAAACGATTTCCAAATTACTAACTAAACTGCTCTCACATGGGATTCAGACATGAAAAATAAAACGAGATCAAGTAACCAAGATTAGAAATAGTTAGAGTTAAATTCCCGTGATTTATGTTAACCTTTATCAGATTGAAATTTAATAGAAACCAACTTAACCCACTTAACTTAAACACACTTGCTTAGTATCAAAAAGATTAAATTATGATTAAAAGTTTAGCGAATTACAAGGAATGGGACTCGTGTATTTGGTAACAGTCATGCCAAAAATCTCATTAAGTCGCCAAATTTGGCGCCAATAATATAGTTGTAAAATCTTCTCCAGCCAGCCAACTAAGGCACATATTTACAAGTTCGTAACAATATACATAACTTCACAAAATGGCAGTAGCATTACATAAAGTTATCTGTCTGTGGGTTTTTCTTCTAAAACCCCCAAGTATAAAAATGTTTTTGTGTACGGTACTGATAAGAGTAAATAGAGTAATCTAGAATACTGTCCTAGAATCACAAAGAACTTTAGTATTGCCCTTCTCAAATGATATTTATTTCGTTGGATTTTTATCTAATAAGTGAGCGTGAGGTTAAGATCAGTATAGTTAACGAACTATTCATAGTAAACGTAATTTTCTAATTTGCTTTATGTGCCTTAAATAAATCCTCATATGTCGACTTAAGGAAAATCGAAATCGATATCCGTGAAATGTTCAAAAATATAACTGTATGTAAATTAGGAGATTAAAGAATTTGCTTAAAATCCATGCTTTGTTACTCAACTTTAAGGCTTAAGTAAGAAGGATTAGATTCTAATTTAAACTTTACGTTTAAAAAATTCAATAAAAAAGGGGACGTACTGGAGATCTATGAATTTTCCCGATGTTCAAGATAATTTAAAAGAAGCGAGTGAAAAGAAGAGAGTGAGACCTTTTTCGATATTTTAGAAAACTTCATTATCTTTTATTCTTTTTGCGTATGTTTTTATTTATGATTTTAACTTTGAAAAGTATATTGAAATATTAAATTACAGGTAATCCGCTTTGACGATTAACTAATTAGGAGCGCTATGGTCTACTGTTTGCAATATAGGGTTAATGACACTGGGACCTACTGCTTAAAGCCGATTCCGAACGGTTACGATCATCCATGTCAGCAGTTGGATTCAAACCCAAGAATTCTGGTACCGAATATCAGAGCCCTACCTATTGGGATATCCTTCGGCGTAATCCGATTTGAAGTTTAGAACATCAGAACAAAATTGCAAAACTATGGAGAATTTCACAACTTGATAAAATTTCGAAAAGTTTAAATTTACATAGAAAGAATAGTTTCAGATCAATTTAAAGGAAAATCAAAAAGATGAAAACTAATTTAAGTTTGGTTTGGTTTGCTACGGTCTACTTTTTGCAACACGAGGGCTAATGAGACCGGGACCTACTGCTTAAAGCCGATTCCGAACGGCTACGAACATCCATGCCATCGTGGGATTCAAACCCACGAACTCCGGTTCCGAAGGCCAGCACCCTAACCATTCGGCCATCGTTCGACGAAAACTAATTTAAAATCTATTTATAGATGAAAAACTAAAGTTTTAAAAATAAAATTTTAGAATAAATATTTAGAAATATTTTAGGCATAGAAAAATTGAATAAAATTTAGTTCATTAATAATTATCTATGATAGGAATTCATTTTCGGAAAATATAAAAAATGAGCATATCTATTACCCTGTTCCGAATTAAATATTTAGATACTGAAAAAAAATCTCTTCAAAATTATAATATCTGAAAACAGTAATATCTCAACATTTTTAACAGACTCTAATTCCTTTCCTTAAAAATTTTACCAAATAATTCTTACATAGCATTTATGTCTTTTGATGCTAAAGTTCCAAGCTGTGGTACTTTATACAATTTTTAATTTTGTTAACAAGTAATGAATTGATCATTAAAATCCTGTGTTAATTATTAACAAACATGACTATGTTTGTACATACACCTTCAAATTTTCTAACAGTTATAGTAGCTCATTGCAAAAAACAATTTCATATTCACATTTTCTCTTGTTTTGTACTGAATATGTTGTAACATATATTATGGCGTAAGATGAAACAACTATAATTTCTGATAACATGATGGATATAATCTTATGGGTAAAATTGAAAATTTGCTGGAGGTTTGTAATAAAACAAAAAGTTTTTTCTGAATTTATGTGCTAAGAAGTAATAGTTATTTTTTATTTGGAGTCTTACCAAATTTCTTATACAACGTTGGTATATGACTCTCATTTAAGGAATTCAAACCAAAGTGGATATAATCTTATATGATGGATAAAATTGAAAGTTTGCTGGAGGTTTATAATAAAACGAAAGTTCTTCCCGAATTTATGTGCTAAGGAGTACTAGTTATTTTTTATTTGGAGTCTTACCAAATTTCTTATACAACGTTGGCGTATGACTCTCATTTAAGGAATTCAAACCAAAGTGGATATAATCTTATATGATGGATAAAATTGAAAGTTTGCTAGAGGTTTATAATAAAAGTTCTTCCCGAATTTATGTGTTAAGGAGTACTAGTTATTTTTTATTTGGAGTCTTACCAAATTTCTTATACAACGTTGGTATATGACTCTCATTTAAGGAATTCAAACCAAAGTGGATGTAACCTTATATGATGGATAAAATTGAAAGTTTGCTGAAGGTTTATATAATAAAACAAAAGATTCTTCCCGAATTTATGTGCTAGGAGTACTAGTTATTTTTTATCTGGAGTCTTACCTAATTTTTTATAGAACGTTGGTATATGAATCTCATTTGAGGGGTTCAAACCAAAGGGAACTAAATTCATTTGGAATTATGCAAATAAATTAAACTTTAAAGTTTTTTTTCTCAAAATCAATTCTTGGAAAACATAAATTAATTTTAGGAAGTCCAATTTATAACTAGGTTAATTTCAATCATATGTACATATGATTTCATAAGACTTATAAAGTTATTAACCCTCATAAACGATTTTATTTACTTTGTAAAGAAAGATAGACTTGGTTCCTTTTTGTTGAGAATGCCTCATTTGAAGCATTAAATAAATGTGTGATTTATTAGCCTATACACAGCAATTTAGCAGTCATTAGTGACTGTTAAGTCCGTCTGTAATTTATGAAAGGTTTATCATTTTAAATTACCATCGCCGCTTTTATGATTTAGTATGATCATTAAATAGATCCTAATAAGTTTGTTTCAGGGAAATCAAAATTGATATCCTTGTAATCTGCAAAAATATAACTATATGGAAATTAAGAGACTAAAGAATTTGTTTCAAGTCCTGTGCTTTGTTATTCAACTTCGAGGCTGAAGTAACAGGAATTACATTCTAATTTAAACTTTACGTTTAAAAATATCAAAAAGAAAACGCGAGAGCTATGAATTTTCTAAGATTAAAGATAGTTTAAAAGACGAGAGTGATTTTCATTTTTTGATTTTTTTCAGAACAACTTTATGATTAGAAGTAGTGTACATTAACTCAAACTCAATTAACAAAGAATTCGTTTAAGTTATAATTAAATTGTTGGCTGAGCGATGGCCGAATGGGTAGTACGCTCCTCCTCGATATCGGAGTTTGTGGGTTCGAATACCACAGCTGGTATGGGTATTCATAACTATTTGGAATCGTCTAAGAGCATTAGGTCACTGTCTCATTAGCTAAAATATCAGACCGCAAATGCTGTATTACACGCGACAAAAATACTGACGACTGCTTCTGTCCTCAGACAAATGACAATCTACGTGTGGTTCCATAACCTTAAAGCTTTCTATGTACATTTTCCATAGCATTCTGTGAAAATCTACGTGTTATAGAATATTTTCCAACGACTGCAAAACGAAATAGTTGTCAGTATGTTCGTTTCGAGCGACAAAGTCGTAATGTTTCAAACAAACCGTTTAAATTACTGAGTCTTTGTCAAAATAGAATGCAAACAGGATTTTTTAAAATTTTAATTACTTTAGATAAGTAAATTTTCTCAAACTTGTACAATACTTACTTTTATTATTTCATTAATATAAATGACGCTAAATTTTTATAAAAATGTAATTATTATTGTGATGAATGGTATGTATAACACTTAAAATTGTGCATCATTTACCCTCTCAAGTCATACTTTTATAATAATATTGGTTATCCCCTCACATATGCTATCCATGTCATATGTTACATATTATACCCACTATACGTACAATTAAATAATACATGACTATATGGTTTTGTCAATAAATAAAGCACACATATTAAAAAAATCTCTATATAAGATATTTATAAATTGCAGCTGTTGCGCTAAATTTAAACCACTAAGATTAGGAATTCACATGAAACCACCCGAAAAATGTTTAATATTAACTTAATCTATGAATCCTCTATTAAACTACGGAATTAGAAAAAAAATTACCTTACCAAACTTCGGTCCCTTCAAAGCATACCATCCTTAAAGTATTCCATTTATGTACCCTTATTTTTTTTTATTTATTTTCATATTTTAGCATAGCATTTCACCTGTGCCTTCCAAGAAATAAATAATTAGAGTAGTAGATCGTCTACTACATGAATACCTTTCTATCTTTATCAGTACCTTTCAAAGCTTGTTCAGTGCTCTCAAATAGATAAAAACAACTTTATAACAAAAGAATGATTTAATTTTTAGCAATGAAAAATGCCAAAATACAGCTTTAGTGAAAAAAAAATTGTATTCAAAGCCTATCCATTGAGCTAAACCCATTATTAGAAAACTATTGAAAAATGACTTAAACGTGTAGAAAATATTTTCAACGTAGCTTTTTATTTGTTCCTACTAAGAAATAACTGATTAGTGTAGTATAGTTTTACTGTATGAATACTTTTCTATCTGTATAAGTACTTGTAAAGCTTGTTCAATACTCAAATCTATTTAAAAAATAATTATGAAATGTTTTACATTGAAAAATGTTAAAATACTTTTTACAGTGTTTTGTAATAAAACTTCGTATTCAAAGCTTGTTCAATACTCAAATCTATTTAAAAAATAATTATGAAATGTTTTACATTGAAAAATGTTAAAATACTTTTTACAGTGTTTTGTAATAAAACTTCGTATTCAAAGCTCCTTTACTGTAGTTAAACCCATGATCAATCAACCACTTAAAAATGATTGAAATGTCTAGAAAACATTGTCAACTTAGCATATTTTTTGTTCCATATAAGAACTAATTGATTATAGTAGTAGATCGTCTTCTACATGAATACCATTTTATCTTTATCAGTGCTTGAAAGGCTTGTTCAATGCTCAAATCTAGGTCAAAAAGATTTTTGAAATATTTAATACTGAAAAATGTTAAAGTAATTTTTATAGTTTTGGAATAAAAATTCGTATTCAAAGATTATCTGTAAAAGTTAGCCCTATGATTAGACAACCACTGAAAAATGATTGAAACATCTAGAAAATATTTAAAAGCATTCTTTTTTTCAAATTAAATTTTGAGAGATAATTAATGTAATTGGGTATTGGTAAACAAATATCTAAATTATCAAAATGAACACTTAAAAAATGTGTGTTCTGAATTTTTTATGTTTCTGTACATTTAACAGGTTTACTTAATTTTTAATTGATATTGATATGCTAGCAATTATGCTGAAATATCTTTTAGTAAAACTCTTATATGCTGTCCTCTATTATTTTTCTCATTTTTCATCGTATTAATTCATAACAAAACATCAGAATATGATCTATAACAGGGGTTCATACTGCAACAGATATAAGGTATACAAAGTCCATTAGTTGTTAGGGATCGTTAAGATCTAACTAAATGCACGAAGCTATTCGCAAAATAGTGCCTTAAGCAATTTTCTCTGCTCGTTAAGGGAAAATATATTCCAACTTCAATGATCTTGCTTTTAAGTTCTAGTCTCGTATGGAGTTACTTCAGAATCGATTAACTCAAAAGAGAAAATCATCAGCTAACAGATGTCAGCACTTTGGATATCACTTTGTACACCAGTGAATTCTTTGGAATACAAGCAGCACTTAGAAATTCTCGTAGTACAGTACATAACCTCAAACACGGACCTCATCAACTTTTGACTTTTCTAGATTCCAGACCCTTTGCAAAATTTTCATATTCAAAAAAAGTAATTTAAATAAATTAAATAAAAGTTATTAATCACCCCCTTCTGCTCCGACTCCACGAACTTTTGCACATGTTAAGTCAGAAATTCGTTTGTATCACGAAATAGATATATGTTAACTCTACAATCCTTAACACTTTTTAACATGTCAACATGCACGTGTTGAAAAAGCAGCAAATTAGGTTTACGACTCCTTTTACAGAAAAAAAATGT
The DNA here is from genome assembly GCA_032207245.1 of Pardosa pseudoannulata. Classification (NCBI taxonomy): domain Eukaryota; kingdom Metazoa; phylum Arthropoda; class Arachnida; order Araneae; family Lycosidae; genus Pardosa; species Pardosa pseudoannulata. Next base: position 76,078,814 of record CM063508.1, on the reverse strand, counting down.
ACGGATTTATATGTACGGATTTATAGAATAATAAAAATAATATGAAGAATATAAAGAAAAAAATAATATAAATAATAAAAATAAATAATCAGTATAAAATTTTTATTAATAGTAAGAATAAATAATAAGAAAATAGTAAGAAATTTAAAATAATATATATAATTTATAACTATTATGAAAAAACTGGTAACTAGAAATATGTTCGGATTTCTACTGTACTAGTTACTATTCGGTTATTTACCACGTCATTTCCATCAAAAAAGCACAAAATCTATGTTCTAATGAACATGATCTATTTTTTTTTCAATTAATTCACATAAGCCGTTATCAGTAGAAATACCTCTCGGGAAAATTAAAAGCCATTGTTCTCATCAAACGAGGCGATAAATTCAACAACCTGAAGAAGAAAAAAAATAATACCCAGCACTGAATTGCGGAACATGATTCTCTGAAGCGGCAGAACAGATAATTATTTATCTACTGCCTACTCCGCATTGGCGATTTGAAATCGGAGCTTGCAGTAAGAAATCAAAGCTGTCAAAGAACACATAATCCTAAGCCCTAATGCTAATTTTGTCATTCGAGAAAACTTATCTCTCAAGCCCATTTTATATGGAATATTAATATATTCTAACTCAGCCGAAAACAACCCCTTACTTCAAATTCATAAAAACCGCACGTGTTGCTTAAAAGCAATTCCCTAAATCTGCGAATAATAAATAAATAAAAAATAATGGCCAAGCCACAAATGCATTGTCCTTTCATACATCCTACCTCGCTCTCTTCCTCCACGAATTAAATTGATATATAGAAGCATGATAGCGATGGTAAAGGGATAACAAGATATTGTTCTTTCCCACATGTATTGCTTTCTTTAAAATGATTTTTTTAAACTTTGAAATTAAATTGCTTTAGTGCTTTTACTTTCAACTAAAAATTAAAAGTAAAGATTAAAAATAAAACATGATGACCTCTTTATATTTTAATTGCTAAAAATGTACTTGATTATTTGTTCTGTAACTTCTTTTTAAAAAAGTTCTTGAATTCACACTTTACAGTGAAATTTCGATGATAAATGCATTTAGGGAAACACCCACATCAGGACCGTAACCAGAGGGGGTGAGGGGATCGACCGTACAACTACCCTAAAAATTTTTGGTGTTTACTGTGTAGCACTGAACACTGAAATAAAAGTGCATTTTCAAATATAAAACTGCTTGAAACTGCATGCATAATCCAAATTTAATTTTTAATTAATAATATCAATTATTAAAAATGTGTATCTATTATTTTTATAATTTAAATATTTTGGTCCAAATTGTTTTATACTATTTCTAAAATATATGACACACGATTGTACATAGACTTCTACACACACCACACTCATATATACAGGGTGTCCCAAAACGACCGCATAAATTCTGCACAGCTAGATTCCTCGTTAGGAGTACATAAAAACGGCCCGAAGAAGCTTTCCTGTTCGATCCATAGTTTACGAGAAAAATATGAAAAATAAAATATGACGTCACTGCCGGTGAAAGAAAAAAAAGTACTTTATTGGACATATCAACAACAGTACTTGCATATCTTTCCAGACGATAATGTTTAAAACGTTCTCCACGCATATCGCGTCATGCATGCACGAGCGCCATGGAATGACGTTAAGACGCCGTTGAACTGGTACTTAAAAGGCTGCATCTTGCAGCTACCTGTAGTCTTCGTTTGGTGGCCAAGTATTCCGTTCGTGACTACTGCGATATGTACCTGATGTACAGCCGATGTAATGGAAATGCCTTACGAACTGTTAGGGAGTATGCCCGTGCATATACTGCTGTTGATATGCCCAATAAAGTGTATTTCTTGCACCGGAAGTGACGTCATACTTTCTTTTTGGTATTTTTCTCTTAAACTACGGATCGTACAGGAACGCTTCTTTGGGAAGTTTTTATATACTCCCAACGAGGAATCTTGCTGTACAGAGTTTATGCTGTCATGTTGGGGCACCCTGTATATACATATACACTAATCTGTAATGATATTTTTACCCCAAAAATTAACCAAGGAAATAATGTTTATCTTAAAATAATTTTCGGGCAATACTATACTTTTCTGACAACATTGGAGAATATCTTTGTTTTTCCTACCATTTTGGCAACTTCAAAAACAGCAAACTTCATCTTTCGTAAAAGCTTTATATAACTCTTGTCCCTTAAACTACGTCACACGGTGTCACATCGTGACTGATTGGACTGAAGACTGATTGGTTGGACCCATACAACTATAAAATCGAGGTATACGTATTTTTCGGAGAGAAGATCGTGAGAATGGAAGATAAATAAACTCCGTTTTTGTTCAAAATTATCTTTAATCTGTTATGAATTATCAAAATTGTCTTTGTCTTTTCGTTTCGGCTACGTCTTTATTGGCTTTACGACTGAAACGTATCCAGCATGAATATTATTCCTTTTGTGATGGGATAAATTACCCATTGCATATATATATATATATATATATATATATATATATATATATATATATATATATATATATGTGTGTGTGTGTGTAATATTAAAATCCCTTATTTATGTATTTTAATATTAATTCAATAACTTTTGTTCATAAAGTACGTTCGGGGTTTGCTCGGTAATTCTGATTTTTCCCTCCAGACACGCTATAGACTTAATCCAGCCTCTGTCTGTACTGCTTTAGCCAATAGTTAGCGTTCTCTTTAAACATGGGTATTTTTTTATCATGTGATCAATTGTGCTTAGGGATTATTCGTAATCTTTTTACCTGAGAGATCCCTACTTGAAAAGTGTATGT
>CM063508.1:76063491-76073491 GCA_032207245.1 Pardosa pseudoannulata | reverse complement strand
ATTTTCGGGCAATACTATACTTTTCTGGCAACATTGGCGAATATCTTTATTTTTCCTATCATTTTGGCTACTTTAAAAACAGCAAACTTCATCTTTCGTAAAAGCTTTATATGACTCGTGTTTCTTACACTACGTCACACGGTGTTACCTCGTGACTGATTGGACTGAAGACTCTGATTGGTTGGCTGATACAACTATAAAATCGAGATATTCGTATTTTTCGGAGAGATGACCGTGGGAATTGATGCTAAATAAACCCCGTTTCTGTTCAAAATTATCTTTAATCTGTTATAAATTATCAAAATTATCTTTGTTTTTTCGTTTCGGCTACGTTGTCATTGGCTTTAAGACTGCAACGTATCCAGCATGAATACTATTCCTTTTGCGATGGGATAAATTACCCATTGCATACACACACACACACACACACACACACACACACACACACATATATATATATATATATATATAATATCAAATTTTATATAATTTTCGAATACAGTTTTTAATATTAAACATTAATATTAAACAATATATATAGTTAGAAATAGTGAATTATTGAAGGGGGAACTCAGTCCAGTTTGAGACTTCCCTTAAAATTAAATCATAACTACAGCCCTGTGTCCCTGCCTAATTTATCTTGTGTAGCAAAAGTTAACCGTAGAGATAGAAACAAAGCCAAAGTTTTCTCCAGTTTTAGAAAGTTATCTTTTTATTTCAATATGTAAAAGTCTCTTTTCATTCAAGAATAGTTTCATTTTATTTACCTTTATATTTTATCAGATTTATTTTGCAATATTTCTCCCAACAGTTCTGAAATTTTTTTTTAAAAATTCCACTCTTATATCGGCAAAGTTTTCCTTATACTTTCTTTTACTACTTTCTTTAACACCTCTCTAATTTCCATATGTAAATATTCTTCGATACAGTTAACTTGGAACGCTATCCTGATTGATTGCTACCGCTGGCGTAATTTCCGTCCAGGTCCTTGAAACTATTCTAAAACTTTCGTTGCCATATTAAAATATATTGTCTAAAAACAAACGAAAAGATACGCCAATATCTGCTTCATATCAGAGTCTACTAAACTTTTCATCTGTGGGATTCCTTTGGTAATACCAGAGAGAAGAACACTTACTCATTGACTTTTTTAAAATTAATTCTTTTTCATTTATTGCGGAAATAAACTTCATATTTTTACTTTCCTTCACAAAATAAGGAAGGTGTTGGAATAGTGAAAAATTTATATCTTCAGACTTCAAAGAAAACATTTATTTTGACTAACTTTCACCTAATTACGGATCTCGTGTAACTAAAAATTTTCATGACGTAGAATGTTAACATTTTGCATTAAGAACTATTGTAACATCTATTCGGGCACCTCCATTTACTTTATATCGATTTGCACTGAATGTAATGTGATATGAACTCTATGTTTGCCCTCTAGTAATAAAATCTAGTATTAAAATATATTGACTCTAATATAAATAATATATATAAACTCTAGTATTAAAATATATTGTTTAAAAACAAACGAAAAGATTCACCAATATCTGCTTCATATCAGAGTCTACTAACCTTTTCATCTGTGTGATTACTTTGGTAATACCAGAGAAAAGAACACTTACTCATTGACTTTTTTAAAATTAATTCTTTTTCATTTATTACGGAAATAAACTTCATATTTTTACTTCCCTGTACAAAATAAGGGAGGTATTGGAATAGTGAAAAATTTATATCTTCAGACTTCAAAGAAAACATTTATTTTGACTAACTTTCACCTAATTACGGATCTCGTGTAACTAAAAATTTTCATGACGTAGAATGTTAACATTTTGCATTAAGAACTATTGTAACAACTATTCGGGCACCTCCATTTATTTTATTGCGATTTGCACTCTATGTAATGCGGTATGCACTCTTATGTTTGAAGCGAAACGGACTACTTTTTTGTTAGACTAGGCTAATGAGACCGGATCATACTGCGACTGAGTGGCTATGAACATCCCTGTCAGCAGTGGTATTCGAACCCATGAACTTCAGTAAAAAGAGTAGCAATCTACCCATTAGGCTGTAGTTTGACCTCTGTGTAATGAAAAGATTTATAACAAAGATTAAAACCCTACAGATGGCCGCAAGTAAGTCACCAAAAGATAGTACTGAAAATGGCACGAAATGTGGATATCGTATGTTAGATTAATTTCGCCACCGAATGCTAGATGGCGCTTTTGAGCGAGGGGGTAAAAACCAAACTATATGTGTAATAGACTAATTCTGTTAGGATTCGGCGTTGGATTTTAAATGTAATTCTATTCATATTCCTGTATTCTATTCTTATTCATCTGTGAAACGTGTTTAAAGCCTAACATAATTTATAATTCCTTATTCATTGCTCCGTTTATTCTCCATTTATCGTGACTTGTTGTGTAATAAAAAGAAAGTGTGTTCAACAGCCGTTTTCTGTTTTCCTCCCTAATTCAATTTCTACAGATTCTTCATGCAAGTCCCCAGAATTAACAAAAGGTAAGCAGTTACCTCATTTGATTCTTGATTACTGTTAAACATTTACCATTATTATTTAACTTCAAGATAGTTCTTAAAACCCAAAGTTCAAGATTCATAATTATTCAAATTCTAAATTCATTAACTATTCAATCCACGTATGTGTGTAGTTGTGCATTTCCGAATTCCCGAATATTAACATTGTTGTGGTGCGCTAAGATGTCGACTTTCATTTCTCCTGCTACCGAGAGTTTTCAAACGCACAGAAAGTAGCACCAATTCATATTCATCATCAATTATATTTAGTGTATGTATCAGCCGTCCTGACCAAGTGGATGGTTCGTCTTTGGTGTTAGGGTTTTTATACCCTAATACCAAAGACGTGATGATAGGCAAAATATCCAGTGCTGTAGCTGAAATCTGTGATGACCTTCCACAATACTATCCATATTCTTCTTGAGCAATCTAAATCCTTTCTTGCATCTGGAAAAATTCCTGTTGGCACACCACAGATGACGACTTGCAAGCAATTGTAGCACACTGGTTTCATTTCCAGTCAGCAGACTTCTACGACGCTGGACTACAAAAACTTACCCCATGTTATAATTGTTGTCAAATGAAACACCTTGGTTTGTTCACTCATGCACAAAATACTAGTCAAAAGTACGTGTCTTAACCTAACCTTTGGCTAGCCCGACTTCTCAACTCCATAAAATAGTCAGCTTCTAATTGGGTAAGGGAAATTTATCCCAACGAATTTAATAATACAAGTTCTTACTTAAGTGGTTCATTTTAACTTGTTTGTTGCTTGAGAAGTCGATCTGCGTAATGAGGGGTGCAAAACAACTTCGTTTTATGAGGTTCTGCTCGTGCCTGGTTCTGGGTTAGCCTAAGTTTTAGTAAGGTCAAATGTATTCATTTTTGTAATCGTTTTCAATGTTTTTCTTTTACTAGTAGTAATATTGTTTAACAGTTTAAGTTATCAGTTTAAAGGATTCTATACCATGTTTATTTGTCTTAAACCTTTTCTTTGTATGTTTTAAGTAAATTAAACGTTAATTTTATTTTTAAAAGTTTGTTTATGTTCATTTACATTTGAAGCACATTGCTGATACTCTGTAACGATAACTTTTACAATTCCACTTTTTTTTTACAATTTAAGACTGTTTAAGAAGTCTGTTTAATTTTTAGTTTGACTAAATTAGATTGACTATCAATAATAACGGTTACAATTCCGATGGTTGTTACGTTGAAAAGTAGCTGAAATATTGCTGTATCTTTTGCAATAAATCTCTTCAGGTAATAATGTTTTGTTCCGAGTAATATTAATTTGATGGGTACTTTCTGGATTGGGTACAGATGCATTATAGACGCCGTGTTTTTTTTTCGCCAAACTTGGCAATATTTTGGCGGTTTTAGGGGGCGATGAGTAGGTTGGTGTCTGTTATTAAATTTATTTTGTATTTCATTTATTACAAGGGGCTGAGGGGGAACCCTCCCCCTCACATGTTAATTTTTTTTATAATATTAGTGCTTATTATTACATATATTATTAAATCATATATATTGTGTTTATGTTGTGTTGGTATACACCACAAATATTACTAATCTGTTATTTAGTTTTTCACGTAAAAAATAATTATTATGCTAATTTTATTTTAAGAATGCTACAAATTGTGAATCGTTCTATAAATTGTGCTCTAATAATGCTATAAATTGTGAAAAACGTGTACCGCCGCCATGTTTTTATTTAACTTGGCGATTTTTCAAACCCGTGTTGGTCGCCAAAAAAAAAAAAAAAAACATTGCAGACGGGACCGGCATCTATAATGCATCTGTTCCCTGGATTGTACCCTTAGGTTAGCAAATTTGTAATTTAGCTGCCCATAATTTATCTGAGGATAAAATTGTTTATAGTGTTTTTGAAATGCTTGTTATATTACGATAAAGTACAATAAAGAAAGAAAATCATATCTAATAGCATAATTTAATGAAAACTGTGTCAAACGAACTACGTAAATAGAAGTTTAGTGTACTGTGACGCCTTCAATGTTCTTGAGTCAAGAGGCAGCGTGAAGAAGGATCACAGACATAACAGAATTGGAAATCACTTTTATTTCTGGAGTAAATACTGGCTGTATACAAAGGGATTCTAATATCAACAAAACATTTCGAAATGTAAAGGATTGTTGATTGGATAACATAACCATGATGATCACAGTCGTAAAAAAAGAATTAAATATTCTCAAACGATGGGGAGGCTTATCCAGGATGCAACGCATACCCAATCTATCCCCCCGTTCGGTGTCCGAGACCCTGCCGTTCCTTATATGAGCGGACCTTACGAGTCTCCCGAACGTAATGGCTAAAAAGCTGGCTCCGGTCAAAAGACGCGGAAGCCTTCACCTGGTCAAAACACCTACGTGAAAAATGTCAAGCCCCGAGTCTTTAAAGGCTTTAAAGGTGATGTGGCAACTGGACCATATGGGCCGAGCCCTTCAATCCAGAGGCTTCTGTCAGTAAGCACAAAAATGACAACGAGCGAAAAATAAACACATAAAAGAGCAAAGAGATAGAAGGGTGGATTCGTGAGTTCATAACACAAAACTAGAGAGTAGAGAGTTTAGGGATAGAAAAACATAAAATATTTTTGTGGCCAGTGACATCCGTACGAAAAAAAGCCGAAAATATAGAATAATAATGATTAAAATCGAAAACATTAGTCGAAAAATTCTAGGCTTTTTATACCTGGGGGACAATTACGGTCCCAGTTATCTGAGAACTCCAATTAAGGTTACAGACCCAGTTCAGCTGATTTCGGTCTGTAGTGTTCCGAACAAAGAGGGACTTCACAGTACTTTAAGTTCTTAATAACAATCGCCAAATGTTTGATAAATTTATTCTTAACACGATTTGGCATCTTCTAACGCGTTAACACTGGTTTTTGTTGTACTATTAGATTTGTTTTATGAAAAGCATCATGGGAATTAAATATGATTCCACTATGCATAAAACAAGTATTTTTTAGTTAGCCAAGTACAATTATAAATTTCCAAATACACCCCTTTTGAAATTATAGTAGTTCACAAAAGTATTTTCCTTTCATAAAAATTTCTGCACGGTCTCTTTAATCATTAAGTTCATTATTATTAAAATAAACAAGAATTTACCGGTCATTTCGGGTCAAATTTCTGTTGAAACATATTTTAAAGCAACAAATCATTGAGAATGTTTTGCCGCAGTGTATTTTAAAATAATGTCCTATTTTATTACAAAACAAATTCTCAGTATACTGGCTGATATAAAGGACTGCGAAATCGTTATATGTAGTTTTAGCCCTGAATTACTCTTTCGGAAATTTTAGATGTCGCAAAAAATATTTTTGGCGCACTATGGCGAAATTGAGTTTAAACAGTAATTTGGCGTAATAATGTCCTACATCATTATGACACACTAGACGCAGCTGTTTCACCACTCAGTCGAAAAGGCTGTTAACAGAAAACCGCCCAAAATCATTCGAAAACTATTGAATGATGGAAACTTTAAACAATATAATGTGAAATTTAAAACTTGCGTATTCCTTACAACTTTGCAGATGCGCATTTATTTATATCTCAAATGAAATACTTTCTGAAGGTTTATGGTTTTCGACCAAAAAACGCATTTATAATTTTTGTATTTTTATAAATGATCTACTCAAAATGTTTAAATTTAATGACATTCAAATTTTTGTCTAGCTACACTAGAAGTATTTTTAATATTTTAAAAAACTGTTTACTACGTGCCAAGTAATGTTTTAATAAATTTTGTTTTTTTTTTCAAACGGTATTTTTGTCAGAAGAATTTTTTTTTAAAAAACGGCATGCAGTTTAAAACTTTTAATGCTTAAAAATTGCACAATATTGCATATTTTTACCAAGAAAGTTTTAGAAAAACTAATTTAGAATAATTAAGTAACATAAACGTGATGTAAATTTGTAAAGTTGCATGCAGTAGCAATTAAATATTTTTTAATTAGAAAAGAAGCATTAGAAGCATAAAAGCTCTTGTTAAAGCTCTTAATACTAACTAGAAAGTGCACAATAAAAAAAAGTTGGAAACATATATAAATTTTATATATTTCTTTGTTCTCTACTATTATATTTAGTAAAAATTGAGACTTTTCTAAAAAACCGCAACACAAAAAGTTCCATTTCTCTGTGACAAAAATTGATTTAGATATTTAAATTCAGAGTTTCAATATTTTTTTATCATTCATTCAAGGATTGGTCAATAGAGTTATTATAGCTAATCGGGTATTACTGAAATCAAGTTGCAACGTCATTTTTATGTCTAAAGGTGGGAGTGTTTTCTTTTTATAAACGGGAGTGTATTCATTGTGAAGTGATTAATCATTGTCTTTTTCAGTAAAATAAGCTTTTAATCCCGACTTAATGAGAGAAATGGTAATCTAATTTCAACCTTGATTTAATATTATTATTCACCTTTAAACTGATATCCCCCAAAAGGAAAAAATGCTATCTTGGATAATTTTGTTTCAGTGAAGGGGAACTTTTCGTCTTAAGGTTCTAAACAGAGTTTCGAATTATACTAAACATAATAAGGAACAGAAGAATATATAAAAGTTAGGTTTTATCATTTCCACACATATGAATTCTTAAATTTAGAAATTTTACAAAAAGAATGCTTATTTTATTTAAAATATTTTTGCAATTGGAAGAATGTGCCTGCGACTTACGGTTGGGAAGTAAAAGGTCTGTCAAGAGCTTTACTTTGAGCCCTGTATTATATCGAACCAGGTCAGAACTACTGTCGAATGGATAGGGCGCTGCTCTTCGGTACTAGAATTCGGGAGTTTGAATCTTACTGCTGACATGGATATATGTAGCCTTTGGAATAGGCTTTAACCCCTTCGCTACCAACGTCTCGCACGATGCAGCGATTTCACTCTTATCAGTCCAGCGTCGCCTAGACATGATAATCTCCGGTTGATATTGTCAGACCAGCGTCGCATATGCTTAATAGGTTTGGTTTGGTTTGGTTTTGGAGTGCTACGGTCTACTTTTTGCAACACTAGGGTTAATGAGACCGGGACCTACTGCTTAAAGCCGATTCCGAACGGCTACGAACATCCATGACATAGTGGGATTCGAACCCACGAGGGAATAGGAGATCTGAATGTTTTATTTTAATTTTTAAATGCTAGACTTAATTTCTTTATGGTGTTAAATGGCAACGGTTTTTACAAAGGTCGACTCTTATAGCATTTACGTGTAGTCCTCAAAGGGTTGAGCAGTAGGTCCAGGTTTCGTCAGCACCTCTTGTAGCAAAAAGTTGACAGCAGCGCTTCAAACCAAATTAAACCAATAAACCAAAACGATATCGACCTAGGTGCTATAAATTTAAAAATCCTTATAATTTTAAAAATGAAAGGAATTTGGGAGTTTTAATCCCATTTGTGTCGAGGATGTGGGTAGCCTTTGGAATCGGCTTTAAGCAGTAGGTCACCGTCGTGTTAGGCCTCGTGTAGCAAAAAGTAGACAGTAGCATATCAAACAAAAATGAAATTAAAACTATATCGATCCAGATGTTATAATTAAAAAAGTGAAAAGAATCTTTATACTTCAAATAACAACCTCGCTTTATTTATTCAAGAAGTGTTTTTCATCACGTCTGAGACAAAAGTGACATTTTCTAAGAACTTTTAACCTTTATTTAAAAGTGCAACATTTGCTAGCAGGCGTTTTCTCTGTGAAAATAATTCAAATACCCGAACGCGCCAGATGGGACCCGACATAGCAAAGCCAACTCTTTGGTTTTAACTTTTGTCTGTAGACTAGACTCTACTATTTACAACCTATTCCTGCGGGAATGAAGTTGCATTCTCACCAAATATTCTTCCCATTAATCAATAGGACTTGCAACACTGAGCGTTTTTACATTTGGTTTATATTTATTGGAATGCATGCCTCTAAACTTCAAATAAAATAAATATCAAATATAAAGTGAAGCAAAAAATATCTGTAATTCAGTAGACATACAAGGAGATCATCTGTCCACATCATATTTTCTTTTAATATAATTTACTTAAATGCAGCCATTTCTCATAGACTCATTACCCCATATTTTTATTTAATAGCATGTTTTTTCTTTAATTCTATACAATTTATTTTCAGATTTTCAGTACAATTCGGTTAAAACATCGAAATACATTGCCTCTTCTATTAGGATATGTACTATAGTGTAAACCAGAAATCTTCAACGTGTAATATGTGGAATTCTAAGTATCCCTGAAACTTTAACAGGGGCTCCGCAAATAATCAAATATGCCTAAAATTGAAATTTTAGGCAGACTGCATTTTCAAAGATAATGTTGAACTATTTCCTAAATTTGCTCAATATTTTAAAAGAAAACAACGCAAATATCAATAAAATAATTTGTTCCAACATTAACCAGATCTGCAAAACACATTTGAGTATTTTATTTATGAAAAAAAATACTTTGTATCCAAAATCCTTTTCAATATTGTGATACCATTGATCTCCCAATAAAAGAAAAGAACAATTGATTCATATATCGATCGACACTTATTTCAAACTAAAATTTAGTCACACAAATTGATATTATGAATTTTTGGATTGATGCAAGAAAATAATATCCTGAAATTACCAAAAGGATCCAAAATTCTTTTCAAGACTGTGATACCTTTGATCTCCCAATAAAAGAAAAAGAACAATTGATTCATATATTGATCGACACTCATTTGAAACTAAAATTTAGTCAAGAAAATTAATATTATGAATTTTGGATTGATGTTAGAAAATAATATCCTGAAATTACCAAAAGGATCCAAAATTCTTTTCAAGACTGTGATACCTTTGATTTCCCAATAAAAGAAAAAGAACAATTGATTCATAGATCGATCGACACTCATTTGAAACTAAAATTTAGTCAAATAAATTGATGTTATGAATTTTTGGACTGATGCTAGAAAATAATATCTTGAAATTACCAATAAAGCTGTGAATCAACTAATGTCATTATTTCAGTTTGCATAGGTGAAAATTCTTTCTCTTTGTACACTGCGACAAAACCAAAATGAAATCTGAAAATGACATTAGGTTGCACATTTCAACAATTATTCCAGACGTAAAAATACTTTGCAATAAAAAACAATCACAGTCAAGTCCTTGAAAGAGTTTTTTTATTAATATCTTATACTTTAAAATTTTGTTGCTCGTTTATAATTCACAAATATATTTTAGAAAACAAAAAAAAGCTACTTTACCATTCAGTATCTTATTAAGATGTTTGTTTTATTTAGTAGTAAAATAAAGATGCAATAATAATTTTGTAAATTTGAATAGGATAACGCTTTGATATCCTATTTCTTCTGTTCTTTGATCAAAGAGCAGGAGAAATATTCCAGACGTAAAAATACTTTACATTAAAAAAATCAAAGACAAGTCATTGAAAGAACTTTCTTTTTATTAATTT
>CM063508.1:76050991-76058491 GCA_032207245.1 Pardosa pseudoannulata | reverse complement strand
TCAGGTCAATCCCAGACTCTAACCCAGATATGGACAAACTTTTTAGGCCGCGGGCCAGAAATTGAAAGAAAATAAGTTTGGAGGGCAAAGATAAATTTTTTTTAATTTTAAAAACAATATACAAGTACCTAATGTTTTAAATACGTTAATGAGATGAATGAAATTGCGATTTCATTTTTAAAAGTTCCTTATACTGAGGTTCAAAGTGAGATGTACTGATTTTAAGGAACGATGCTAAATGCTCATCTGTTAGTCTACTTCTGAAATTATTCTTTCTAAGGTTCAAATTTGAAAACACTTGTTCACATATAAGAAGCAAATATACCGCTGATCTTCTGGGCGTGAGATAATAAATTTGGGATATAATATTTAAGCAAAGTAGAAAAGGAGATGGATATATAATGTATAAATATATATTTCTTTTAATTTGCCTCAGACCGGCAAATTAAATTTCTATCCGCGGGTCGGATAAAACCTCCCGGCGGGCCGTAGTTTGCCCATCCCTGCTCTAACCCCCCCCTTGTGTGAATGCCTGGAATTTTCAAGAAAAAGAGTCAGAGAGTGTTGTCAGGGAAATGAACGGAGAAGCGGCATCTCTCTCCGTGCAGTTGATCTCTGTATATGCAAATAATGTCCATAGTAACTTATTAATAAAGTCTAGCACTTTAAGGTTGATTTGTTTACCTGGCTACGTACCACACAAATACAGAGATATATGTTGCTGCGCCACAATACTCAGACACACACACACACACACATATATATAAAGATATATATATATATATATATATATATATATATATATATATATATATATATATATATATATTGTAAAGAATTCTCGTTATATTAAATTCCTGATACAGATTTAACTAAAACCTTAAGAAAAGACGGTATAACGTAGAAGAATAGCAACCGCGCCTTTTGTGAGCACTTGAACGGAGCTCTTCTTTACCTAGTGAAAGGACGTTGTTTCTCGCAGAATAGGATGCTTAATAGAGGATTGTGAACACCAAAGACCATCTAAATCATTCTGTCTGAAAAATTCATTGGGATACTGGCGAAGTGTTTCCAGGGTTCGTTTCAATAGCATCCCTAAGAAAGAGTCTCACACGACAGAAGTCCTCTACATTGCAAGGGAAGCAACAATACTTTACTATCTTGTTCTCCAAGAGATTGACCAGGGACGGCAATTACTGGATCGGCGAGATTGCTCCCGATTAATTTATAGTTACTGCACCTTTCTTTTTATCTTATATATATGTTTATTATTATTTAATTTTTATTCTTTTATGAATATTTTATATTTTAAATGCGGCTAAAATTACTTACTTACATATTAAATCTCGTACTACATTAAATATTGAAGACGACTATACATACCGTCTGCTCGCAGATTTACGCGCGCTTTTCATTTGCGCTTTTCCTTTATTTTAAGAATAGGATGTTTTTTTTTTTGGCGCTATTTTTTTGTTCTTTTTGCATTTTGTCTTTTTGTTTTTTTTTCTGTCTTTGCTCTCTCCCTTTATTTTTTGTCTTATTAATGCCGTATTTATATTCCTCTACACACCGGATAACGGCACGTAATACCAGCTGTCGTCGTCAAGCTGTGCATCTGGTCAGACGACTATATAAAAGAGCAGAGTTCGAAGCCCAGGGAAAATTTTTTTTTTGACCGATCCAGTCTGCTTTGGAACTCATCGGCTCAGACACGACGAGCGACAAGTGTCCCTCCCCTCATTTTCTCTCTTAGGAGAAGCTGATTCTGCATCGATCATCATTTTCATTTGTAGATATTCATCGGTTTCACTGTATTTATCATAACTTCAATATTGTGTTTCTAAATAAATATCATAGTCTGTACGTAGGCCTCCGCTATCCTTTTTTTCGGGCTCACTTAGAGCCCCAGTACGCTATAATATACATATATATATATATATATATATATATATATATATATATATATATATATAATATATATATATATATATATATATATCATATATATATATATATATATATATATATATATATATATATATATATATATATATATTGTAACAAATTCTCGTTACATTAAATTTTCAGATACAGACTTATCTACGACCGTATGAAAAAACGGCATAAAGTGGAAATAGAGGACGGTCCTTATGTGAGCATTTCAACTAAGCTCATCTTTACTTAGTGAAAGGACGCTGTTTCGAGCAGAATAGGATGCTGAATAGAGGATTTTTAACACCGAGGACCATCTCAATCATTCTGTCTGAGAAATTCATTAGGATGCTGGAGAAATGTTTCCAGTGTTAGTTTCAATGGCATCCTGAAGAAAGAGTATCACACGACAGAAATCCTCTACATTGTAAGGGAAGCAGCAATACTTTCCTACCTTGTTCTCCAAAGGTTTGTCCAGAGACATCGATTATGGATCTGCAAGATTGCTCCCGATTATTGCAAACTTCCCTTGGTACCGGGTTTGCACCTGTCTGGCTAGAGCATTTCTACAAGCGGTTTCCCCACTGCGTCATCAACCAGCTGTCCGATCAGCTGAGATGAAAATTTGCTGTCAGACGACAATATAAAAGACCGGAGTTTATGGCCCAGTTAGAGAAATTTTGACCGATCGAGTCTCTGTGAATTCATCGACAGAGAACGTCGAGGCGAGCGACTAACAGTGTCAACCCCCTTTTTTTCTCTCCAAACGATTAGGAAGCTGATTTCTGTAACGATCATTCTTTTCATTGTAGATATTCATCGTTTTCATCTGTATTTTATCATAACTTCAACATTGTGTTCTAATAAAGATCTGTAGTCTGTACGTAGGCCTCCGCTATCCTTTTTCGGGCTCAATTAGAGCCCCAGAACGGTGCAATATATATGCATATATATATATATATATATATATATATATATATATATATATATATATATATATATATATATATATATATATATGAGTGTGTGTGTGTGTGTGTGGGAAAGTAAGCAATTTTAAGTACAATTATCAAATGAAACAACTAAACGATTTTGATTTTGATTTCTTTATTTAATATTTAGCTCTGTACACTTAGTTTAACCAAATTAGAGACACAAATGCTATAAATATTCGTAAAAATACATAGTAGGCCTTCTCTTTTATCTTTCGAAAGAGAACAAGTGTTTCAGAAATTCTTCAGTTCACAAGCACAGATAAAAACATCTAAATAATTTAAAAAGACGATAACATATCTTCAATGTCAATTACCTTATTTACAACTCAACACATTTGCGGTGGGATCACTTAATCCATGAATGTTCTAAAACTCAGATTGCATTTTTGTATGACGTGTAAGCGCCAGGTGCGTTCTGGAACAACAGTTCGGTGAATCACTTACAAACGATTTTCCTGTTAAGCTACATCGATCTAAATTTCACGTGCTTCTAACACAAC
This sequence comes from Pardosa pseudoannulata, assembly GCA_032207245.1. Taxonomy (NCBI): domain Eukaryota; kingdom Metazoa; phylum Arthropoda; class Arachnida; order Araneae; family Lycosidae; genus Pardosa; species Pardosa pseudoannulata. Next base: position 76,055,064 of record CM063508.1, on the reverse strand, counting down.
TTACTGAATATCTTATGTTTTAACGAAGTAGCTTCTTTTCTTACTAAATTAATGAGTTTACTTGGTATTATATTGGTAGGGAAAGAACATATTCAGAATAAATATACATATGCATCAACGAAATGAGTAATGATTCTGAACGCGATTAATTCAAACGATTTAGCGGAATTATTTCAAATCTAAAATTAAAATCTCACCATTTTGTGCCATTTCAGATATTTCTGAACTATACTGTGATATACTCTAAAGATCTTATAAATGTAGTGAAACATTCAATAACCACGTGAGACTTAAAACTCAAACTCAGTTATTTATTTGATCTTATATCGGTTGGGAAGTAATTCTTTCAAAAAATATACTATTGGTGTTGGGGAAATCATTAAGAAGTATTTGTGTATTTTACCCCGTTTCAACTATTGGCATTGATTGATTTTTGATAAATTCACAAAAAAAGTTTGATAGAACTTTAGCCATGTTTAGAAATTTCCCGAGCAAAAGTTTTGCATGATTAAGAAAAAAAAAAAAAAAAAAAAAAAAAAAAAAAAAAAAAAAAAAAAAAAAAAAAAAAAAAAAAAAAAAAAAAAAAAATAAATCATGAAATTTTCGATCAATACCTCAACATATGAATAAAAAGTTTAAAATTTCTAAATTTTATACCACTGAATGACTGAAATAAGTTATGCTAATTAGATACTTTTATTTAATTAACTTAGATATTCTCAAAAGAGACGTCTTGAAAATATAGCTGAAAAAGGAGTTATCTAATTTATATTTTATTTGGCATTTTAAAAGTTGAATTTAGAAATGAAATGGAATTTTAATACTGAAATTTTATATTTGAGTTCAAAAGAGAGTTCATTATATAAAGGCCACGAGACAAATTCTTAATTGTAGACCAATTCTTATCATTCTCTTATCTTACAGTTCATCGTGCAACTCTAAACGTGCAGAAAAAAGTTTCACATGATAATGCTTACTTTCAGTACCCTTGTCCAAAGACCCAGATGAAAATGTCCTGCAAATAATATGAAAAATATTTCATATATTTCAGCTCGTTCCTGTGAAGGCTTGAAGTTTTGATAAGATGAAATTTTATCAAAAGATTACTGAAAGACTATTTCTTTAAAAAATAAGATATAAAATAGTAGCCCATTAATTGTGACTTGTCATTCTTCCCCAATTTTACGTCATACAAACAGAAACGGCGTCTGCCTCATATCAGAAATCCCTTTCCTGAGAAAACCGTCTTGGTCTCAAGCATTTGCGAACAATAAGTCAAACGCAACGGCAACGCAACACAGAAATGTAAACCTAAGCCTTTATAGTTACGAAGACAAGAACTTCCACGTAAGCACGCATTTTCGTTCTAATCAGCAACATCGACGTAGGATTCGATGTGGCGTAGACTCCAATGCTTTTCCCATCCGTCACTGGAGAAGTGGTCGTTGGCGACACTAACTTCCAGTCCTGAAACTGTAACTCTTGGTAGAGAGCAAAAGAACATTTGGCTCCTGTAACAGTGTGCCTCTAAACGACGCTGTCTATGCTTCCATAGCAAGACGACATAAGAGAAGGTGTCAGGGTTTCCGCACTTGCCAGCGGCGGAAGATTCTTGGCGCGTCCAAAAGGCCTGAAAAAAGAAAAAAAACAAAGATGTGATATTCAGATCAAATATATAGAATGATAACCACAAATATTTGATAAAATATTTTGCTTTAGACACACAATTCGTGTTCTGATTAATCTGAACCAGAGTGATTCAAGGTCTATTTATTTCGTAAATTAAAGTATTAAGTTGTGAGTGTTCTTCCCATAAACTTGTGAAAGTAATCATATCAACAAGACTAAACTGCAAATAGAGGACATTCAACTATAAAATTGACACCCACTAAAATTTTAAAAACAAGTCTTGCATCGTAGTATCTAGTCAGTCATCTTGGATTGTACGGTGTACATTACACCTCATTAGTGATAATAGTATGATTGAGATACTAACATCAAATAAGATTCGACTAAACTGCTTTAAGTTCAGACCTTATAATACCACATATTCCTACCGTATACGGAATAAAACCATTTTTACCAGCAAACTTAATTAAATTTATCAAGTAAAGAAGAAATGACGAAAATTAAATTCCAATGTAGTTAGATTTTTAATAGTTTCCACATGATAGGCAATTAATAGTACAATTTTCATTGAACATCTTATAAACAAGTACAATCTGGTTCAAGTACATTTTATAAACAAGTCTTATATTTTGTTATCGAGACAAACATCATGAATTGTGTACATTATATCTATTTAGTAGTTACAGCTTGATTGAGATAACATTAACTAAAATTCCTAAGATGGAACAATACTATTTGTACTAGTAAACAAAATTAAAGTCACCAAGTAATGTAGAAATGGTGTAGTTGGAGGTTGGGTGATTTTCCATATGCTATTCAATTTAACCCCTTCCGGTGTGATTTAATAATGAAAAACTGTGCATGAAATAACCATTTAATTTTTATTTAAAAAACTTGTTTCATTTTACAGTTCTTACATATTCTTAATTAAAATCCACTTTTTACATAGTGTTAAATAATATCAGAAACAGTAAAATTAAGAAAATATCAAAGCAAAACATTAATAAGGTATACAGATAATAGTCTTCAAGCTAGTGGTACTTTTCAAAACAAAGTGCAAAGGAATTCTTAATTGTTTACACCGCCAAGTAGTCTCACTTTTAATTTGATTCTTGTAACACACACGACATTTCTTAGTAGGTTTTTTTTTTATTCTGACTCATTAATTTGGCAATGACTTGTACCAAGAAATTCTAAGTAAACAATATGCAATAGTGACTTGTGATTTTCACAAGTGATAAAAGTGTTGCCAAATTCAGTACACTAGAAATTTTAAACTAATTAATTATCATATTTAACAGTAACTTTAATCGCATGACGAGTGTAGCTCGTCATTGTGAGGTATGGAATGAAAAACTAATGACGAGCTAGACTCGTCATTTTACCGGAAGGGGTTAACATACAATTTTCATTAAGTATTCGGTCAATTTCGATGTAGATGAAGAATTACAATCTGTTGTCTCTACAGAGATAATAAGTTCATTAATGTATAAAAAGCCTGGAGAAAGGATAGATTTAAACAGAAAAACTGTTATCTTCAGATATGACTTCTAATTTAGAAGATTCTAACGATAAAGGTAAGCACTGGGTGCATGGATAATCGCCTGAAATGGTCCTTAAGTCTTGCACAACAACTTATATCAATTGAGCTTAATTAATATTATGAGTATTTTTAGAGAGATATTATTTTTTTCTTACGACTAGTTTAACTTTAGTGTGATGCACACTTGTATAATATTGGACTTGATACATTCATAGTTTCGGTACATCATTTTATTTCAAAATATATTTCTAGATGAATTTGCCTAGAGTCTTTCAATCATGAAAAAGTTGTCAACACACAGTCATGAAATATAGACCAATAAGTCTTTATTCCTATTTTTTCTACTCAAAATCCGGAGACGTGGTTATGATTCCCTTAAAAGCTTTTCGTCTGCCTTCCAGGATATATACTCACTCTTATTAATTACACAAAGCTATGACAGGAAGCCATTTTTCATCGTTATCGTAACGGTATTTTTCATCCTTCTGAAGTACGTGAAGTTTCAAAATATTCAGATTACTTCAGAAAATTGCCGTGTTTTTGAATAATTACTTTTAACTGAGTTAAAATTACGAGTTTATAAAAAAAAGAGATAAGACAGCTTTCAGCTTTCAGAAATATTTTACTAAGAAAAGGGAAAAAAATTAGACAAATCTCGTATCAAATGTTTTTACATCCCTACAATTTTATAACTTTTATTAAAAAGAGTTTGATACATGTACGATATTTTTTCAGTTTTTTTTTCTAAAAACTCTAACATTAAAGAAGGTAATGTTTTGACATGCATCAGTTTGCTTAAGGGATTTTCCAAGACCTGAAATATAGCATACTCTTATATATATCTTAATAAAAGTTTACTTCAGACTTCCGAAATACAATTTTATAACATTTTATTTGCCTT
>CM063508.1:76013491-76045991 GCA_032207245.1 Pardosa pseudoannulata | reverse complement strand
AAAAAGTAATGTCAGCTTGCACAAAAGGGGATACTTTAATGAGCCCACCTGCACTCCCGATGGGGATGCAGATGTGGGAAAATTTCCCGAAAACAAGCGATTGGAGAGGAAGATAAAAGGGGCGTTGAAACCGAGGTGAGGAGTTTGGAAACGAAGTTAAGCAGAGGAGTCGAAGTCGGGATTCGAGAGAAGTGGGATAAGAATCCACCATCACCAACTCGTCCCGTGCGCCCGGACCGAAACCGCATGAGGAAAGCCCCTGCCTACTCCCCTGTGCCTGTAATGGAGGTAAAGATAAAATAATATTTACAGTCATTTAGGCCTCTATTAATGATTTAAGCTTTTAACTGAATAATTAGTTCATTATTAAGAGAATTGTAGTAATTATGCTGTAAATATAATACATAAATAATTGATGATTATGATCTATGATAACCAAGGATCTATTTGTAAATGAATGTACATAATAAATATCTGAATCTGAGCATAAAGTATTATATTTTTACTGTGTTTCCCCCTTGTAACCGAACACTGGTGTATAGGTTGTAAGTACATTACAACACGTAGTTTATATTCATTTTACTCAGTTGTGATTTTTAATAATATAAGAATTAAAATAAAATACAGTGGTAAGTAGTAATGCAGTAGGTCCGTGGATTGTGGCACGGTAGATAAAATGAGCGTGTTTTATGTATTTATTTATTTGCCGTAAAAAAACCTTTCGTTGTTGTATAGAAATTAGAAACTCTTTTCACTTTCTCAACAAGTGTTATACTGATCATTATTAATGCTATAGAGCAGTGGTGCGCAAACTAGGGGTCGAGACCCCTGTGGGGGTCGTCAAAAGTTTTGTTGGGGTCGCAAAAATTTTATGAAATGCATTATCCCTGAATGCAGCGACGGATATTTGATTTGAGAAATGAAATGTACATGTTTTTAATCGAAAAGAAACATAGATTGGCAAGTTATTATATCAATGAAATTTGGCTAGGAAAGCTGAGCTATTTAGTTAATATTTTCGAAAAACTTAACGACTTAAATTTGAGCTTGCAGGGTGAGAATTCAGCTATCATAACTGCAGCCAGTAAAATTCAAGCTTTTAAGAATAAGCTTAGTCTCTGGCAAACTTAACTGAATAAAAACAACACCGACATGTTCCCTTGCTTTAACGATTTTATCAAGGAAAATAATATAGATATATTTATATTTAAAAACTCATTTCCAATCAAATTGAAAAGTTAAAGAAAAATTTTTTCGAGAAGATTCGAGGATTTTCCTGAAAACGATCTTGGTTGGATTCGTGATCCATTTTCCTTTGACATATGCAGTTCAACTCTTCAAATTAGTGAAAAAGAGCAATTGATAGATCTAATTAGTGATTATACTCTTCGAAATCAATTTAAAACTCAGCCTTGCCAAAAATTTTGGCTATTCGTGGAAAAACAATATCCCGTTTTATGCAAGAATGCCATCAGAGTGTTAATACAATTTGCATCAACGTATTTATGTGAAACTGGATTTAGCAAACTAGTTTCAATAAAAACTAAATACCGCTCGCGTTTAAACCCTGAAGATGATATGCGAATTGCTATTAGCAACATACTTCCAAACATCGATGAGATAATTAGAAACTTGCAGCCACATACATCTCATTAAAGGGCAATTTACTGATTTTTGTGTTATACAAAAAGTATTTTCTTAAAATTATAAATAAAATTAATATGAGTCAAATATGATGTTGTTTTTATTCGATGAAACGAAAGAAATGCGCGAAATATACATTGTATTTGTGAACATTTATCTCTAGGGGTCGCCAAAAATTTTCTCTCTACAAAAGGGGTCGCAGTCGAAAAAAGTTTGCGCACCACTGCTATAGAGGAGGAATGGTTACCAAGCAAAAATTCCACAGGAAGTCTGCCTATAAGTACAAAGTTTTCTTTAGAAAAATTGTCTGGGCCAAACTTGCGACAATGTGATGCATGCAGTAAAAAAAATGGTAATGAAATTAGACGATCCAACTGAATTTGCACTATATGTAAAAAAGAATTAATAGAATTTGTGCAGCAAAACATTCTTGTAATAAGTGAGAATAAAGAATATTTTTGTTGGTAAAAAGTACTTGTTACATAATAATTAATGTTAATTATAACCATTTCTATTGTTCTCCAGAAAAAATTACTACGCATTTTATTCCGCACTATTAGCATGCATATATATATATATATATATATATATATATATATATATATATATATATATATATATATATATAAGAAAACTCTTCAGCATTCAATCGGTTAAAGACAATTCAGAGCGGCTATGAACATGTCTCTGCCGAACGATGGCCGAAAGGTTAGGGTGCTGGCCTTCAGAACCGGAGTTCGTGGGTTCGAATCCCACTCTGGCATGGATGTTCGTAGCCGTTCGGAATCGGCTTTAAGCAGTAGGTCCCGGTCTCATTAGCTCTCGCGTTGCAAAATGTAGGCCGTAGCGCTCCAAAACCATACATGTCTCCAGTGGGATTCAAATCCACAAACTGTGGTACCGAAGAGGAGCACTCTACTCATTCGGTCATCTTTGGCAAATCTACATAAGGATATCCTTTATACATGCAAATATTTTTATAGCAGCTGTTTAACCCTAGAAAGATAACTATATTTTATAGACATTAAACATAACCATACATCAATTTCATGTGCATATATTTTGGTTTATATAATATGTTTGTGTAATTAGTAATGTATCCATCTAAATGTCATTTTATTATGAATAAATGAAAAACATTTATTTGTATTTTTATAAGGAAAAGACCCGAATGACAAATATAACTATCCTATATCCCCTATATAGTTATAGCCTAAGTTATCTGTCTATCTCTCCGTGAATTTATGAAGCGGTTGAACCTGGAATGGATAGATGCATCCAGATTGGATTCTTGATGTTTTAGGGTTAGCAAAATTCAAAGCGAGAAAAGTTTATCTTCTTCTAAGCTATCGATCCGATTCTAAGATAAATTTGTATAAAGTCTTCATATCACAGCGGAAAATACTGTCGCCTTTAAAACGTTCAAAATCCACCCCTTCCCCCCTTTTCGAACTTTTAATGTCATTACTTCAAACCCTATTTTCCCCGGTTAAAAAAAGGCGATTAAATTTACTAATTTATCACATAATAAATAAGTAAAAACATATTTTTTCTAGCATTATGACGTCATTCCTTTAACCATCTCCTTTAATCCTTTCCTATTTTAAATTATTTAAATATGGTCTGCACTATTTTCATACGTTTTATCACTAAATATAGATATTACTTAAATAATTTTCTTTTATATTTGGCTTAAATAATAGATTAGGTACATACGGGATACTTGTAAATTTAATCGCCTATTATTTTTTGTTGCTACGAAAATTTTATCACCGGTATTAACAACAAATTATTTTCATAAAAGTCTAGGAGTGTATGTCAAGGACTTATATAAGTATCTAACGTTAAAGTTACATACCTTTGAAAATTAAGAAGTTTGTAAATGTGTTTGTTTTTTATGCATAACCACACGTCTTGAAATTATCGGGGGGCATTCAAACACTTGATCGCTGTATGACTGATCTAGCTCGCTCGCTGTTTGGGATTTAACTGTACCCCGCGCTATTTGACATTGCTTTATGAGTATCGCTGTTGAACTACTGCAAACTTCGGAAGATTTTCTCTGAATCTACATATTTGAAGCAATTACATTCCGAAGTGGTCAAAAGACCTGGAATGGATAAAGGCACCCATATTGAATTCTTGATTAGTTTTTACAATTCTGGAAAATTAAAAATTTTACTGATCCCTTCATATAACGGGCTATATGCTAGTTTTATAATAATAATAACTATTGAGATCACTTCTTCAGACTTAGCCACTTATCTTTCGACGTTAAATTCCTACTTTAAAATATTGCCAAAAGGTGTTTCAAACAAACAAGACACTTGAAGCCACAACCAACGGTACAAGATTTATGGCTAACTTTTCCCATAGTGGCCCAAAAGGACCATTTTCACAAATAAAGATTGTTTTACATAGGATGTTATAATACCAGTATCAAATACCAGTGCCTAAAGAGTCCGTAGAGCATCGAGATTGAGCTTCTGTTTTAAATTCATTGTCAATTACATATAGTCTCAAATTGCAGTTCAGTAACAATATATAATTACTCCTATTTATTTATTCCTTATTTCAATTAGCTTTAGTTTCAATATATTACTGCTATTTCACTACACATATTTTATAACATCAATATTACCATCTTGACTAATATACCAAAGGATCAGTTTTTAAATAGTCCTGGTATTCTGCGAGTTAAATCGCATGTCCAGTATCATCAGTACTTGTACGTACTCGTAAGTACTCCAGAATGTCACAAATAAAATGTTGTGAATGATTTATTTCAAAACAAAACTGATACTTGTGATGCAAAATATAATTTAACTGCTGTTGTAAAATATTCAAGATTTCACCACCCTAAATCTTAATTTATTAGTGACCTTTTCTGCAACGTGATGTCAAAATCACTTATCAAGTTTAAACTAGTTGCAAATTAATTCAAATTAACAAGCAGGAATAGTTTTGTTTCACAATAAACGTCCACACTAATTACAAGTTAAAGGATTTTGATGAAATCCCTACAGTTGTATAGGAAAGTATCGAATTAGAATTCTAAATTCTGTACAATTGAATGTGTGTCAAATATAAATACGGAGCAGTCTTACAAATCTTCAAGAAGTCACTCTTCAATGTCTGTACAATTCTAATATATAAAATTGAGCTTTATTATGTAAAAATAATATTATGTACAGAAAATTTTTTATCTTTTTACTGCCCAATATAGATACGGTGCACCATTGGAAATCTTCAAGAAATCACTTTTGGGTTTTTGTCAAAAGCTAATATCCTATATTGAGGTGTATTGTGTAAAAATAATATTGTGACAAAAGAAAAATATTTTTTACTGTCAAATAAAAAAGGCGTATTATTAGAAATCTTCGAGAAATAACTTTTAGGTTTTTGTAAAAAACCAATATCCTATATTGAGGTTTAATGTGTAAAAGTAATATTGCGAACAAAATAAAATTTCATGTATTTTTATACACTTAGTAATACTTAGGTATGAAAATTCCAAAAATTGGGGATTGTTGATCTCCCAAAACTTTCCCACATATGTGGCCCTTCTTGTTCTTTTTGTTGATTTTAACACATTGTGTGAAGGTACATTTCGCAGCGGAATTGTACCGGGAGCGGGCGTTTTGCGCGTAAATTTAGTTATTCAGTTAAATCTCAATAGATCGAAAATGATTTAATTTTTTAACAAACTTTTCGTATTTTATATTTAAATATATAAACAAATATATAAATAGAAATATATAAATAACTACCATAAAATTTTTGTAAACAAAAAATATATATTTTAGTGGATCAATTTATAATAGTATCGTAAATATGAAAAATCAAATAGAAATAGTAGTATATAGTTTAAATGTTTTTGAATTCTGTTTATATAAACCTTTTTACATTCCAGAATCTAAATAGTGGACAAGAACATTCGTCTTCGTTTTCCTGTATATACCGTTTTTTTTTTTTTTTTTTTTTTTTTTTTTATCCACAAACAAAACACGTTGTTACACTAACCCGTACTAGTACGTGACTCGCTCTCAAGTATCAATCGTCAGAAAACGTACTAGTACGTGTCCCGCATACAGTGTGTTAATGGATTTAAAACGGTTGATTACCAAACTGGTTAGTTCTAATTGTTTGTATGAGGGGAGAAACACATTATTGCTGAAGCTTAATCCCTACAATGTAGACTTGTTTTAGTCGAACGTTGTCATTATTGTTACATTTGCATGGAAAAAGTTATTCTAAAGCAAAAAATTCAAGTAAGACCTTCGCTTTCATTTAAAAAATTCATTTACTGTTCGTTATAGTAATGTCTATTCTTTATTATTCTAAGTACAAAACGCAAGGAATATTGTTCTAAGGTTAATGGGAAAGTTTTATTTATAACAATAAAACAGGCATTTGATCCAAAATTTGTGTTTAAATACTATACGTATAATGGAAAGTCTTAAATATTTTTGCTTCCTAACGATGAACTGTACAAAAACGTCCTCAACTGTAGCAGCTGTTAAAAATAAATAGCACTCTGGTCTTGAAATATAAGATCATTTACGCATTTTGGTAACTATTGTTGGAGACAAGGAAGATTCAAATATGTATTTAATAATTAAGATAAGTTAAAATAATAACAGATAAATTCAAAGAATAGGCTAGATAGATTCAGAAAGTTTTATGACTTTTAAATGTTGATAGTTTTATAACAATTAACGTCAGATGTGCGCCCTTTGCACGGAAAACATCCCGATGGTAGTTGACTTCACACCTGTTACCGCAATATCTAAAAAGGTTACCGACTGCTGGTATAAGTAAAAATGCATCTATTGGATGACATCTTTGATAACTTGGTTCTATGATATCTTCCTGTTATTAAATAATTTCGAATACATATATTACTATACAGTTAAAGATGTCTCAGGTATGCACGGGTTAAATTTTGCAGAGTGGCAAGAAAATGTTTGTTTGCTTTACAAATTCACTTACATCCATCAATTGCTACCAAATTGAATATATGGTTATATTATGTCCTAAAGAACATCGAACAATTTGTTTAATTTAATTTTGAGTAATCGTTTTTAAGATATTGAGAATAATCCGGTAAACATCAGCTAAATTATGTCACACGTGCATTTTTTATTGAGTTGGCATGGTTAGATGACCCTTCTCATTGTTGACATTTTCATCCGATATTTCGTACTAGCCTACTTTAAAGTTGCGTACTACCCTTTGCAAAAATATTTGTCAAGAAAATTTGAATTTGGCAATAGGAAAGATTCTGGGTAGGAGGAGAAAATTTAAACCTCGGTCTTTCTGAAAATATTGGTTTTATTGGTGGGAATCGGCATGTTTCAGGTTGCGAGATTACATTGCCGCTTAAAAACAACTATATAAATGCTCTAATTTATATGCTTCCTTAACCCCTTCCGGTAAAATGACGAGTCTAACTCGTCATTGGTTTTTCATTCCAAACCGCACAATGACGAGCTACACTCGTCATGCGATTAAAGTTTCTGTTAAATATGATAATTAATTTAGTTTAAAATTTCAAGTGTACTGAATTTAGCAACAATTTTGTTACTTGTCGAAATCACAGGTCACTATTACATATTGTTTAATTAGAATTTCTTGGTACAAGTCACTGAAAAATTGATGAGTCAGAATAAAAGAAAACCTACTAAGAAGTGCCGTGTGAGTTACAAGAATCAAATTAGAATTGAGACTCTCTGGCGGTGTAAACAATCCAGAATTCCTTTGCACTTTGTTTTGAAAAGTACCACTCGCTTGAAGACTATTGTATACCTTATTAATGTTTTGCTTTGATATTTTCTTAATTTTGCCGCTTCTGATATTATTTAACACTGTATAAAAAGTGGATTTTAATTAAGAATATGTAACAATTGTAAACTGAAACAAGTTTTTTAAATAAAAATAAATGGTTACTTCATGCACAGTTTTTCATTATTAAATCGCACCGGAAGGGATTAAAGCGACAATGTTAAAGATTCAACACAATACGTGCTTTATAAAGAAAAGGTTTGAATACGTTTTATAGATGGGAGTCCGATCTTTTGGAGAATCGAGAGGAAGGCGAGTAGAATAAAAAATGTTTATCAAATCTAATAGATCCATTATTAAGTCACGCGCATGGACTTTAATAGTGTCCATTTCTTATGATTGGAAAATTTAAATTACATTTGACAGCAGTTTCTACCAATGGGTATTCTGATGATCAACTAATACTAGACACCTCAATGTTATGAATTCATATTAATATTCAAACATTTATGCAACAATACCATTTGAAGACAAGTGAGTGGGTATATTTTCATTCATGCACAGGGCTCTTTATCTTGTAATTCAGTCACTGAAACATCAATTTTTATCCGACTTTCGCAGTCCTTTTATGACGATATAAAGATACTTTTGCCATACTTCTTATGCAAGAGAATAAAAAAATAAAGGGAGGTATTTTTTTAATTACGTTACTCTAATTAATACAAGAACAGAAACTAGTTTCAGATCTCTCAGTCGTTGACTTGATAAGAAGTAGGCGCGTGATTGGGGTCAATCAATTTGAATCTTAATATTACTCGAGTAGTCAGGATCCATTTAGGATATTTCCCTGTTTCATCTAAACATAGAGGTAGAATATCGATTTTTGCCATAAAATATCTATATCCATTTTCCGACTAGAAAGCAGAAAAGAGTTCGCAACAGGCTTTGTCTTCCGCCATTTTGTTTCGCGTGTAATTCGAAGCGGCATATACCTGAAAAATAATCTTTGAAATATTTAAGAGAATCAATCAAAAAAAAGGTTTTTTTATTATATGAAGCTACCTTCCGTGACTTTTCTGAATTTTAGTAAATTCATGTGATGAGCTTTAGTCTAAATATACGTTGACTAGCATATAGCCCATCATATGACGGGATCAGTAAAATTTTTAATATTCCAGAACTGTTAAGTACCCAATGAGGCAGGTAATAAAATGGTTTGTTTTTTGGCTGAGAATTATCTGGTTCACTCTCAATAGTTTATTTATCGTCATACTCCTCTAGAGTCTCCCGATCCTGTAATGCAGTTTAGAATCACATGGAATTCATTTAGTCAAACCATGTGGTTATGTATAACAAACAAACAAACTTCTTAATTTCCAAATATATATAAATTAAAAGTTAGATATTTAGTAGTCCTCGACTTATATGAAAAGAATTTATTGTTAATACCGATGATAAAATTTTCATTACAACAAAAAATAATCGATGATTGAATTTAAAATTATCACTTATATACTTAATCTATTATTTAAGTCAAATATAAAAGAAAATTATTTGCTTAATATGTAAGTTCAGCGATAAAACGTATGAAAATAATGCACGCGATATTTAAATAATTTAAAACAAGAAATGATTATATGAGATGGTTAAAGGAATGACGTCATAATGCTAGAAAAAAAAATGTTATTTTTACCTATTTATTACGTGAATAAATTGATAAATTTAATCGCCTGCCCTTAGCCGAGGAATCCATTCCAGGTACAACCGCTTCAAAAATTTGCCGACAGACACCTTAGGCTATTATTATATAGGGGATTTGACTTGGCTAACCGAACTTTTTCAACACATCTCATAAGCAGATGTTTAAAGAAAAAATTATTTACAAAGCGATTATAATTGCAAAGCCAAAATTTTGTGTCTCGGGCCTTTTTACCCATCAATGTCATTTAAACAAAGTTAGCTATAAAGTAATAAACAGATTCTATATAAATCTGCATTTTTTTATTATTTTACATTAATATATTTACTGAATTTTCTCTCGAAATTTGTCGATTTAGCTACATTAATTTAACTTATTTCTGGTCGCGTGGCACCCACTTCTGTTACTCAGTTTTCCTAATACGGGTGAGTTTAAAAATGGCATAATTGTTATCGGCCCAACTTGAATAGAGAAAACGGTTTGAATTATCTCTCTGCCAACGATGTTTTTTATTTCATGTATATTTGTAGATATAGTTTTATAAAGTCTAGGACTTTAATGGTAATTTTACTTATACCCAGTGATACCCACAAGTGGGGGATATTTTTTAATTTGGACTGAACTTACTGGTTAAACTATTAGATACATACTCCGGTAAGACAATTTGACACAACATGATACATCTCAACTATTGAAGTATGTGGCTGTCGTCAGAAACGGAAAGGCAGAATATTGATTGTTTACTGGCTGTAGTAAACAAAGAAATGACTGGAGGGACTTTATAGACAAACTAACGTAGTGAGGTTGGCGTGAAACTGATCTATTAAGTAACGTGGTGGGAAATAGAAGTATTCTGCTGTGAAAATAAATTTTATAGACGGGGGTAGAATAAGTAAAAGGTATCATGACAGAAAAAAATAAAAGATTCGATACTACTTGACCTATAAACATCAGTCCATGTGACAACTAATTCTCAACCCACTGGGATCAACCTCCTGTTTAGATATGGTTCGAAATAAAAGGGTAGAATACTGATTACTTACTGGCTATCCTAAGAAGGAAAATGATAATGAAGGGCATAGTAGACAAACTAATGTAGTGAGCTTGTATGAAACTGTTCTATTAGGAAATGGAAGTTTCCTGTTGTGAAACTAAGGATAATAAATAGATTTTTATAGACATAAGGTGAACTCGCAAAAGGTATGACTGAAAAAAAATGATTTGATGGTCTCTGACTTAATATTTCATAAAATATGACTTAATATTTTATAAACTCAAGCACATGTGATGTAGAAGAAATTCTCAACCAATTTGGATCCACTTTCTATTTATTCATAGTTTGAAACGGAAGGGCAGAATATTGATTGCTTACTGGCTAGTGTAATCCCGAAAATGAACGCGAAGGGTAATGTAGACAGACTAATGCAATGAAGTAGCATGAAATTGTTCCTTTAGGGTATGTGGTTGGAAACTAAATTTTACAGATGAAAGTAGAATCTGTAAAAGATATTACGATAGAAAAAACAAAGATTTGATTAACCCTGATTTTTAACTCAAGTGCTTGTAACGTAGGAATAATTTTCAATTAATTGGGATCAAATTTATGTTATTTTTCATTTTATTTCGCTAATACTTGTTTTAGTTTGGAGCGCTACAGTCTACTTTTTTCAACACGATACCTGATGAGACCGGGACCTACTGCTTAAAGCCGATTCCAAAGGCTAATCACATCAACAACGTCTACGAGCATCCATGCCACAATGGGATTCGAACCCACGAACTCCGGTACCGAAGATCAGCACCCCAACTATTTTGCCATCGTCCTGCCGCTAATTTAATGGATAATTCCTTTTAAAATCTGGTGTTGCCTGGATTTTATGAAGAGAAAAGCACTAAATTTTATAAATACGAGTAAAAGATGATGTTGAATGATCACTACTAGCAACATGATGCCCATGAATGTACTCATATTACTAATCATTTACTTACTATACATTTCCATTGCATTATCTTTTTAGATCGGAAATAATAGTTCTTGTATTATGCTTTATCAAAATTCGAATCTCTTGACAGATTTTAAAATTTTTATACAAATTTCAAGTATCTCAAAGACTGCTTTAGAAAAAGATCTAAAGAACATTCCGTGTAATCATTCTTGGCAAACACCAGTTTGTAAACTGGCAATCATTGAAGAATGAAAAATTATGCGAAGAATTTCAGTCTTACATTCTACAGGTCGTTTTAAACTAGAAGTATATTTCAACTCAAACTTCACGAATCATATATCTGAAAGAAGTATTTTCTCAAATATTTTATAGAACGATATTTTGCCTTAATGCATGAATTCTTTAAGATATATGCATAAAAAAGATGGGAATACTTTTGCTGAAAGTCGAAATATATCGCTGAAAGTTTTGATACTCTAAACTTGCTAGTAATATTACCCTTGATATTTTAAGGCGAAATTGAAAATTTTGGCATCGTCTTTAAAATGTTTATTAAAGGTGTTTTCTTACGTCGATTTTCAACTTATGTACAATGAAATTTTATACTTTAAAGATTCCATTTAGCACCCCTAAAATTTTACTTTTATTTCTGTTATCTTTTCAGTAAGATTTAATTCATTTAGTTTCAATTTCTATATATGTTAACTGATATTAACACTAGAATGCAAACTTAATATTACTGTCGATATATACATATATATATGTATATATATATATATATATATATATATATATATATTATATATATTTATATATATATTTTATAATATTTATATATATATATTTTATATATATATATATTCTATAATTTTCTTTATAATTTTATCTTTATTCATATATCATTTTAAATGATTACATTCTATTTACATTAATGCTTCAATAATATTATATTTAGATATTTATATTTAATAATATATTAATAGAATAATAAAATATATATAAAATTTTATACATTATATATATATATATATATATATATATATATATATATATATTATATTATATATATATTATATATATATATATATATATATATATATATATATAATATATATATATATTATATATATATATATAATATCAGTACATAACACATCCATATAATAATATATTATAAATACTCTAAATACAAAATAATATATATATTAAAATGTACATATGTAATATCTTATCTGTTTAATCTCATCATATTCTTCTTAAAATATATATAAAAATATATTCTCATATATATTTTATAATATAATTATATTTATAATATATTTATAATATAATTAATATATATATATATATATATATATATATATATATAAAGTATATCATCGAAGTATATCAATCCTTCTGCCTCTTCAGAAGTTATTCCGTGCTTTCTTCCCAGTGTTTAAATAAAACATCTAAAAAAGTAGAAAACATCTAAAAACATCTATAAGTGTGGGATTGAGTGCTATTCTTTTTTTGCATTTGCTTTATAATTTCTTCATATTCACAAGAAAATAACTGAATTATTGCCAGCCTACAAAACTAATATTTTCCTTAATGTATCTCATCAGCAAATAAATTTGTAACAAAATTTTTCAATTTACATAATGCATTATAAGCTGAAATACATATTAAATATTTCTATAAAAATTATATTGTTCTGCAATTCAAAAGTACTGAAATATTTTTTAGGGCTACAATTCCTCAATTAAGAGAACAAGGGGAGAAACTGAGTGAATTTAAAATTGTATGTCACTATAACTTTTTAATATGTATGGCATTTTCAGGAAGCCATTAAAATGGTAATAGGGATAAATATATATATGTGTGTGAGTCCATACGCGTATACAGATATATATAAATATATATGCATACACTCTTAGATAAAAAAAAGGACACACCAAGAAGGAGTTAAACGAATGGTCTGAAAATCGGTAGATGTGATGTACATGTACAGAAAAGCAGATGATTACAAGTTGAGAATAATTGAAGATATATTCAAGTGATAGAGCTTCACAAGGTGATAAACTCAATAACGCGTCTGTACACCTCTGGCCCTTATGCAAACAGTTTTTCCGCGTAGTACTGACGGATAGAGATGACGGCTGTCCTCCTAAAGGATATGGTGCCAAATTCTGTTCAACTGGCGCATTAGATTCTCTAAATCCCGAGCTCGCTAGAGGGCCTTGCTCATAAAGTTCCAAACGTGTTGAATAGGAGAGAGATTCGGCGACCTTGTTGGCCAAGGTAGCGTTCGGCAAGCAGTAGAGCAGTAGAGACGTGCACTGTGGGGCTTGGCATTATCTTGCAGAAATGCAAGTCCATGATGCCGTGACATGAAGGTCAATACAATGAGTCATAGAACTTCATCGATGTACCAGTGGGATGTAAGGATGCCACGGATGACAACCGAATGAGTCCTTCTATGAAATGAAATGGCACCCCACACCATCTCTTCTGCTTTTCGGCCTTTATGCCGGAAGACAGTCAGATTGGTATGTCACCTCTGTCTGGAGTATTTCCTGACATGTCTTCGCTGGTCATCGGGGTTCATTTTAAAGCTGGACTCATCACTAAAGACTATTCTACTTCAGTGGCATTTTAGTTCGAATGAGCCCATCAATAAGAATTTGTAACCAGGAACTAAATTTTCTTCTGTTAAATATCCTGCCAGTTGCGAAGATAAGATTCGCTGCAGGGAGAAACATTCATTCATCGGCCTCCAAACTTTTAAAATTTTGCATTTTCCATCGAAATCTGTATGCATATCAATTAGTCTCCAATTTGTAATGCATCGTGATTCTTATTTTTTATCTCAGAGTGTTATATATATATATACATATATATATATATATATATATATATATATATATATATATATATATATATATATATATATATATATATAATATATATATATATATATATATAATATATATATATATTTATATATATATATATATAATATATATATATATATATACATATATATAAATATATATATACATATTTATACATATCATATATATATATATATATATATATATATATATATATCACATACATCTATCATATATCCATATATATATCATATATATATATCATATACATATATATATATATATAATATATATTATACATATATATATATACATATATATATATATTATTATATATATATACATATATATATTTATATATATATATATATATATATATATATATATACATATATATATACATATATATATATATATATATATATATATATATACATATATATATATTATATATATATATATATATATATATATATATATATATATATATATATATATATATATATATATATATATATATATATATATATATATATATATATACACCAGGTGGTCTAAAAGAAACTTCCCATATATATGAGTCTCTAGTGGCCAGACCGTTCAACCAATCGGAATGAAAGTTTAGATATAGTTATTTCAATGCATGGGGTCCGGATTGTGATGTTTTAAAACAATAAACTTCTTACAGTTACAGTTACAGTGACAAACTTTATGAAATTTTCGACTGGCAACACACACTTTGTTTCGTGTACAAATTTGATCAGAGCAGGGAAAATCCTTAAATGGCGTTGGAACGAGATACGTATGACGCAAATTCGTAGCGTAAAACATTTGCAAAGAAGAGTATTGTAAAGAACCAATGACAATAAAAGGGAAGGTGTATTCATGCACTTTGTACAATTCACAGGGATAGGCAGTAGAAGCACCAGAACACTCTTGCAAAGCACTACTTGTGATATAATCAGTGTGGGAAGATTGTTTCTCCATGTTCGTGCTAATCCGTCTCCTTTCGAAAATTTTAAAAGGTCGTTAGTATAACCTTAAATGTGAGAAGTTTATTGTTTTGGATCCTCACAATCTGGACTCCATACATTCAAATAAATATATCCTAACTTTCATTACTATTGGTTGAACGGTTCGGCCACTAGGGACTCATATATAAGGCAACTTTCTTTTAGACTACCCGGTATATATTCGATCTTCTTCAACGAAAAAGAAAAAAAAATCATTTCTGAGAAGCATAATAAAACACACTATTTTATCATCCTCAAATAAGTATGTTAGGCATTAATGTGTTAAAGATTATAATATCTTTCAAAACATACTCTTTTAAAAAATAAACTATAGTAAATATACTAGAGAAAATTATCACGTAAATTAAAATAGTCAATTTTGACTGTTAATGTAAATTCATACCTTTTAATTTAAAGATTACGTTGAAATTTTCATAGCGAAAAGCAATAATCTAATAGGAATCAATTCGGTAATTATAATGTTTAGGTAAAATTATGCTTTCTTTTCTTTTAATCTAGAAGTGAATACCCTTTAGCGAGGTATTATTAGAACACAATTTTAGATGCTACACCGTTCAATTTAAATAATCTCCTGGCTTTTCAGCGATAGTTTTAAGCGATAGAAGCGTTAATGAAATTGACTCAAAGATTTATTGGATTAATATTAAATGCTGATATTATTTTAAGATAAGATGTAACTTATCTTAATTAAAAACTCCAATTATAGGTACATGTATTTAAAAAAGACATCATTTATAAGCTTTTATTGGGATTAACTACATCGCAACAAAGAATATTGCTTAGGTAAGGCCACATAGCAACTTTTCATTAAGTAATAAATAAATTTAAGATTAATTAAAAAAACAGCTTTTGTGTGTATAAAAATATGAAATTTAGAAAACATACACTTAAATTTTATCTAAAAATATCTATCTAATATAATATTATGTGTGTATATATATACATATATATATATATATATATATATATATATATATATATATATATACATAAATATATTATTTATATACAGACATATAAAATTACTAATATATAAAAAATATATATAAATATATATTCTCCATCTCTATATCTCTCTCTCTCTCTTTATATAATATATATATATATAAAAATTATATATATATTTATATAATATATATATAATTATATATTTATAAATATAATATATATATATTATATATATTATTTTATAAAAATATATAAATATTTTAAATATAAATTTTTTTAAATTATTTTATATATCTACATATATATATATATAAATCTTTATATATTATATATATACTATATTATTATTTATAAATATAAATATATTACTATATATTTATTTCTCTTTCTTATTCTTTCTCTTTTATATAATATATTATTTAATATATATATTCTATATTTTATATAAATATTTATAAATTAAATATTTATATATATTCTCTATCTTTTTCTCTTTCTCCGTTCTCTCCCTTTCTCTATATATATATATTATATGTATATATATATATATATATATATATATATATATATATTTATATAATTTATATATATAAATATATATAAATATTTATAAATATAAATATATATACATATATATTTCTCTATCTCACTCTCTCTCTTTCTCTCTTTCTCTCAATATATATTTTTGTATATATATAAATATATATATATATATATTATATGTATATATATATATATATATATATATATATATATATATATGTGTGTGTGTGTGTGTGTGTGTGTGTGTGTGTGTGTGTGAGTGTGTCTAGGCACTGCGTGCCTCGAAGGAAGGTACCGTGCACCCCATAAATTTTTCTGTTTCTATAGAAAAAAGATTTAATGGGTGTTTGGAACACATCTCATAAGCAGATGTTTAAAGAAAAAATTATTTACAAAGCGACTATAATTGCAAAGTTAAAATTTTGTGCCTCGGGCCTTTTTAACCATCTATGTCATTTAAACAAAGTTGGCTATAAAATAATAAACAGATTCCGTATATAAATCTGCATTTTTAAAAATTATTTTACATTAATATATTTACTGAATTTTCTCTCGAAATTTGTCGATTTAGCTACATTAATTGAACTTATTCCTGGTCGCGTGGCACCCACTTCTGTTACTCAGTTTTCTTAATATGGGTGAGTTTAACAATGGCATAATTGGCCATCATCTTTATCAAAACGGCCAACTATAGAGAATGCAAACTTTCCGTAAATCTTTTATATATTTTACCATTTCATTTTTATAGGTTAACTTCCAGTTAATGGTAATTTTACTTATACCAGTGATACCCACAAGCAACATGTTTAATTATTATTTACCCTGTTAAACTGTTTCTAATATTTCGTGTAATAAAGAGTTACACTTCTACAACGCCAGCACGAAACTGACCTAGAGGCGAAAGTAATGTGAGTGATCCTCTTTCGATCCCATTAATCAAGAGACGTTGCTAACCGCGGAATGAACCATCTTCGGCTTAGACAACGCTGTCAAACGAACTTTTTTTCAAGAGATCTGTGGACTCCCTCAGAGAGAGAATAAGGAAGATGGACTGTGCAGCAAAAAATCTTCTGCAGCAATTCTTACACCATTTTCTTTTTAAGACCAAGACGCCATGTTGGGCAAATTTTAGATCGAGTATGGTCCCTTTGGCGGGATGGCCTAATTCGTGTAACAAAGAGTTACACTTCTACAACGCCAGCACGAAACTGACCTAGAGTCGAAAGTAATGTGAGTGATCCTCTTTCGATCCCATTAATCAAGAGACGTTGCTAACCGCGGTATGGCCATTTTCGGCTTAGACAACGCTGTCAAACGAACTCTTTTTCAAGAGATCTGTGGACTCCCTCAGAGAGAGAATAAGGAAGATGGACTGTGCAGCAAAAAATCTTCTGCAGCAATTTTTACACCATTTTCTTTTTAAGACCAAGACGCCATGTTGGGCAAATCTTAGATCGAGTATGGTCCCTTTGGCGGGATGGCCTAATTAGTATTTTTATTTCCTATTTACACCGTTATACATATTCAAAATAAAAAAAATTCATCAGCAGGAATTAGTTTTTTTTTTAATTTTGAATTTCTCACTGGTACTTCACTTAAGCGTGCAGCTTACCTAGACGCTCAGTCGGTCTTCACCTTAACGCTCCAGTAATTTGACACAACATGATACATCTCAACTGTTGAAATATTGGCTATCGTCGGAAATGAAAGGGCAGAATAATGATTGTTTACTGGGTATCGTAAATACAGAAATGACCGGTGGGACTTTATAGAAAACTAACTTAGTGAGGCTGGTGTGAAATTGTTCTATTAAGTAATGTGATGGGAAATAGAAGTTTTCTGTTGTAAAATTAAATCTTATAGACGAGGGTAGAAAAAGTAAAAGGTATCACGATAGAAAAAATAGAAGATTCGATGCTACTTGACCTACAAACTTCAGTTCATGAGAGTCCATGACGAAATAGAAGGGTAGAATACTGACAACTAATTCTCGACCCACTGGGATCAACCTCCTGTTTAGATATCGCTCGAAATAGGTTAGAATACTGATCTGATTACTTACTAGCTATCCTAACCAGGAATAGGATAATAACGGACATAGTAGACAAACTAATGTAGTGAGCTTGCATGAAACTGTCCTATTAGGAAATGGAAGTTTCCTGTTGTGAAACTAAAAATAATAGACTTTAATAGACATAAGTGGAACTCTCAAAAGACTGAAAAAAATGATTTGATGATCCCTGACTTAATATTTCCTAAACTGTGACTTAATATCTTATAAACCCAATCACATGTTATGTAGAAGAAATTCTCAACCAACTTATCCACCTTCTAGTTAGTCATCGTTTGTAACGAAAGGGCAGAATATTGAGTGCTTATTGGCTAGCGTAATCCTGAAAATGAATGCGAAGGGTATTGTAGAGAAACTAATGCAATGAAGTAGCCTGAAATTGTCTCATTAGGGAATGTAGTTGGAAACTAAATTTTATAGATGTAAGTAGAACCTATAAAAGACATTACGATAGAAAAAAAAACTAAGATTTGATTAACCCTAACTTTTAACTCAAGTGCTTGTGACGTAGAAATAATTTTCAACCATTTGGGATCAAATTTATGTTAATTTTTCATTTTATTTCGCTAATACTTAGTTTAGTTTGAAGCGCTAATGTCTCCTTTTTTTCAACACGAGGGCTAATGAGACCGGGACCTACTGCTTAAAGCGGATTCCAAAAGCTAATTACATCCACGACGGCTACGAGCATCCATGCCCCAGTGAGATTCAAACCCACGAACTCAAGTACCGACGATGAACGCTTTAACCATTTGACCATCGTTCAATCTGTAATATAATGGATAATTCCTTGTAAAATCTTTTATTGTTTGGATTGTCTGAAGATAAAAGCACCAAATTTTATAAATACGAGTAAAAGATAGTGTTATAAAATTAATACTTTATCATTCGATAAAATAGAAAATATGTTTGGCAGTAGTTTCTTAAGGTAAAATATTTAATCTTTATTACAACATAGAAAATCATGTATTGGACTAATTTTCTATGCTCTGAGCAATGGAATATTCTCCTTAAAAAGGTGACAATCCATTCCTATATGTTACATCAGCTGGAAGAGGATTTCGCAAGTGTTTTATCAAACTTTCAGTAAAAATAACAAATGTCGAATTTCTAGGCATTTACTCTACATCATGAGTCCTTACATAGAGCAAATAAAAGTTTCATAAAAACGAAATGTATATTAATATACTTTAATAGGTTACTTGCAAGAAGTCATAAATCACAAATTTCCTACAAAATATTTTCAGACAGCGAATTTTAGTTCGTAAATGAATGACAACAGTTAGAAAATGGTAAATCTACTTTAAACTTCCAAAATGTGTTGCTCTTTAACACTTTGACTGCCAAGCCAAAATTGCAAATGTTCACAACGGGGCCAAACTTTTTTTTTGTGTAATTTGTATTTTTTCAACATAAAACTATATATAAAAATCAAAACAAACAATATTTTAAAACAAACTCTCTCTATTTATATATATTCCCTTTTTTGTTGCATGTTCCAAATATTTAATTTTTCATAAAACTTAGCTCATAAAATCGTCACATATACCAATTTGCGCAAACCACGTATACCTAACACATCGTAGGGAGCCCAACAATCAAACTCCAATACGATTTTCATGTAACTGATAACATCTTTGATAGCCATGGCCTGAAGTGTTAAAACACCATGGCTATCATATCGGATAGCCAGTGTCTCAACGGAAATATCACTGGATATCACATATGATAGCCATGGCAGTCAAAGTATTAATATGTAGTCAGTTTTGAATTAGATGTGAGTATTTTTACTTCTAATTTTGTTTATTGCCTTTGTAATCTTGTTATCCTCTTATGAATGAATTTTTAATAGTTTGTTAACAACTATAAGAATTGTTACCATGTTAATTATTTAATGGGTTGAGTTTGAAAGAGGAGATAGTAATTCCTGATTTAATATAACGAAGTAAAAAAAATATGACTATCGCTTATTATATTAACTTGTTAAAATCTCCTAATTTCTTGGCTTTACTGAATTCAAGTAATTACTCTTACTAACGTATTGTATTTTCAGCTACGTATTTCAAGAATGAAAGTTTATGTTCTCATTACGAATTTACTAAATTGAAAGCAATCACTCTAAAACGAAATTAAGTTACACAACGTAAAATAAATATACCGTTACAGAATAAAGTAGAGTAACTGAAGTAGGAAGCTAAAGAACACGTCGCAATAAAGTTTTTATAGTTGCGACCTATAATTTAGTTATTGCCAGAGTATTGCCGCTAGCACGTATCAATCACTTGGATTTTGAGTACATACTTTATACGGTAGTCGGAAAGTATTTTCCCCTTTAACCCTTTTTATCCTGACGGTACTTATAAGTAGGGCTTCGAACCGGAACTGAACCGAAAACCGGAAAAAACCGTTATTTTGGTCGGAACGAAAACCGGAACTGAACCGAAAAAAATATCGGTTTATTTCGGTTCGATATATCTTTCAGTCATTTTGTTACTGTTACCAACTTATCAATATTTTCTAATTTAACGTCAACTTTATAATTATCATTACATGTATACTGCTTCTCGATTTCCTATTTTGATATTTGTTGAAAGAGCGTTTTCAGGTTTGAAATTTATTCTCCGAGACAACAGAAGTAATCTCAGTGAAACCACGTTAGAAGATATATTAATAATTAGAGGCAATTTTCATATGT
Organism: Pardosa pseudoannulata; assembly: GCA_032207245.1. Lineage (NCBI taxonomy): Eukaryota > Metazoa > Arthropoda > Arachnida > Araneae > Lycosidae > Pardosa > Pardosa pseudoannulata. The sequence continues at coordinate 76,024,751 of CM063508.1, read as the reverse complement.
TAAATAAATAATATATTTTTTACATAATTATTGCAAGGCCAAGTGCACGATGTGAGAGTCAAACGACGAATGTGGGTAATCATGAACCTAGTTGTCAAATTCGATTTTGATAATGGATAACAATGCCAATGCTCGCCGCTCTTATCGTACCTGCTGTTTGTATCAATTCACATAGTGTACCAATTAAAAAAAGAATAAAATCTTATAAATTTTGATAGAATTACATTTTTTGTTTATGATAGAATTATATTTTTAGTACAAATAAGAATATACATAAAATGAAATTATTCATTTGGAACTGAAACGAAAACAGTCATTTTTGGCGGAGCGAAAACCGGAACTGAACCGAGGAGCGAAAACCGGAACTGAACCGATATTAATTTTTTAGTTGAACCGGAACGAAAACCGGAACAAAAAAAATTACGGTTCGAAGCCCTGCTTATAAGTATCGCTTCAATCAAACACCTACATATTCCTAATAAAGCCGTTTTTCCTGACGGTAATCACAAAAACATGAACGATGCAATTTTTACAGCAGAAAAGAAATGACAGCACCAATCAGGAATCATTTTTATTCGAATAGTAGGAATTTTATAATTGGCGGACTGCATTCGAAGGAGATTTTGTGGTAGAGTTGATACACGTGTTGTTCAATTGAGTAAATTTAGTGGTTTATTACCAGTTATTTGGTACTATATAGACTTCTATACTTCGCAGCTAAGCATTTCATTTGTTTTATTCATAATTTAATGTTTTATTTTCTATCATAGAGTCAAAAATATATGTTGGTACTAGAAAGTACCAGCTGCAAAATTAACTACTAAAATACAGTAAAAACTAATTTTCTTTTTTCTATGATTATTTTCCATTAAAACTTATCTAATGATGCAAAAATGCAGTAAGAAAGTTGATGGTAAATTAATTCAAGATATAAAGGGTTAAGTTATCGTTTTGTTACTATTGAAAGATACTTCACAAAACTGCGAATGGTATTAAATTATGCTGTGTATACAGGACTTTAATTTCTGGAATCCGTTGACAATCATAGTTTGCTAAATTTCTTCCAAGTGTTGCCGTACTCTTTTACTTATACTATTTTACCTATATATTTTCAAGTTTTAATATCAAATGGATCGTAGAGATGAATACATAATACTAATTCGCTTGTTTGTGTTTTTTCTTCTTATTAATTCTGACGTGCTATCTTTTTTTCTCGTTTTCTTAAACGAATTCGTATGTACGCTTAGCATTTTTATTTGATTTTACTAATTACTCAACAACTATATCCATGAAATCTATTTTTGCTTTAAAATATTGACTAACTAGAAAGTACGCAATTAATTTCTTCTCATTCGAACTGTGAATAAAACCAGTAGTAGTGAAAGTTTACTAGATAACTTCGATAATAATTATCCAGATAGTTTCAGTAAGCAAAGTAGTTATTTTTTAATAAATTGTAATAATCCTCGAATCTAGAAAATAGATGGGATTGTAACCGAAAAAAATGTATAGAAATTGTATTTCTTTATATTTATAACCTTTTACGTTATGCAGTTACGTAGGACAAAAGACATCTTATAGAATAAACACTATTATTTGTATTGAAGTATAAAGATTATCCTAAATGAATCTTCTAAAAATCATTTGCAGTCCTAAGAATGATTGTTTTTGTCCGTAAAATGCCTTAATATCCACTATGCGATCAATTAATTTGATAAATTACCTAAATTAGCTTCCTTATCTCGGTGTTAGTATTAATACGGTATAATTTTACATTTTATTTATATTTTTTAATTTAAATGTAAAATTCTACAAATACCATCCCTATAACATATAGTGCCTACCCTTTTAAACAGTGTATAATTAACATTCTTAAATCTTGTCTCTTTTCCTGCTTATCACCAAGTTCTTTGGAAACTGTTTACGGATTAGCGGTCGAAGAACAATACAAATTCCGCCCCGGATTACTTTGCGGGCGGGGATTAACGGGAATCAGCTATGGTGACAAAATGTTTTATCAAGAATGATGACCATGGACTATTACGATATTGGACTCGTTCATTGATGTTGAAATGGTGGTTACAGGCGTTCAGAGAGAAGTGTAAATTATAAGACTGTTCCCTAGAAAATTCAAATGTTTCGGAAATACAAGAAATATTTAATTAAAAAGCCCATAAGCTTGTTTATGTACATATATCTTTATATATAAAATCTCTTACGATATTGGACTCGTTTTTTGTTGTTGAAATGGTCGATACAGGCGTTCAGAGAAAAGTGTAAATTATGGGACTGTTCCCTAGAAAATTCAAATGTTTCGGAAATACAAGAAATATTTAATTAAAAAGCCTATAAGCTTGTTTAGGTACATATATCTTTATATATAAAATCTCTTACGATATTGGACTCGTTTATTGTTGTTGAAATGGGCGATACAAGCGTTCAGAGAAAAGTGTAAATTATGGGACTGTTCCATAGAAAATTCAAATGTTTCGGAAATACAAGAAATATTTAATTAAAATGCCCATAAGCTTGTTTATATACATATATCTTTATATATAAAATCTCTTGCGATATTGGACTCGTTTTTTGTTGTTGAAATGGTCGATACAGGCGTTCAGAGAAAAGTGTAAATTATGGGACTGTTCCATAGAAAATTCAAATGTTTCGGAAATACAAGAAATATTTAATTAAAATGCCCATAAGCTTGTTTATGTATGTACATATATCTTTATATATAAAATCTCTTACAATATTAGACTCGTTTATTGTTGTTGAATTGGGCGATACAAGCGTTCAGAGAGAAGTGTAAATTATAAGACTGTTCCCTAGAAAATTCAAATGTTTCGGAAATACAAGAAATATTTAATTAAAAAGCCCATAAGCTTGTTTATGTACATATATCTTTATATATAAAATCTCTTACAATATTAGACTCGTTTATTGTTGTTGAATTGGGCGATACAAGCGTTCAGAGAGAATTGTTCATCGTGAGACTGTTCCCTAGAAAATTCAAATGTTTCGGAAATACAAGAAATATTTAATTAAAAAGCCTATAAGCTTGTTTATGTACATATATCTTTATATATAAAATCTCTTACGATATTGGACTCGTTTATTGTTGTTGAAATGGGCGATACAAGCGTTCAGAGAAAAGTGTAAATTATGGGACTGTTCCATAGAAAATTCAAATGTTTCGGAAATACAAGAAATATTTAGTTAAAAAGTCCATAAGCGTGTTTAGGTACATATATCTTTATATATATAAAATCTCTTGCGATATTGGACTCGTTTTTTGTTGTTGAAATGGTCGATACAGGCGTTCAGAGAAAAGTGTAAATTATGGGACTGTTCCCTAGAAAATTCAAATGTTTCGGAAATACAAGAAATATTTAATTAAAAAGCCCATAAGCTTGTTTATGTACACATATCTTTATATATAAAATCTCTTGCGATATTGGAATCGTTTATTGTTGTTGAAATGGTCGATACAGGCGTTCAGAGAGAAGTGTAAATTATGGGACTGTTCCATAGAAAATTCAAATGTTTCGGAAATACAAGAAATATTTAATTAAAATGCCCATAAGCTTGTTTATATACATATATCTTTATATATAAAATCTCTTGCGATATTGGACTCGTTTTTTGTTGTTGAAATGGTCGATACAGGCGTTCAGAGAAAAGTGTAAATTATGGGACTGTTCCCTAGGAAATTCAAATGTTTCGGAAATACAAGAAATATTTAGTTAAAAAGTCCATAAGCGTGTTTATGTACACATATCTTTATATATAAAATCTCTTGCGATATTGGAACTCGTTTATTGTTGTTGAAATGGTCGATACAGGCGTTCAGAGAAGTGTAAATTATGGGACTGTTCCCTAGGAAATTCAAATGTTTCGGAAATACAAGAAATATTTAGTTAAAAAGTCCATAAGCGTGTTTATGTACACATATCTTTATATATAAAATCACTTACGATATTGGACTCGTTTTTTGTTGTTGAAATGGTCGATACAGGCGTTCAGAGAAAAGTGTAAATTATGGGACTGTTCCCTAGAAAATTCAAATGTTTCGGAAATACAAGAAATATTTAATTAAAAAGCCCATAAGCTTGTTTATGTACATATATCTTTATATATAAAATCTCTTACGATATTGGACTCGTTGATTGTTGTTGAAATGGTCGATACAGGCGTTCAGAGAAAAGTGTAAATTATGGGACTGTTCCCTAGGAAATTCAAATGTTTCGGAAATACAAGAAATATTTAGTTAAAAAGTCCATAAGCGTGTTTATGTACACATATCTTTATATATAAAATCTCTTACGATATTGGACTCGTTTATTGTTGTTGAAATGGGCGATACAAGCGTTCAGAGAAAAGTGTAAATTATGGGACTGTTCCATAGAAAATTCAAATGTTTCGGAAATACAAGAAATATTTAATTAAAAAGCCCATAAGCGTGTTTATGTACATATATCTTTATATATAAAATCTCTTACGATATTGGACTCGTTGATTGTTGTTGAAATGGTCGATACAGGCGTTCAGAGAAAAGTGTAAATTATGAGACTGTTCCCTAGAAAATTCAAATGTTTCGGAAATACAAGAAATATTTAATTAAAAAGCCCATAAGCGTGTTTAGTACATATATCTTTATATATAAAACCTCTTACGATATTGGATTCGTTTATTGTTGTTGAAATGGTCGATACAGGCGTTCAGAGAAAAGTGTAAATTATGGGACTGTTCCCTAGGAAATTCAAATGTTTCGGAAATACAAGAAATATTTAGTTAAAAAGTCCATAAGCGTGTTTATGTACACATATCTTTATATATAAAATTCTTACGATATTGGACTCGTTTATTGTTGTTGAAATGGTCGATACAGGCGTTCAGAGAGAAGTGTAAATTATGGGACTGTTCCTTCTAGAAAATTCAAATGTTTCGGAAATAACAAGAAATATTTAATTAAAAAGCCCATAAGCTTGTTTATGTACATATATCTTTATATATAAAATCTCTCTTATTAGACTCGTTTATTGTTGTTGAATTGGGCGATACAAGCGTTCAGAGAAAAGTGTAAATTATGGGACTGTTCCCTAGAAAATTCAAATGTTTCGGAAATACAAGAAATATTTAATTAAAAAGCCCATAAGCTTGTTTATGTACATATATCTTTATATATAAAATCTCTTACGATATTGGACTCGTTGATTGTTGTTGAAATGGTCGATACAGGCGTTCAGAGAAAAGTGTAAATTATGGGACTGTTCCCTAGGAAATTCAAATGTTTCGGAAATACAAGAAATATTTAGTTAAAAAGTCCATAAGCGTGTTTATGTACACATATCTTTATATATAAAATCTCTTACGATATTGGACTCGTTTATTGTTGTTGAAATGGGCGATACAAGCGTTCAGAGAAAAGTGTAAATTATGGGACTGTTCCCTTGAAAATTCAAATGTTTCGGAAATACAGAAAAAAATAATTAAAAATCCCATAAGCGTGTTTATGTACATATATCTTTATATATAAAACTTACGATATTGGACTGTTTATTGTTGTTTGAAATGGTCGATACAGGCGTTCAGAGAAAAGTGTAAATTATGGGACTGTTCCTAGAAAATTCAAATGTTTCGGAATACAAGAAAATATTTAATTAAAAAGCCCATAAGCTTGTTTATGTACATATATCTTTATATAAAATCCTTACGATATTGGACTCGTTTATTGTTGTTGACAATGTTCAGAGAAAAGTGTAAATTATAAGATTCCCTAGAAAATTCAAATGTTTCAGAAATGTTTAAATGATATGCTTAAAAAGCCCGTTGTTTATGTACATATATATATATATAAATTCACTTAATACGGACGTCGATATAGTTGTTGAAATGTCGTATAGAGGGATTTTTAATGTTTAAAAAATTATTCGGATATTAGCCCATATGTTTTGTATACAGGTATTTATTGTTGTGTTTATTCATATATTTTGTATAAAAAAATGTTCAAGTTTTACAAGTTTTATGTTTTTTATGGTACATATTTAAATTATTATTATTTTTTTTTGATGTATTAATTAAAAAGACGTTTTTGTACAGATATTTTATAAAATTAAAATTATTTGTTTGTAGTTATATCTCTCATAAATTCTAGAGTGATTTTATTATTTTATATATTAAGTTAGATATGGTTGATGTTGTTAAATGGTTCGACATGAAGAAATTATTAATGAGATATGAGGAAATGTGTTATCTGCCCGGTTGTAGGGTTGTTTATTATTTTCCGGTTAAAGTTCTTTGAGGTATTGGTTTCCTGAGTTGGTTAGAAAAGTGTAGTGACTGTGTTGTTTAATTAAATTAATGTTTTACATAAAGAAATATTTAATTAAAAAATAAATTTACAATGTATTAAACAATAAAATCTCTTATAGGACTCGTAAGTTTGTATAATGTGGTCCATAATAAAAATAATATATATAAAAATGTTTCGGAAATACAATTGGATTTGTACAAATTGTAAAAATCTCAAAATATGCAAATCAAAATTACGATATTGGATAAATGTAGTATTCTTAGGGCACTCCAGAAAAGAAAAATAATATACAAAAATCTATTAAGTTTAAAAAATACAACAAATGAATAAAAGAAGTTATAAAAAAAATTATTATCGTACATATCGCATAAAAATTTCTTAATAAATATAATCTACAATTTATTAAGCCATCAAGAAAAAAAAGACGTCCCCAGGAGAAATTTGTAAGAATTAATTATTAATTACAAATCAAGTTAGAGATTGTATTCATGCCTGGTGGCAATCACGTTGTTTATTAAATATCAATATATATTTTTAATATCACTTATTCTTCAAATATACCAATATATAAAATTTAAAAAAACTATTTTCAATTATTATATTTCCCAAGGTTAAAAAAAGAACGTTTTATTTATAATGTACAATAAATATTTAATATGCAAATGTAAAATTACATATGGCTATTTTTATAAAATTAGAAGTTCTCTATTTTGAAATCAATTCAATGCGATATTATTGTTTAATACGCGCGTCCCCGGATGCACTTTCTGAAGTCTGCACGCCTCGTTCTATACCTGCCCTCCTATTTTACTGGAGCAGGTATCTTGGGTTCGATTAAAGCCTATGTGGCCGGCGATAAGGTTGCAGCGACTAAACTCTTGACTAAACATTTATTATTAAGAAGATTCGTTAAAACATATATACATTCCAAATCATACCCAAAACAGGGCTCAAATAAGACCGAGGACAAAAACAAATTGTACCGAGCGGAAAACCCCTCCCTCGGTCTTAGCTCCTTTCACAAGAATGTCCGTTCTCTGTTGATCCGAGCGGGCATCCCTCCTCTCCTCTTCGAGGTGCCGGGGTGGCATCCCCCCCCCTCGGTCAAGTTTTCGCCTCCACGGGAAAATGTTCTTCTCCGCAGCTGGCGCGGGCGGGGTCGCATCTCTCGTCCCCCTCCTGTAGAACCTGCATGGAACAGGGCTTGTCCACCCCCTCTCGGGGTGTCCGTCTTGTAACACCAACGGTCCGTCGGGGCCTTGTAACACCAACTCGAGTCTTGAGTCTAGTATTACATATTGGATATAATGTTTTGGTTCTTCGGTGTATATATAGATTTACTAGACATTTATAACTATATAACTATATTATGTTATATAGTTATAACTATAAAATAAATATCTAGACTGTTATATCACGCTAACATATAGCTCGTCATAAAACGGGATCAGTAAAATTTTTAATTTTCTATAATTGTAAAGTACCCTACGAGGCAAGTTAAAAAATGGTTTGTTTTTTGGTTGAGAATTATCTGGTACACGCTCAATAATTTGTTTATCTTCATACATTCTCGAAAGTCTCCCGATACTGTGAATGAATCCAGTTTAGAATCACGTTGAATTCCTTTAGAAAGATAATTCAAAGTTTTTTTATCTACGTCGAAATTATCGTTAAGTTCTTTCCAACGTTTTTCCCATAGTAATTAAAGGAAGTAAAGGAGTGAGACTATTGTTTCCACTATACTCTGGAGGTAGATAGAATGTTATTGTTAATTCCGGTCATAAAATTTTCATTGCAACAAAAAATAATCGATGATTTAATTTAAATTATCACATATGTAACTAATCTATTATTTAAACCAAATATAAAAGAAAATTATTTACGCTATATTTAAGTTCAGTGGTGCAACGTATAAAAATATGCAGATATTTAAATAGTTTAAAATAAGAAATGATTAAATGAGAGGGTTAAAGGAATGACGTCATAATTCTAGAAAAAAAATGTTATTTTTATCTACTTATAATGTGAAAAATTGATAAATTTAATCGCCTGTTCTTAACAGTGGAAAATAGAGCTTGAAATAATGGCATTAAAGTAGAGAAGGGAAGGGGTGGATTTTCGAACTCTGACGTTTTAAAGACGACAGTATTTTTTACTGTGATATGAAGCATATTTATACCAATTTATTTTTTAATCGGATAGATAGTTTAGGAAAAGATAAGCTTTACTCGCTTTGAATTTTGTTAACCCTGACTCATCAAGAATACAATAGAGCAATTTCGCGCGACGTCACGGACTACTATAATGCCCTTCCCATTCATTTTCATGATTACAACAACCAATATGCAAACAATAAACTGCCCTTCCATTTAAAACTAAAGATAGAATTTCATAAGTTGAGATGTCTTCTGATGCGTGAAATCGCCTTATATGGATACCTCTATTCATTCCAGGTCCAACCATTCATAAATTTAAGAAGAGATAGACATATAACTTAAGCTATTATTATGTAGAGGATTATTCAACAAATTTCAAAATCAAATCATTTATTTGTCTCTACATGTTTTTGCTAGTATATATGTGCTTTGGCCGAACGATGGCCGAATGGTTAGGGCACTGACCTTCGGAACCGGAGTTCGTGGGTTCGAGTCCCACTGTGGCATGGATGTTCGTAGCCGTTCGGAGACGGCTTTAAGCAGTAGGTCGCGGTCTCATTATCCGTTGTGTTGTAAAAAGTAGACCGTAGTGCTCCCCAACCCAATTGGTATATGTACTTTGGAAAATGCTTAATTTCCAGTGGGATTAAAGTATTTTTAAAAACACGTTTATTGTTTTAAAATATCTGGTATTTATTCAAGTGAAAAATAAGACATTTTCGCCAAACATAAGCTCTAAGGTTTCATGACTGGCTTCACGTTTGTGTTTAACGGTGTCCTTGCAAGAGTTATTAACATTTGTGCGGATTCGTTTGTATCTTTACATTCCAGACATGCAGCGATTTCGCAGATTAAGATCAAATTCCTTTCTGCAATTCCATATTTATTCCAAACCATGCAGTGTTTAGCGAAAAACATTACCAAACACCCACTAAGAGTTTCTAACTATTTATAGCTTTGACGTCATTTCATTTTTCAAAGATTCGTAATCTGTAATCAGAGCATTCGAATGAATTTTTAGCACGTCAGGCGTTTTCTAAAATTTGTGTTCGACGTAATATTTTTTATTTTGTATAAAGAATGTTTTGATTGAAATATATTTTGAGGACGTGTTTATCTCATCTTTTACATTTTTGTGAACTTAAAAGAATTTGCTTTTTTTTTCAGACATGACTTTATTTCCACTTCGAAAACTTAAAAGAATTTTACATTCATTAAAATGGCAAGCTGCCAAAAAAAATACACCTGCTGCACATATTAAGTTACTCTACTAAAATCAAAGATTGGATAAGGTCTGGTGGGTAAAATGAGTATTTTTTATAATTTACTTCAAAGACACGCAATAACTTTTAACAATTATATTTTAGCTTTATAATATATTTGTTGGCAACATATATTTTCCTTAACACATTGTATGCGGAACACATACTAATACGTTTTCTGACGACTGACACTTGAGCGAGGGACACGAAGTAGTACGTTTTCTGACGATTGATACTTGAACGCGGGTCACGTACTAGTACGGGTTAGTGTAACAACATGGTTTGTTTGTGGGTATAAAAATAACGATATATACAGGAAAACGAAACCGAATATTCTTGTCTACTACATAGATTCAAAAAAAAAAAAAATTAGACAAATAAAAACTAGTTTTTACATTAGTCGATGCGACTAATGTAAAATTAAATAATTTTCGATCTATTGAGATTTAAATGAATCGCCCGCTCCTGGTACAATTCCGCTGTGAAATATACCCGCACACAATGTGTTAAGAAGTTTTATATTTTGCATCTGTCAACATCGATTGGCTTTGTTTGCAAGTCAGGATTTGGTTTGGTTTGGTTTGGAGTGCTACGGTCTACTTTTTGCAACACGAGGGCTAATGAGACCGGGACCTACAGCTTAAAGCCGATTCCGAACGGCTACGAACATCCATGCCTCAGTGGGATTCGAACCCACGAACTCCGGTTCCGAAGGTCAGCAACCTAACCAATCGGCCATCGTTCGGCTTGCAAGTCAGGAATACGTTCTTCTTTACTAAGGTCTTAAAATCTTTCAAAAAAATTAATATTTAATTTCTTTTATCGTCAATATTTTTTAGTAATCAACTGCAATAGTTTTTCAAAAACAGGCAAGAAATATTTTAAATATTTTCTGTTAAATAATTATTTTTGAATGATGGGGGAAAATGGGTATTGGTCAGGCTTAACAATTTATTATAAAGTTCTAAATTTTTAGATGTGATGATTTAAACCAGTCCTTCAATTTTAGCCTAAATAATATTACATAGTATTTTTTAAAATTTATTTGCTGTGGTGTTGATTAAATTAACATATTGTTGACCGGTCACGAGTTAACTCGTGTTTTTATGGCCGAACGTTGCTGACCGGACACGAGTAAACTCGTGATGCGTTTTTTTTCGCATCGCTGTTATTTTCTCTGTTGGCTACCATACAGTGCAAGTGTTGGTCAGTATAACACAAGCTGTGTCTCTCGCTTATAAGAGCCGCCAAATCTTTTGTTGTAAAAAATATTTAATAATTAAAAAAAATTAAAAAAAAACGATGACGGAATGTAATGAAGAATCTTTCAATGAATTATACGCGGATGCTTTATCTGATTGTCCGAGTGATTATGAATCAAATTGTGCCGGTGACATAAGATAAATTTTCAGTAAAATTGCAGGTCAACTATGTGTTAATGCAATTGTAAAATTGAGCTTGTAAGCCTAAAAATACATATGTTTACATGGCTGTATTGTAATCTGCAATTGGAAATATTCTTCCTCTTT
>CM063508.1:75993491-76008491 GCA_032207245.1 Pardosa pseudoannulata | reverse complement strand
TGGGCTAAGTTTTACGTGGGAGCAGAGGCTGCGAAAGAACCTCGATCAGGATCGGCCCCCGGTATTTATATCCTCGGGAGAAACTGGAATATTCTAGAAAGTACTAGGTACAAACGGTCGCCAAGAAAGTCACCAAGTCGCCAAATTTGGCGATAAATCGCCAAACTTGGCGCCAAAATTTAGTCTCCAAAAACATCGCCTACGAGCCAATATCTCGCCGAATACATGATTTACCCATTATAATACACAGTATACGGCAAAAATACATGCCAACTTGAGAAATTTGTAACATTATTGTTACGAACTTCAAAGCTGGGTTCGGGGGTTGAATGAACTTTAAGTAAGACAGCATGAAAAAAATAATTTATTGGCAATCAGTTGGAAAATGCAATGTCACAAAAGCATCAAAGTTTCTGCACACTCGTACAAAACTTACAAAATTATCGCGAATTAACTCGAGCATAATGCCGTGGACTTCCGTACCTCTTTCCGCATAAAACAAAACGGAAACACCGGTGAAACAAAACACACCGTGTGTACTCTGTAAACGGAGAAATCTACTTAACGACGACTGTTATCTATTGAAGAGTTGACCGAGGTACCTTTGCCGAAAGCCTTATCAACTGTTGTAAGTTATGAATTCATAACCAAGTGTCCAGTGTTTTAAGATAAAAACAATAAATATAAAAATGCAGGTCTTAATGATGGGATGAGATAAATTGCTAGGCCCTTAACAAGTTAATAAATTAAGATGATGACGACTCTGTTTCTTCAGGAGGTAGGTCAACTGGATTGCCTGGGCCGAGCCCTCTAATCGAGAGATTTCTAACAGTAAGCATAAAATGATAACGAGCTGAAAATAAAACAACTAAAAAAGGAAAGAGGGGATAGGGAGGTGGATACGTGAGTTCAGGACACAAAACTATATAGTAGAAAGTTTAGGGATAGAAATAAAACACATATTTTTGCGACCAGGGACATCCGTACAAAAACCATGAAGTAAACATTTTTATTGAAATAAAAATCAGAAATTGAAATCACGAGTTATAGCTGGGCAGGCACCCTACTGGATGCACCACGCCATCAAGGTCTGAGAAGACTTGATAGTGATGATATCAGAGTTACTTTCTGTTGGAGAAAAATGCATAATATGCTCCTCCTTCTCAGAGAAAGCGGAGAGCCGAGTCGGAACGATATAGAAATATTGGGAAAGATACGAATTATGATGTATGACCATTTTTAAGATATTTTAAAACTTTTTTCTTACATTTTGTAACGACTCTGTTTGAGACTCAGCCTGCCTTATATGGGCCCAAAGAAACTGCTGGTATATTCCAGAAACCGGAACGGAAGTTGTCATGTATCGCCTCACTTGGCAACATTTGGAGACACTTGGCGATATTTGGCGACGAACTTGGTGACAGAAATAAGTTGCCAAAACTGACACCAACGAGCCGGTATCTCGCCAATTTGGCTACTCAATGTGTTTGTTTCTAATTTACTGATTTGTGGATGCAACTTTGCTATTGGTACTATTAAGAAAATTGAAGGATGGAGCATCAAGTACTTTGTAAACAAACCAGTATTGATGCACAAGTGAATCACATGAGTAATCTAATAAAATAGTGCACAGTATCCGGGGAAAATAGCTCTTGACTAGGTACTGTCGTCAAAGTCTGCAGTAGTACATGAAATAAGTGACGACCTCAGCTTGTTATTGTATATCAAGGAGTTAATCTTGAAGCACCAGTACAATTATATTCCCAATTCAGCAACAAGTTAAAACTAAAAATATAAATTGCTGGATCTTTTAGAAAACTAAACTCTAAAAAGTTTTAAAATATTTTCAGAAACTTAGATAGTATTTAACACGTTGACGGACAGTAGGAACAAGTGAAGTTCGGAAATTAACACTATATGTTTTTGAAATTTTTAGGATATTAGAAGTACAGTTTTACTCTTTCTGCTTAAATAAACTTAACTTTGATTAATTCAGCATCTTTAATTAGGCTGCGGCTATAACCGTCATAGCGACAGCGGACTATAAACACTAATTAATTGGACGATGGTGGCTATAATAACAAAAATTTAAAAATGTAAATGACAGGTTTAATGACTCAAATGAGCAAATGTTTTGTGTGCAAAAAAGTATTTTTGGAAGTTTTACAAGAAATGTTAGTTTATAATCAAACAAAAATAAATAAATGACAAAAAAATGTATTATAATTTTATAATTATTACACATTATATTGGGTGTAGAAAATGAAATCAAATCTAAAAAATTGTTTCCAAAATATGACACTAGGCTTATACTTGTATGCCGGTAAAAGCACATTTGTGCCTTTATAGCCGTAGTGCCTAAAAACGACCGTTTCGTTTTGGACTGCTATTGCCGTCATGCCGCACAGTGAACTTCGCTTTGACGGCTATAGACGCAAGTGTTCATCAACGTGTTAACCCTCCTAGTGGAACACACCGATTAAAAAAAGTCTCCAAAAATTACGCTAAAGGTTTATTGTTCAATGGCCAAAGCGTTCTATGATTTTTTACTTTACCCTTTGTCGACTAAAATGGAATACGGGAAACCCACCCTCTTTCCTGTCCCTTTACTTCCGGTTATAAATAGATATATAAATAGATATTATAGATTGTTAATTTTTAATACACATAAAGCTCGTTAAGTCTCGAAGATCATCCTATAAGAAATAATGGATTATAAAAGTACAAATAAAAGTATTCTTTAAGAAAATTATTTATATTTTTTTACGAAAGTTATCCAAGATATTTAAGTGGTACAATTAGGGATACATCTGTTACCACAAACGAAATACTTCGAAATAGAGAGTTACAAAGCCATAAAAAGCTATCAGAGTCTTTGTATATAATGGAGTAGGGGTGCATCCCTCAATAAATGTCAGTCGAAGAGGAATGCAGTTTATAAACAATCGATCTGACCCTCCTACCTCAAACACTGGCAGAAATGTACATTACATCCATTTTCGAAACGTTTTTGGAGCTCGAAAATTGTATGTGACAACCGCTTTGAAGACATCATCGGTTTGGCGGAATTGTACATGCGAACCGCTTAGAGGGTTAATATATTAGATTAACCATGAAGTTTTAAATAATTAATTTTTAACTGACTGTAATACCATGCACTGAAATTTCTTCCCATAACTACAAAATTATCTCGATCAGTTAGAGCAAAACTACTATTTTTTTATCGGTCTAAATATTTTAACGAAATAAAAAAGGGTGCTTGCCACATTTAACCTATCGTGACGTGTAAATATCGTATGATTCAGTCTATTTTAGAGCAAGTGTTCTCGTTCTCACGAAATCCGAGCAACGAAATGTCGTGCCAGAATGAGCTCAGTATTTGTAGAGGGGGGAACCGAGAAACATAAGAGCGAAAAGCATGTAACGCTATCTGCCTCTTGGTAGCTCAGCACGCATTTGCTTAATGGAACTTTTTTGATTCGGTCAACATTCCAAGTACGTCCGGTAAATCAATCAATTGCTAGGGGAAAGAGAGTGGTACGGTGAGAATATAAAAAGCTTACTCGCTCAGGGAAAGACGTGTTTAATTAATGTGAATTCTATAACTTTGCTGTAAGATGAAATATGTGAGGAAAACCTGTGTACGATACTAAATTTCATTTATATAACTACTGGTTAGACGATATATAAAGTAATTTGTGATCTAGATGTTTAGGAGTATATTAAATTTGGAAAAGTTCTAAATAATTGTTATCACTTAAAGGTACTGGGAACATTGAAGTGGGAATTTGTAAATTAATAACTTTAGGTGATTTTGCCTGATTTGGATATTTTATTATATTTATGGCTGCTTAATTAATACACCGATTAAAAAAAGTCTCCAAAAATTACGCTAAAGGTTTATTGTTCAATGGCCAAAGCGTTCTATGATTTTTTACTTCACCCTTTGTCGACTAAAATGGAATACGGGAAACCCACCCTCTTTCCTGTCCCTTTACTTCCGGTTATAAATAGATATATAAATAGATATTATAGATTGTTAATTTTTAATACACATAAATCTCGTTAAGTCTCGAAGATCATCCTATAAAAAATAATGGATTATAAAAGTACAAATAAAAGTATTCTTTAAGAAAATTATTTATATTTTTTTACGAAAGTTATCCAAGATATTTAAGTGGTACAATTAGGGATACATCTGTTACCACAAACGAAATACTTCGAAATAGAGATTTACAAAGCCATGAAAAGCTATCAGCGTCTTTGTGCATAAGGGAGTAGGGGTGCATCCGTCAATAAATGTCAGTCGAACAGGGATGCAGTTTCTAAACAATCGACCTGACCCTCCTACCTCAAACACTGGCAGAAATGTACATTACATCCATTTTCGGAACGTTTTTGGAGCTCGAAAATTGTACGTGACAACCGCTTTGAAGACATCATCGGTTTGGCGGAATTGTACATGCGAACCGCTTAGAGGGTTAATATATTAGATTAACCATGAAGTTTTAAATAATTAATTTTTAACTGACTTTAATACCATGCACTGAAATTTCCTCCCAAAGCTACAAAATTATCTCGATAAGTTAGAACAAAACTACTATTTATTTTTATCAGTCTAAATATTTTAACGAAATAAAAAGGGGTGCTTGCCACATTTAACTTATCGTGACGTGTAAATATCGTATGATTCAGTCTATTTTAGAGCAAGTGTTCTCGTTCTCACGAAATCCGAGCAACGAAATGTCGTGCCAGAATGAGCTCAGTATTTGTAGAGGGGGGAACCGAGAAACATAAGAGCGAAAAGCATGTAACGCTATCTGCCTCTTGGTAGCTCAGCACGCATTTGCTTAATGGAACTTTTTTGATTCGGTCAACATTCCAAGTACGTCCGGTAAATCAATCAATTGCTAGGGGAAAGAGAGTGGTACGGTGAGAATATAAAAAGCTTACTCGCTCAGGGAAAGACGTGTTTAATTAATGTAAATTCTATAACTTTGCTGTAAGATGAAATATGTGAGGAAAACCTGTGTACGATACTAAATTTCATTTATATAATCACTGGTTAGACGATATATAAGGTAATTTGTGATCTAGATGTTTAGGAGTATATTAAATTTGGAAAAGTCTTAAATAATTGTTATCACTTAAAGTTACTAGGAACTTTGCAGTGTGAATTTGTAAATTAATAACTTTAGAGGATTTTACCTGATTTGGATATTTTATTTTATCTAAGGCTGCTTAATTAATATTTTGTATATCCTAATAAAACGGTATTATATATATATATATATATATATATATATATATATATATATATATATATATATATATATATATATATATATATATATATATATAATACCGTTATATATATATATGTATGTGTGTGTGTGTGTGTGTGTGTGAGGAAATTCTCAGTGGCTTTCAAAACTTAAATCAAGGACTAAAAATTCCCTCGTCATTTTGCGTTTTTAACCGCTAACCTAAATTGGTCACTGGGGCTACAGTTTACGCCCTCAGAGAAGGAGTCCGACCAATTATAATCCTACATGACCCATGAGGAACATTTCAATATATAACATTATTAGTTGAAATTTATAGAGCTGTAATATCGTTAACAAAACCTACATTCCCTTTCAAATAGCCTTGTGTTTACAGAACCTTATTTTAAAGCTATCTACCAGCCACTTCCTTACCTTTTTTTTATCATTATTATCCCCCTCATTTATTTATTGCACTCTCTTCTTTTCTCTTCTTTTAAAACTTATTGAAGCAAATAAAAAAACGAAGGCCTTCTAAACAAACTATTTTACGGGACAGAAAATGAGGAATATTGATGAAGAATCAAATAATGACGCAATTATATTAAACAAACAATTGGATATATTAGATTACAAACAACTCAGTTGAGAACAGAATGGAGAACTGCCCCTTACTGGTGGGACACAGCTTTTATATACAGTCAGAACATTCTAGAAAGGCCTACCTCAATTAGTAAAGTTCTAGAATCCTCTAGATTTGGTACAAATAACAAATAACATTAATTTCAATTAAAATTCCAGTCTTTGGACAAACTTCCCTGACGGGGAGTCGATGGTCTACCAACCAAGCTACGGCGAATAGTAGAAATTTTGAAATCTAATATGTTTTTTATACATTTCTCATTGTTATATCATCTTAAAAATTTGTCACAGTGTCCTAAATGTAGCAAAGTATATTATAAATTGAAAAATCGATATTTCGTCAAAACATGGGTACCGAATCCGTTTTATGTAGTTTTTAACACGTTACAAATTAATTGCAGAGCAGCAATTAATGATAAAATATTTTATATTTTTTTATCACTTATCCCTTTGATGGGCCATTTATTTTTCACTCCACGTTTCCAAACTTTCAAAACAGAGCTGCTAATTTTATTCAATCGATCGAACAATTGATGACAACGAAAAACCGAAGAGGGAATCAGTCTTCCGGTCGTTTCAATAACAAGATCAATATATTATAATGGGTTTTGTGCTTCCCACATGTGTATTTTGTAAGATCGTGTAGGTGGGAAGTAATCTTCTCACGCCCCTCGAAAGGGTTAAAGCACACAAAAGCATTTAAGCCGTATGTGTAAGTTCCGTATTTACTTGTGTATAACGAGTACTTTAAAAAATATTAAGAGTTTATTAATAACTCGGGGCTCGAGTTTTACACAAAAAAGGATTTTACCGCTATTTTCGTGAAAAGGGGTATGAAGTCCTCTTATAAGTTATGTGACTTTATACATATAAATGAATATTAACTAAAATATAACTAAAAAGATAACACTAAACTTTTGTTATTAAAAACCAGTTATTTAAATTCAATCTTTTGAATTTTTTGTGAATTTTTTAAGAATTTCTCATTTTAAGAATTTCTCTCTTCCTTTTCCCATAATTTTGAATTTTCATTTCTTAAAAATATTTTTGGACACACTTTGATATTTATTTATAAAATGATGGAATAGTTGATTTGTAGGACGTGTTTATGTCTGTTGCTTGAATATTTGGAAAAAGTAGTCTTTTCCAAATTTAAATTGAGTTTTAATAGTTGAATCTTGAAATAGGTAAGCAGGCGTAGTTTAGAAGTGTTTGGTAAAATCTTGTAAGAATCGGAAAAATTAATTAACATTATTAATTGAGCTGTATAACGAAATTACTACTTAAAAGTATTGATATTAAACCATTCCGAAGGATTTAATTTCCTGATGAATTAATTTAAAATCAGAAGATTCATGAAAGGTTTTTTTCGTTTTTTTTTTCTTTTACTTACAGTTTAATTTCTATACAACTGATAGTTTTTGATAGTTTTTTTTTTAATTTTTAGTATAATTTTTTTACATAAATCTTTATTAAAATTTTAAATTCTTTTTACCTTTTTAGTCTTTAGCTCTATATATGAAAATGTATAAAATAACAGATACTTTATGAAAATATAGTACAAGTTTTATATTAAGTAAACCTTGCAATTAAAGAGAACATAATTTTAAAATATGTAAAAATATAGTATAAAATATGAATGAACGATATATAATGATTTGGTTAATTCATTTAAATTAAGACTGCATATAATATAAATAAATAAATAAAATGACATTTTAAATTGGAAACATTAAGAGTCAATAATAAAATTATGTAAAACTTTTGTAATGATAAAAAAAAATACTGTAATAATTACAAAAAATGCATAAAAAAAAGAAATATCGTGAAATATATGCTTGAAAAAAAATGTAACAAGAGTAAAAACTATTTAAATTTGAATCTATCAACATGAGAAATTTTGAAAATCCTGCAATATTGCAGTAGTATGTACAAATTTCAGAAATATTGTTCTAAATAAAGTTGGGTGGTGGATGTAAATATACCAGACCACCATAGTATTTTCAACCATAAACCCCATTTGGTGGTTAGTTGTGGTCCTAAGGATCAATCAGTCTTTAGATCTATACATTCGTTATTCTTCACTTAGAATGACCTTAGATAAATTATTTTACATTGCCGTACAATTTATACGAATGAAAAAATCTATCAAAAATTCTAGCTCAATTAAAAGTCGTAAAAATTTTACTATAATATTTCTGACAGAAAACAGAATGAATGATTTTCCAAAAGTAAAATGGTCCGTTTTTAAACCGAAATCATTATTTTGCGAGTACGGAGTACTGCAAAGAAGCAATATTAACAGGCAAAGTAAAAGAACGAAATAAAATTATACATTTTCTACTGAATAACCTAAAATTTAAAACGTTTACTCAAATGTTATAATTCATCCTATAATGTTATAATGCATGCGAAAATAGAAAAATGTATGCCTAGAGAGTGACATATTTTTAAACTATTTATCAGGGAATCTAAAAATAAAATTCACATTTTAACTGGTATTTCCATGCCTTTTATCCAAAGTCTAGACTTGACTATAAATTAACTTTACATCACACTAATAGATCATTGTGCACATTTATTGAACATTATTTATTAGTATCAAAATGTATTGCTACCAAATATATGTTTATACTTCAAGAAGAAGGACAATTTATGCCTCTAAAGAGTGATTTTTACTTAAATATACGATATTTTATTACAAAATTGGGCAACATATCATTCTATTATTAATAAAAGAAAATAACTAGTAATATAGTTAGGAATTTAATGTACAGTCTTTGAAATGTGTAGATACTTAGTAGTTATTAATAATTTTCTGTGTTTAGTTTGTCTTTCGCTTATTAACACGGAAATATAGGATTTGGAAGTAAATTAATGAACTAATAGTCTAATGGATTGTCATGCTTCATTAATGCAATAAACAAACAAATGCATTTTGAACCAAAGCTACCAAGGCACAAGTTTAATGGTTGTGAAAAATAGAAAACATGTCTCTTGTCTCCAAGTTAAGTCATTAATTTAAATTTGAATACAAAAGGCATAAAAGATTACAGGAAGTGTAATTGAAACAAGGAGTAGTTAGATTAAGATATTTTACTCGTGTTATTTTTTGGTGAAACATTTTATTTAATTTTCTCTGTTGTTAATTAGTAATTAAGAGATGATTTGAAACAATTTTTATGAGAAAATTAATTTACTCAGGTATAGCTACTGAAAACGGTACAAAAGTTTAATCAAAATTTGTTTGTTGTTTGTCTTAAATGTAAATTTAGAAGAATATTAAGACGTTTCTATAATAACTATTTATGGGTATGTGAATATAAAACAAAGAACCGATTCATTTGACAACTGTTTAAGTAATTTGATGTTAGACAATGATCGAATCTGTAGAGATTAACGCAGTTATACAAAACACGTTGCTGTAGTTTGAAACGTAGCTAATATAATACAAATATGAGTATTTGTAGATTAGAAGAATTTAGAAGAATATCAAAGACGTTCTCTATTTAACTATTTATGTTGTATTCGAGAATATAAAACAAAGAACCGATTCATTTTGAAAAACTTTTTGGTTTAAGTAATGACAATGATCGAATCTGTAGAGTTATTATACTTAGGTACAAACACGTTGCCGTAGTTTGTCTTTTCAAATCCGTAGCTAATTTACATTGAGTATTTTAATTAGTAAATTTAGAAGAATATCAAAGACGTTCTCTATAATAACTATTTATTGGTATTCGAGAATGTAAAACAAATCACCGATTTATTTTGAACAACTTTTTGGTTTAAGTAATTTGATGATAGACAATTATCGAATTAGTAGAGTTCTTATTATCGGTACCGTAGTTTGTGTTTTCAAATCGCGTTACTAATGTAATACAAATATGAGTATTTGTAGAATTAGAAGAAATTTAGAAGAATATCAAAGACGTTCTCTATTATAACTATTTATGTGGGTATTCAAAAATGTAAAACAAATCACCGATTTATTTTGAACAACTTTTTGGTTTAAGTAATTTGATGATAGACAATTATCGAATCTGTAGAGTTATTATACTTAGTTTACACAAACACGTTGCCGTAGTTTGTCTTTTCAAATCCCGTAGCTAATATAATACAAATATGAGTATTTGTAGAATTAGAAGAAATTTAGAAGAATATTAAAGACAATCTATATATTAACTATTTACAAGGGTATCCAAAAATGTAAAACAAATCACCGATTTATTTTGAACAACTTTTTGGTTTAAGTAATTTGATGATAGACAATTATCGAATTAGTAGAGTTCTTATTATCGGTACTGTAGTTTGTGTTTTCAAATCGCGTTGCTAATGTAATACAAATATGAGTATTTGTAGAAGTTAACAGCTATAAGCAGTAGGATTCGCTCTTAGTAGCTATCATGTAGCAAAATATTTTCAGTAGCTCTGCAAAAACAATCTAAGGACTTTGATTCGCATCCTGTAAATATGATTTTACAGTTAGTAAATATTTAAAATTCATGTTTTGAAACTTATACAAGGAAAAGTAATTTCTGTAGAAGTACAAATTATGTTTAAAGTAGATTTTTCTAACACGTTAACATGTACATATTGAAAAAAAATAGCGTATTCAATTTAAGAATCTTTTTCCCGTTGGATACTATCCGTATTTCTGTGATAGCAAAAATTTTCAACCAATTAAAGGTCTTATCACAAGTTAACCTGAACTAAAATAAATCGGTTAAAAATTTTTTTTTGATATAATACAAATAGTTGTCACATTCTTTTCCAGTAAAACGATGCATAAACAAACAGGACCGTGTTGACATTAGGCTTTAACACTGTCATTAACGCAACTGGAAAAATTTTAATGTTTCTTTTATTTTTCTTTATTTTTTGAAAATTGACTCGTTGAACTTTTAAACAGTATACTGGACTTTTCTGTTAACTACAACAAACAGAAAACAAAATGTATAAAGAGGTTTTATATTCAACACAGTAGAATGTAGGATGAGCAATACATTTTCTTTGGAAAGAAGTCTTAATCAATATATGCTCTACAATCTGACATAACGTCCCCATCTTTTTAGATTGAATGTATAGTTTCAATGCAGATTAAAATTATAGATATGAAAGTTACTCTATAATGGACCGTGCGCTGATAAGGGTTCCTGTTTCTACAATCATTCAACATCCAAAGTGTTTAACACACGGAATCAACTTTCAACCATGGGTTCAGATCTCATTAAGTCAGGGGTTGCAAAATATTGATAGGAGAACTTCATGTCAAACCAAACAAAACGCTCATTTAACATTTGCAAAGTAAGTATACATTAAGAGCCAGTTCATTTTCGTTCGTCATAAGATCCCAAATTTCCTTTTTCCTTGTCAATCACTATCTCGACTAATCAACTTTCAGATATTAACCATACCACTCCAAACAAACCAAAACTTTTATATGAACCAATGTACGAGTTTAATTGCTTAAAATCAAAGGAAGTAATCCTTTATGGACTACCCTTTGTGTGATTAAATATCATTATATGAAAATTCTTTGAGAAAAGAGTCCTGAATGTTTACTATATGTCTGTACTTTAACAAAATTTAACCTAAAGGCATCTAAATCATATTGAATATCACTTCTTTATGAAGAGAAGAACCTCAAGAGTACAATCTATTCCCTTTTCCCCTCATTACAATCTAAATTTGATATTTTTTCTCCTCTGTTTATTTCCATTTTCACGAAATACGAAATTTTGACCCTCAAAGCTGATTTTACAATTTTGAGCGAACAACTGGTCCACGGAAATACCACAGGAATGCCGAATAACTTATTTGTGTGGTTGGTTTTGGTTTTTTGGGAGCGCTACGGTCTACTTTTTTCAACACGAGGGCTAATGAGATTGGGATCTACAGCCTAAAGCCGATTCCGAACGGCTACAAACATCCATCCCATAGTGGGATTCGAACTCACGAACTCCGGTTCCGAAGGCCAGCTCCCTAACCATTCGGCCATCATTTGGCCTTATTTGTGTGGAAAAATGCGCATTTGTCTCGATTGAGAAAGTCAAATTTGTTCGTGATGATCAGAGCAGTTTTAATGAAGTGTACAATGAAGTGTTTAAAGACTTGGTTGTCAAGTGTCCGCATAATTTACTGAGTTTTGCAGTAGCAAAAGCATTTGGGCTAATTTTCTTTAATTTTTCATGTAATTTTGGTAAGTCACAAAAACTTTAGAAGACCGGATCTTTGTTACCATCATCAACATACTTTGTTTCCGTTGTGTAGCATATCTATTGTAATTCCATATAAATATCTATTGTAATTTATTTATTTAACTCCAGTTTTAATTCCATATCATTATGAGTTAAAGAAACTCAATTTAATATAGCAATTTCTTAAGTTTTCCCCTCAGTATAATCCTGAATTGCAATTTTACTCCTTTGTCCATTTCCAATCTCACGGATTCAGGGATTCCTACATCCCCAGGATCAGGGTTACTTACTCATATGTACACACACATACATATACATATAGTGTATGTGTGTGTGAGTGAGTGAGTACAGCAAAAATATCTGCCCACAATTACAATGAAGATTAACCCCTATTATATACTTTGTCTGGGCTTACTGGAAAAAAGGAACTCAATTTAAATGCAGTCGTGACATTACAACTCCAACCTTTTTGGAATTTCAAATTTATTAAAGATAAAAAAAAACAACAGTTGAACCAACCGTTTCCACAGGACAAAAGTTTTGCATCGAATGGTACAAGCAAATGTACATCTTTCAACTATGTCGAACCCTAAAACGAGCGAGTGACGTAATTTTGCTGATGAGACTAGAGACTGTTCAGTGATTTTTGGGACTCAATAGTGAAACTTGATCATTTAAGGTAGATCAAAAACTACGCAGGTAGCCTTTTAGTTTTTAAAGAATTGAAATCATTTTAATGGGACATCTGAAAATGTGGTCAGGGAACAGAAAATTAGCATTTATCCCAGCTTTGGTTTTGAGAAACGGGTAAAAAGTATTTATGATGGAGAACACTCTTTTATGTGGTATTTTACGGCTAGGAAATTAGTTATTAATAAATGAAAAGAGGGAAAAAGAGAATTTTATGCATTTATTTTAGGTGAAATAATTTTGGATGTATTATAAATAACTATATTATTATTTGTATGTACATATATATACATTTAAGGAAAAATAATCTAGATTCGGAATCTAATGTGTGTATCTTGTATAAAATCCCAAAGACGGCTCTCATTAAAGTCCTAAAAAATTCTCAGGGGTTTTCAAATCTGAAATCAAGGTAAAAAACGTGTCCTTTTTTTCCCTTTTTAACCCCTAATCTAAATTGACCACTGAGGCTACAGTTCACACATTCGGGAAAGGGGTTCTACCTAATTAAACGTTATACTGCCCTACCGGCCAATTTAGAAAATTCCAGAACAAAAAGGAGATGCACTCTGTCGGAGACAGATTTTTCCACAGATTTTGAGAGATTTTCCCATAGATATTGATCCAGATGTTATTAAGCCTTTTACTTAAAACTTCATGTTAGCTGTACTATCAGTTTGTCCCGAAGACAATAAAGTTATAAACTATCCACCAACGTTCTGCTAATATAAGTCTTTGACTAAAACGGTGTCCGTTTTATGGCCATGACTGCAACCACTCATCGTGAAGTTCGTCATGTTACATACATATATACACACATACAAACACATATAAAGACATATATGTGTATGTATAATGTATAACTAGCTATTGGGATACATGAAAAAAACAAAATTTAGAAAACTAATATTCCGTTCACAGCCTCTGACGTATTGTTGTAGGTCTTATTTCAATTATTTCTATGGTGTCACCAAATGAACTTTTAATCCATAAATCTATAACAATTTTCGCCTCTTTTTCTAATAAAAACACGTTTTCCTTTACTAACACTATACAATTACGGTATGAAGGCAGATTAGACGGCAATTGTACAGAAACTTCCTTACACTACATAAATAGAGAATAAAAAAGACCTCAATATAGAAGATTGATCACTTTCGCGCGTCAAGTCGATTCTCAGTCCAATTATAAGTGAGTCTGGTATTATTTCATGGATATATTATAAATAACTAAATAAATATTTGTATGTACATATATATACATTTAAGGAAAAGTAAACTAGATCCGGAAATTAATGTACGTATTTTGTATAAAACCCCAAAGACGGCCCTCATTAAGGCCCTAGAAAATTCTAAGGGGTTTTCAAATCTAAAGTCAAGGGCAAATAAAAAACCGCTTCCCTTTGCTTTCCCCTTTTTAATCCCTAATATAATTTGACCACTAGGGCGACAGTTCACGCCCTCGGGGAACGGTGTCTACCTAATTAAAACGTTATACTGACCTACCGGCCAATTTAGAAAATTCCAGAACAAAAAGAAGATGCACGGAAAAAAAGGACATTTTTCCCAGAGATTTTGAGAGATTTTCCAGATGTTATTAATCTTTTTACTTAAAACTTCCTGTTAGCTGCACTCTCAGTTTGTCCTGAAGATAATAAAGTGGTAAACTATCTGCCAACGTTCTGCTAATATGAATCTTTGATAAAATGGTGTCCTTTTTATGGCCATGACTGCAACCACCCATCCAGAAGTACGTCATGTTAAATACACACACACACATATATATATATATATATATATATATACATATATATATATACATGCACACATATATACATACATATATATATGTATTTATAATGTATAACTAGCTATTATGATACATGAAGAAAACAAAACTTAGAAAACTAATATTCCGTTCAAAGCCTCTAACGTATTGATGTCAGTCTTATTTCAACTATTTCTATGGTGTCACCAAATGAACTTTTAATCCATAAATCTATAACAATTTTCGCATCTTTTTCTAATAAAAACACGTTTTCGTTTACTAACACTGTACAATTACGGTATGAAGGCGGAGTAGACGGCAATTGTACCGAAACTTCCTTACACTACATAAATAGAGAATAAAAAAGACCTCAATATAGAAGATTGATCACTTTCGCCCGTCACGTCGATTCTCAGTCCAATTATAAGTCAGTCTGGTAT
>CM063508.1:75975991-75988491 GCA_032207245.1 Pardosa pseudoannulata | reverse complement strand
ATATATATATATTATATATGTGTATATATGTATATATATGTTTACACACACACATATATATATATATATATACATATATATATATATATATATATATATATATACATATATATATATATATATATATATATATACATACATACATATATATATATATATATATATATATATATATATATATATATATATATATATATACATATATATATTTATATATATTTTTATTTATATTTATATGTATGTACATACATATATATTTTTTTCTATGCATAATGTAAAAAAGATATTGGGGGATTACAGAGGGTTTGCTTTCTACCGAGTCGCGAAAAGCCATATATATTTTTATATGACAAACGCGCATTTTAGTACAATTTCATATGGTAATTAAATTGTTTAAAAAACTAAACAACCGCTTATTTCGCTTATGTTTTTATTCACTATAATTAGATTATCCGTTACCTTTTTGGAATACCATTTCATCGCGTAGAAAGAGAAGGAGTTATAAATAATCCTTTCTACATGGCTTTCAGGTTAATTTTTTCTTCAGAATAGTTCTTTACATGACTCTACTCCATTTGAATTGCAAATGACGGTTAAGTAGCCCGAACGTTTGAAGATATTTTCAGTGTAACTAACATTTAGTGGTTGTACAAATATTTCGCCATTGTTATTCTTTTTAAAAAATATTGATATAATGCGTTTCTAGGAAAAAATACACATGGAGATTAAGATTAATGAATTTAAGAGAGTTTTCGAATTTTCAAATTAAAAAAAAAACCTAAAATACTCTCATAATTATTCTCAATGAATTGCATTTCTACTATATAATGCAAATACTTACACACATGTATTCATCTTCATATATATGTATGAGGGCATGCGTGCGAAATATGTTTCTTTATATATAAAATTTTTCTGTGTGTTTGTAATAGAACTCCTCCAAAATGGCTGGACTGAATTTGATGAAATTTTGTGTATGTAATTAAGTTGATTTGAGAATGGTTTAGATTTACAATTTGATCAGATAAAAAAATTTTTTTTCATTAAAAATCCAGAATTGCGGGCTTATTGAAATTATTATGATGCCGCTAGAAACTCTTCATTGCCAACGTATCTGTGGCGCAGCGGTCAGTGCAATGGGCTTCAGTACGAGAAGCCCCAGTATCGAATCCCCGTACAGGCGATGTGGGAATTTTAATTTAATCTAATAACGTTTGTGATGACAGTACGCGTGGTGGCGGTAAGTATTTTTAACATAAATTTTTCTTTACTTTTCCATCCAAACGGTCAAGTTTATAATTTATTTAAAACCATTTTACAATTTTTGGATGTACAGCATTATAACAGGACAATGTTTGTCGGGTCATCTAGCATACAAAAATGTCTTATAGCGTTAAGAAATTCCACCATACTAGCTTTAATTTTAAACATTTCAAAATCCCGAAAAATAAATTTCTAACAAATTTTTGAATATACAGAACTCAAAATTCAGACTGTTTGTGTTGAATTTTCTGATTTAAAACAAATTCAATTTTAAAACACATGAAATTCTTAAGGTTAATTTTGATTGCGAAATTGCTGAATAAAACCGTTATTCCTAAATTAAATTAAATTGTCTAATTGAAAATTTATGAAAAACATATTTGGGCAAAATTCCTCGGGTAGTTTTACTAAAGAAATTTTTTATTTTTATAATAAAGCAATTTCATGCAACGTCTTGAACGGCTTTAAAAGTTTCCCATTCATTTTCATACTTACGATAACTAATAGGTAACCAATAAGTTGCTCTTTTGTTTGAAATTAAAGCCATAAACATCATAAGTTGAGATGTGCACTGCTGCTTAAAATTTATCTATTTTAGGCAATTTTAATGCTTTAATATTTTTAAAAATTACACCTGGGGTTTGAACAATAAATTTTCAGAAATAAAAAAGCAAAATGCGTTTGATTTCTCCGTATGTTTGCTGCGTATATGTTTAAAATATTTGGTTTAAAACCTTTATAAAAAGTTGCATTTCGACCATAATTCAAATATAAATTTTTAAATCCTTTTTTATAGTTTTTCCTCTTTAGAAGCAATAGTTGTTGGTACGCATACCTTATATTATATATATATATATATATATATATATATATATATATATATATATTTTCCTTTCTTAAAGTTTTCTGAATATGAGATCTGTAGGACCAATAACATTACTTAATTTTTTATAAAAAAAACATTTTTACATTCGCTTATGTAGTACAGTGAGCTAGATTGACAGCCAACCACTGTGCTGAGATTAATCACATGATTAAGAATAGAATTTAAGTTACATAAAGAACTTATAAAAATAGTTAATTCTAAGTAGAAATAAATTTGGTCTTCTAGAAGTCATGAAAGATTGCCACAATTAAAAAAGTAACAAAGGCTTTTCTCCGAAGGTTGTAATTTTAAGTATGAAATATCCAAAAATTTATTTTAGAATATAATTATAAGTTGGCTAGTTATGGTTAAATATCCTGATATATGTATATATAAGAAAAAAAAATAATTACTGCCCCTCAAGTTCAAAATTCTTCCAGTTCACGTTCTACTTTTCTTAATCTTCACTCTCCCATCTTTCTAAAATAAATCAATTATATGAAACTGGAATTCTATCAACGCTTTCCCATATTAAGGTCAAATTAATAATTGTTACGTAAGGCTCTTTCCCTTCTCTAACCAGCTCCAAGAGAATACTGAATATCCCTACAATCTTTAAGCCGTTGTTTGTGTCTTTGCCTCCAATTTTTAATTAGACACAAAAGAAACGCTGATTTTAAAACTCTTTGTCATGAGTAGCTATATTACCAGTTTTTCCCTTAAGGATACATTTTCGCAGATCAAACAGATGCACATTTGTCTTTTCTCTGTGTAAGATGCGTCCTCCAGTTGTCCGTCATTAAGATGAAAATAAATTGTTTTTACGAAGAATTACTACTGGTCTTGAACTCTAAGTGAAAGCCTTTATTGTCACGATGTTGCATCTGAGTTACACTGCCAAGAAAGCAATGCCAAATGAAATTATGGGATTTTTCTTCCATGTGATCGCTGCAAAATATTTTCACGAGTTACATACTTATGTATACATAGCCACTTTTGCAGAAATATCCCTGCTGCAGAAGAATATGAAAATAAAACTGAAACCCTTGCTGTTATCAAGAAATGGTTGATACCTATCTTTCCCTTCTCGAAATTTATCTTTATTACATTTTCTCATTTCGCAGCGGAAAAGCGTAACGGAAATTTTCGGTCTTATCTAAGCTCATTTTTTCTTCTCTCTCTTCGATGTAATAAAAGGTTACAGATACTGAATAAAGAGTGTCACTTTTGCATTTTCATATACAACAGTTGTGTTATACATCTCCATGTTATTTAAAGTAAGAATCACAGATATAAATAAAGAAGAATATACCAGAAAACTTTACGGGAGAAACAAGCCACTCAAAATTTAAATTTTTTATTCTTGAATTCCGTGTTATAATTTTCTTTCTATGTATGTGCTAATGCTTTAATATTTTTTAAAATTCCACCTGAGGTTTCAGCAATACATTTTGAGAAATAAAAAAGCAAAATACGTTTTGTCTCTCCGTATCTTTGCAGTGTATATGTTTAAAATCTTTGTTTTAAAACCCTTATAAAAAGTTGTATTACTTCCATAATTCAAATATAAATTTTTAAATCCTTTTTTTATGGTTTTTCTTCTTTAGAAGCAATAGTTGTCGGTATTCAAATCTTATGTTATATAACATTTTTCCTATATTAAATTTTAGTGCCAATGAGAACTGTAGCACCGATAGCATTACTTTATTTAAAAAAAATATTTTTACATTCGCTTATATAGTACACTGAGCTAGATTGACAGACAATCAGTGTGCTGAGATTAATCACATGATTAAGAATAGAATTTAAGTTACATAAAGAACTTATATAAGAATAGTTAATTCTAAGCAGAAATAAATTCAGTCTTCTAGAAGTTCCGAAAGATTGCCACAATTAAAAGAAAAACAAAGGCATTACTCCGAACGTTGTAATTTTAAGTTTGAAATCGCCAAAAAATTATTGTAGGGTATAATTATAAGTTGCCTAGTTATGGTTAAAATATCCCTATTATGTATATATAAGTAAAAAATCTTCCAGTTCCCGATCTACTTTTCTTAATCTTAACTTTCCCATCTTTCCAAAATAAGTCAAAGATATGAATCATTAAAATTGGAATTCCATCCAGAATTTCCCAAATTAAGGTCAAATTAATTATTGTTACGTTTATTCTCTAACCGAGCGTCAATTCTACAGAGGAGTACTGGAGATCCCTACTATCTTTAAACCGTTTTTTGTGGACAATCTTTGCTGACAATTTTTTAATAAGACACAATAGAAACGCTGATATTAAAACTCTTTGTCATGAGCAGTTATACTTTCGATTTGCACTTCTTAAGACTGCATTTCAGATCATGCGCAGCTCTGCAGATATGCATGCGCAGATCAAACAGATGCACATTTGTCTTTTCTCTGTGTAAGATGCGTCCTCCAGTTGTCCGTCATTAAGATGAAAATAAAGTATTTTTACTAAATATTTCTACTGGTCTTGAACTCTGAGTGAGAGCCTTTATTGTCACGATGTCTGCATCTGAGTTACATCGCCAAGAAAGCAATGCCAAATGCAAATATGGGATTTTTCTCCCATGTGATAGGTGCAAAATACTTTTACGAGTTACATACTTATGTATACATATCC
Organism: Pardosa pseudoannulata; assembly: GCA_032207245.1. Taxonomy (NCBI): domain Eukaryota; kingdom Metazoa; phylum Arthropoda; class Arachnida; order Araneae; family Lycosidae; genus Pardosa; species Pardosa pseudoannulata. Next base: position 75,983,728 of record CM063508.1, on the reverse strand, counting down.
ACTTAGCAGAAAAATCCCGAATGCAGAAGAATATGAAAATAAAACTAAAACCTTTTCTGTTATCAAGAAATGGTAGATACCTATCTTTCCCTTCTCGAAATTTATCTTTATTACTCTCTTCTCATTTCGCAGCGGAAAAGCGTAAAGGAAATTTTTGGTCTTATCTAAGCTCATTTTTTCTTCTCTCTCTTCTATGTAATAAAAGGTTTCAGATACGGAATAAAAAGTATCACTTTTCCATTTTCACGTCCAACACTTGTGTTATACATCTCTAGGTTATTTAAAGTAAGAATAACAGATATAAATAAAGAATAAAATATCAGAAACCTTTACGGAAGTAACAAGACACTCAAAATTTTTTATTCTTTGGATTCAGTGTTATAATTTTCTTCCTATGTATATATTTATGTATATAAGTATAAATGTATATGCCAGGTTTAAAAATGGGGATTAAGAATTAAGCGAGTAATTAAAAATAGAACTCATTAAGATAACGTAATTGAAGAAAGACACACCCATGAGTGGAACTATTCAGAGTAAAGAATCTGATGCGGAAATAGACAATAGGACTTTGCTTAGGTAGTAACGCCAAAAAAGACAATTCTGAGGAGGAACTCGGGCTGATAACACCCTCCACGATTGTCGTGGTAAAATATAGTAACAAAAAATGTCTAAATAGCATAGCCATGGACAGAAGGATTACAATAAAGACGTTTTTTATATATGAAATCAAATGTGACTTCCATGCCTTAGCCACTCTTCTGTGTCACGTATATATATATATATATATATATATATATATATATATATATATATATATATATATATATATATATATATATATATATATATATATATATATATATATATATATATATATATATATATATATATATATGTATATATATGTATATATTATGTATGTATATATATATATATATGTATTATATGTATATATATATGTATATATATATATGTATGTATATATATATATATGTATATATATATATATATGTATGTATATATATATATGTATATATATATATATATATATATATATATATATATATATATATATATATATATATATATATATATATATTATATGTATGTATATATATATGTATGTATATATATATATATATATATATATGTATATATAAGTATGTATATATATGTATATGTATGTATATATATATATATATATATTTATATGTATACATATGTATGTATACATATATATATGTATGTATATATATATGTATATATATGTATGTATACATATATATATGTATGTATATATATACATATATATATATATATATATATATATATATATATATATATGTATACATATAATTCTCTCCTACGACACAAGTCCGAGGTTTGATCCACGGGCTGGGCAAGGTTGATTCAGTCTTTCATCTCTTCAATGTGTAGACAAACTCAGGACCAAGCATTCTTAGGAAATAATCACTGGGGGTTCCGCGTAATGTTAACAACTTAACTGGAACATATGCTTCGAACCCAAGGTTCTTGGTCTCAAAAACGGAGATTGGCTCCTTATGCCCCTAGGGATTGTTGAGTCAAGGAATTTAGTTTATAAATATATATATATATATATATATATATATATATATATATATATATATATATAAAGAGAGAGAGACAGAGATAAATAGGTAGCTAGGTAGATAGGTATGTGTATATATATACATAAATAACTAGGTATGTATATAAGTATATATAAATGTAAGTATGTATATACATATACATACATATTTCACATATATGTACACACACGTCGAGATATACATATACATAAATGTATACTTATACATATAGCCACTTTGCTGAACAATGGCCAAATTTTTAGGGTTCTGATCTTTGGTAGTGATCTTTGTGGGTTCGAATCCCACTGTGGTATGAATGTTCTTGGCCGTTCGGAATAGACTTTAAGCAGTAGTACCCGATCTCATAAGCCCTCGTGTTGCAATAAAGTAGACTTTAGTACTCTAAACCAAACCAAACCAAACTATATAGTCATTTTCGTAGAACTATCACGGTTTTATGATAATATAAAATTAATGCTTTTACCGTTTTAACTGGTTTCTCGGAGTGCAGTTGTCGATATAATAGCAGTAGAATTGATACATGTTACTGTTGAATATAAAAATGTGATAGGTCCAGAAGACATTGTTAAAAACAACTATTTATTATTTAAACCAATCACAATTCATTTCTAGTAAGTTGTAAGTTATCACGTACTGCTGTCAACAAAACCTGCTACAGTTTTCAAACCATTCGCATTAGTCCATTCTATTGCTTGGTTCTTTATACGTGTTTTCACATTGCAGTGACACTCAAAATTTAGATAAACACACAATTTCAAACTGCTACATATTTTGTTGCAAACGAATAAATGAAAATGCGCATTTAGATGTAAAAAATACAGAGCTTGGTATTGTACCTTCCTAACATATACGAAGTTTGAATTAAAAATTAAAAAAAATTTTCCCTACTTTTAAATATAAATAACCCTGTAGATTACTTAATCAGCAGTTAATCATAATGCAAGTTTGGTCTGGTTTTAGAAACATCTCCTCTATACTCCAACACCTCCAACAAAAATTAAAACCCTTTCTATTATCAAGAAATAGTTGATACCAATCTCTCCCTCCTCGAAAGCTATCTTTATTACGTTCTTTTTTTCTCTCAACGGAAATGCCTAACGGAAATTTCCGTCTTATCGAAGTTGATTTTTTTCTTCTAACTCTTAGATGTAATAAAAACTTACCTATAGGAAATAAAGAGTATCATTTTTGCATTTCCATATTAAACATTTATGTAATATATATATATATATATATATATATATATATATGTATATATATACATACATACATACATACATACATACATACATATATATATATATATATATATATATATACATACATATATATACATATATATACATATACATATATATATATACATACTACATACATATACATACATACATATATATACATGCATATATATACATACATATATATAAATATATATATGTATATATATACATATATATGTATATATATACATATATATACATATATATATACATATATATATAAAATATATATATACATATATATATATATACACACATATATACATACATATATATATATACATATATATATACATATATATATATATATATATATATATATATATACATATATATATATATACATACAAATATATACATATATACATATCGATATATATACATACATATATATACACATATACATATATATATATATATATATACATACATATATATACATATATATACATATAGATATATATACATACATATATATACACATATACATATATATATATATATATATATATATATATATATATATATATATATATATATATAGGTTACTTAAAGCAAAGATCACAAATACAGATGAAAATTTCAGAAACTTTTATGGGAGACACAGGACTCTCAAAATTTTAATATGCTATTCTTACGTTTCTTGTTATATTCTATTTCCTATGAATAATTCTTTATACAATTCTTTTGCATAATGAAAATTCTCAAAGTTCGTAATTTTATTAAGTTAAAAATTTAAAAACATAACAATCTTTAAATTTTAACTAACTTTCGAACCAATAGATCAATTCAAATATTTTTTCAGTTCTGAGCACGAAAAATAATTTGAATTAATTTGTCTTTAGAATATCTCAAAGTATTCCCTGGAAAAGTTTGAATTATTATTCAAGTTATTAATCCTTTAATGCCCTAGTCATTTTAGCGGATTACATATCGATATGTATCTTATCTAGGTCCCATACTCTGAATGTTGCGAATGGGTTTGAACGTTCGTTGTGACGTCCCTTTGACGTCATCTTGAGGAACATTACGTGGAATAAACTATCTAGCTGATGTCAAAGGGACGTCACAGTGAACATAAGGACCGATTCGTAACGTTCAGAGTAAGCCTCTAGGTTATATGGACTGCACAGAATAAGGGTATTACCATATTTCATTTGACATATGTCACAGGTGACATCACGTCATAATGACGTCAAAAGTCATTATGACGTAGCAGAGGGGAATTTATGGTATTCTCATAATTTATTTAATTCTCATCGCTCGTGGTCTCTGACGTCATTACTACGCGGAATTCGCCTGTGACATATCTCGAATACCGCAATATGGTAGCACCCTAAAATAAATATGATGTTCAAACAACTTTCAGTAATGCGGTTTTAGGCAGCAGGAGACATTTCAACTTAAGGTTTTGATTCTGGTTTTGTTTCTAACAAAAAGGCAGCATATTGATTGCCTATTGGCTATCGTAAACATGAAAATGACAGTGAAGGGCATTAAAGTAGTTCGTGACGTTGCATGAAATCGCTCTATACTGCAACACATCATTTTAGAGATCAGTTATCGTTCTAAACTTCAAAGAAAAAACTTCGTTGGTATTACGTGAAAAATAAATAGTGTAAAATGGATTTTATTCTACAGTAATTTGTCCTGATTTCAGTTTTGTACCAGCCGAAAAAGAAGACTTTTGTACGCTGTTTGGAAAATCATAAAGTGTCGATCCAAAAAGAAAATTTATAAATTATAGAAAATACTTGAAAATGTTGTAGATTGTGTATAATATTTCTCTCCGCCTACTCTCAACAGGATAGTAATAGAAAAGTGTTTTCATGTATCATTCAAGGCTCTGCTCTCGTCGGAGAAAAATGTGTTTTGCGTAGTCTTAAATAAAGTTTCACCATGGACTTTGCTGTTATTTCAATGGAGCCAAGACTGCAATATAATTAGATTCACTAATTAGGTACCAAGTAAGCCAAGAAAATTAAAAATAATAGGGGATAATTTTTAATAGTTTGAACCATTTTCTGTTTAAACATTTAATTCACAAACACGACAAGAACAATTCACCTTAATTACGAATAACAGTTTGGACAGAGTACCATTATAGAGGGCAATTCCTCAATAACAATTATTAACAATATTGTATGCAATACCGCTATGAGGAGCAATTTCCCGCCACGTCTTTCGTCTACAAAGGGGACAGTGTAATTGACCACGGGTCAATGCGCATGCCCAGACACCAGTTTTATTATAAACAGCGTTATCATTTGTAAAAAGTATTAAACATCTATGTCACATCAGTATTTTTTTTATTTATTAGACAATTTTTATTTGTATATGATGTAAAACTTAAGTTATTAAGTTTTACATCATATACAAAGAAAAATTGTATATATATATATATATATATATATATATATATATATATATATATATATATATATATATATTTCACCGGGCAGTGCAAATTTATTTTTGCATGAACTAACAAAAAGGCCTGAAGTTAAGTTTTTGTTAGTTCATGCAAAAATAAATTTCACCTGCCCGGTTTTTATTTATTTTTTAAAGGCAGGCTGATGCATTTCAGCTTTCCAGACATTAAATAACCTTATATATATGTCTCTTTGCCCTTTATTAGTGGATCAAATTTTTTCTACATAATAAGTAATCTAGTATAACGTGTACTGTATAACATTTTGTAAAATAATACATTGGCATGTCTATAATAAGTGCGAAAGTGAAATATACATCCGAAATTATTCGATTTTCAGATTTTACATTTGCTTCAGAGCCCTTCAGATTCATTTCCCTGGTGAACTATATCTCTGACTATCTTGTAAATATAACTTAACAAACTGAGAAATTAAACGTAACCCTTTCTCGATTGTTTCAATCACTGTCTGCCCTTTAAAATGGAAAGTAGGTGAAAAGAGTCATGGAAAAAGGAATGTGAATATTAAAGAAGTAGTACAACTTGATGAAAGTTCTGGATCTTTTCCAAATTTCACCATTTTTCACAAGAGGAAAAGAAAAAAAAATTTGAATATTGAAGCAAAAGTAATAGAAATATCGTCTGGGAAAACAATTCCTGCTATCAATCAGAATGAACACGTATATATATGTATATGTATATGCATATATACATATATATATATATATATATATATGTATATGTATATATATATATATATATATTGTATCTATATATATGTATATACTATATACATACATATATACATATGTATATATGCATGTATATATATGTATATACTATATACATATATATATATGTATATATATATATATATATGTATATATATGTATATATATGTAATGTATATATGTATATGTATATATGTATATATATATATATATATATATATATATATATATGTATATATATATATGTGTATATATATATGTGTATATATATATATATATATATGTATATATATATATGTATATATATATATATATATATATATATATATATATATATATATGTATATATATATGTATATATATATGTATATATATGTATATATATATATGTATATATATATATATATATATATATATATATATATATATATATATATATATATATATATATATATATATATATATATATATATATATATATATATATGTATATATATATATATGTATATATATATATATATATATATATATATATATATATATATATATATATATATATATATATATATATATGTATATGTGTGTATATATATGTATATATATATATGTATATATATATATATATATATATATATATATATATATATATATATATATATATATATATATGTATGTATATATATATATATATATATATATATATATATATATATATATATATATATATATATATATATATATATATATATTGTATAGTTGCGTGTGTATGTTCACCAAGCATTCTGATAAGATCTATTTAAAGGAATTAGGCATAACAACGCTGGAAATATTTTAGGAACAGCAAACTGTTCGGGGATCATGTACGTGTGGAGATAGAATGTTTTGTTATTTCTTTTATAATGCCTAAGGAGACACTATTTCTACGTCTTTTGATATCTTTTTCTTAATTAGTGCTAGAATAACTAAAATATTTTAAGAAACCTAAGTCGTCTGATAGGGTCTAAAATATTTTTTTTAGAAAATACAAGTTTTCTTTCCTTTCGACTGTAATTGACTTGACTTATTTCATTTTTTAATTCTTGACTGATTTCAAGTTTAATTTGATATATTTCTTTCATTTTCAACTCAGTTCAACCACTATTTTTTATCCAATTTATAGACGCCAATCATATTTCATTGCTAACGGCAATATACTTTTATGAAGTATTTAACGTTTACTGCAAATGCATAATCATTTTATCTGTAGATACATTTGTTCTTTTAAAATGAAAAGGCAAAATTCTTAGGTACATTCTGTTTATCCGTGCGAAGACATATAACCAAATATAATTATTTTCTTTCTTTAGTTTATACTATTTCTTAAATTTAAAATGAAAATTATATTGAAATAAAAAGTATTATTTGTTTTATAATAATGGGCTTTATTCTCGAAATTGCTTAGATTGATAGTATAATATAATCTGAAAACTAAATTGAATTTTAAAATAAATATAATTTTTATTTGGAACCTTAATTACCCAGGCTAATCGGAAAGTGATTATTTATTACATAAGATATAAGAGTCTCGAAAATAAAAAAAATTACAGTATTAATTTTTTTTCACTTATTACTCAGTATATCAAAAATTTTCATTGAGAATCTTCTTTTAGAAATCCTTTGTT
>CM063508.1:75963491-75968491 GCA_032207245.1 Pardosa pseudoannulata | reverse complement strand
CAGCTTTAAGATCACTGTAATTTAAATTGCAAGTTAATGCATATATTCTCAATGAAATATTTGTTCGGATCTCAATAACATGATTTTTTCAAAGCTATCTGATATTAATTATTCTATAATAAATTCAGAACTTAAAATAAATTAAGATGTTTCTTATAATAAATTGAGATAGATGCTTTATTTCATGATTTTATAAGAGCTGAAACATTTCTTAAATGTTTACCTAATTTTTTCATTATTTTATTATATACTTAAAGACTTAATTAAAGCAGATACGCTTTTAACATGTACCAAGATTAATCTTGGTACATGTTAAAATTATGCATAAAAGAATTCCTTTTAAGATATCTTTTAAGATAAGAGAACCCTTGAGAGGGACACAAGGGACCTTATATCTCTATTTTTAAAATAATTGTTTTTTCCCAATATTTTTGGGGTTATTAATAATGACGTTAAATAAACTGCATACGATATTAAATTCTGGAGGAAAATAATTTTGATAAAAAACGATTAGAAATGTTCCTAAGGCACTACATATTAGCCAACTACTTTCACATTTTTAATTGCATATTGAAGACTTATATAGGAACAAAATTTGGAAGCGAGTTTCTTTTCCGTTAAGTACAACTTATTTAAGACAATAACTTATACTTGGGGAATGCATTAGCAAGTTTGTTTTATCTCTGTTTCATGATGTTACACACTCTGTAATCCACATAATTCTGAGTTACAGAGAAACACAAATGAGTGAACATTTCGAAAAAGCATATTTAGTTTTTAGCAACCAGTTAAATAAGCAATGTCCGAAAATTTAAGAGCGATTAAGAGAAATGTAATACATTTGAAACAGTTGAAAGTCACTAATAAAGAACAAAAAATCAGACTATAACATAAAATTGCTCAAGTTTTATGACGAGAATATATGAGGGAGAAAACAAGTATAAATGAAACAAAATAATCCTTTGAAGGAAAACATTTTATTCCATTATAAAATATACGCATGCAGTAACTTTTTCTGATCATAACTATTTTGTATTCCTGATCGAATTCTGCCAATTTAAAGGTACCTTGTCCCTTTAACCCTTTAAAGGTCACCAAAATAAATTCATGGGAATTTAATGTAATTTGTTTATAAATGTTATCTATAAGCCTTGTATATGTAAAATATTTAAAAAATTTTTACATTCCTTAGAAGGGTTTGCCATAGAGGATACCAAATTAGGGTTTAACTGACTAACCCCTACCCTTCTACAGCTTGAACAATATGCCTTTTTAAAAGTTTAACTATACTGCAAGAACAATAAATGATAATCCTTAAACTGGTATAATAAATAAATAGCTTAACAACTTAAAAGTGTTGTTTGTATAGATACTTTTATTTGAGGTCATAAGTAAGATAAATTGAATCTGACTTCTCAAGTACAGAAAGTTTAAATACATATATTTCAATAGAAAAAGAAATAAATAAGTCAAACGTAGAACTATCATTTGTTATATATTTAAAATATCAAAAATATAATATGTATATATAAAATGTATAAAATATATAAAATATATAATGTATTTTTAATATATAAAATGTATAATATGTATATATATATATAGGAATATTAATATATTAATTTCTAATATTTTAGAAATTCTGTAATTGTCTATTTTTTAAAGAATTTAAAGATCCTAAGTCACATTAAAATAAGTTTAAATAAATTGCATCAAAAAATGCGTATAATTTAATAGGAGTATTTTAAAAGACATGTGGTGTATATATCAGATATTTTAGTGTATCCCTTATAAACATGTTAAATTTTATGATGTAATATTTTTCCACCCATAACATCGACCAGAACAAAAATTTCATATTTAAAATTTTACTCAAATTCCCTGCATGTAGAATGAGGTATACAGTATTACTTCCATGTGGAATATAATAAATGCAATAATAAATTACATTACGTCAATATTTTACTCCACTTTCATAATATATTATACTTTTTTTAAATACCCAGATATCTAGAGATTGCAAAATTACGAATATAATAATATTTTATGTACTATGTATGTACTTATGTATTAAATACACTTTTGGTAATTTGCGGTATTTTACACGGAATAATTTCCAGTAAAATTTTTGTGGCGAAATTTCTGTTGAGCTTAATATTTGTTCTGTTAAAGAATCTTTTTCTTTTTTATTTTTGCCTCAAAAAATTTCCTAGCAATAAAAGTATATTTTGATAAGTGGAAAAATGTTTATTATTTAAGAGGTTTTGTACTTCCTAAAGGAAATCGGTGCATGTTAAAAGTGTCACTGTTTTGACCTATCTTATGATTCTAAATACTTAATGTAATCGTTCAAACTTTGTAAGACATATACATACATACACACACAAACACACACACACATATATATATATATATGTATATATATATATATATATATATATATATATATATATATATATATATATAATCGAAAACTTATCCATGTCTCCAAAAAGTTTTTCTTAATTGCAAAAGCTCTTGATTCTACATCATTGGTTTCCATATATCATAGATGTATGAGATTGGAGCCATAAATAATTACAAAAAAAGATAAAATAAAGTACTCCAAAAAGTAAAGTTTTAAAAAAAAAAGATGTTTAATAGGTGGTTTTGCTACGAAACCACTGTCCGTTAAAGGGTTAAGCTATACATAGAAAAAATTTTCAATCAAGAGCATCAGAATTCTTCCTTTGAAATCTAAGTAATACTTTTTAAATCTATTAAAAAGTCCAAATAAACTTTAACTACTACTGACATTTATTAGCGTTCCTTAACTTCGGAGTTTAGAGGACATTTTAACCTTTACACGCATCTCTCCACTTTTAACTATTATAATCACTTTTAAATCAGTGTATTTGAAGATATTTGTTAGAAAGTTAAAAACTATTTAACAAGAACTAACAATTCTTCACTTAATTGGGAAGTTTCGATTGCTATTTCTTTTCTCATCCTACAAACTCTTTTTGAGTAGCATTAAATATTAATCCAATGTAAGCTTTCAGCTGGAATCCTTTTTGTGTGAAAGTACACAATGACAGTTCAAAGGAAACTAGCAGCACTTTCCCTAATTTGTACTCGCAGGATTTTTTTCATTTTATTGTTATTCTGGAAGCCCTTTATAAGCATAATGCATTATTAAATCAATTGAAAGAGGTGTCACCTATTTTTTGTAAGATAAATCGTAAATTATTAAAGGAAAACTCTTTCCGTAATTATCGAATTCGATAGGAAAGATTTTCCATTCTTTTTACTGTTGTTACAAATCCTTTTTGAGGTGACAAAACTTTCAAAGTATACTTTAAATATTTTTAATCGATAACCTTTTTAAGGTAATATGTCATTATAAATAATATACGAGACATGTTTTCAACACAACAGAGCATGATTCCTTTAACAACAGAGCATGATTCTTTTAACATCCATATTGGATTCTTTCCGTAATTATTGAATTCGATAGGAAAGATTTTCCATTCTGTTTACTGTTGTTACAAATCCTTTTTGAGGTGACAAAACTTTCAAAGTATGCTTTAAATATTTTTAATCGATAATCTTGTTAAGGTAATATGTCCTTAGAAATAATATACGAGACATGTTTTCAACACAACAGAGCATGATTCTTTTAACATCCATATTGGATTCTTTCCGTAATTATTGAATTCGATAGGAAAGATTTTCCATTCTTTTTACTGTTGTTACAAATCCTTTTTGAGGTAACAAAACTTTCAAAGTATGCTTTAAATATTTTTAATCGATAATCTTGTTAAGGTAATATGTCCTTAGAAATAATATACGAGACATGTTTTCAACACAACAGAGCATGATTCTTTTAACATCCATATTGGATTCTTTCCGTAATTATTGAATTCGATAGGAAAGATTTTCCATACAAATAAACCTTGTTCTCAGTAATATAATACTCAATTACACTCATCTCGAGAAAAAAACCAGAATTCTTTAGATAAAGGGATTGATTAATATACAAACCAATCTTTATTCGTAGAATCTATATTCGAAAGAATTCTTTATTCATGGGTATAATATAGGGTGAAGCATTAATTGGTCCATATTTTCATGACTAAAATGTATAGGGGGGGAGTAAAAACCACTTTGAAATTTAGCAACTGCAGAGTTGTGGATTTTGTTTGGTGTATACACATTGAGTTTGATCTATACACCAACTTTTTCTTAATGAAACAGTTGTGTTTGTTGTATAAATTAATTCAATATAGATTATAAAAATACCCTTTATGAATGTATGAAAAATATTAAAATAAAATTAAATACCCTTATTCACAAAAAAACCTAGGTTCAAAAGTTAAAAAATAAAAGCAGAATGAATAATGTAAATAATAACAAAATGATGAACATGTGCTACACACAAATAAACCTTGTTCTCAGTGATATAATACTCAATTACACTCATCTGGAGAAAAAAACTAGAATTCTTTAGATAAAGGGATTGATTAATATACAAACCAATCTTTATTCGTAGAATCTATATTCGAAAGAATTCTTTATTCATGGGTATAATATAGAGTGAAGCATTAATTGGTCCATATTTCCATGACTAAAAAGTATAGGGTTGAGAAAGAACCACTTTTAAATTTAGCAACTGCAGTGTTGTGGATTTTGTTTAATGTATACACATTGAGTACCCGCATCTATTATATGGCCATCAACAACGATGTCACAAAGTTTAAGAAGAAGATTTGAAAAAGTGTTCAAATGGTTACGTTTCAAAGTAAGGTTGTAGAATAAAATATTAGCTTTCAGTATTAAAATAATAACCCCTTAAAGTGTAAGAATATACATTAATCAATAGAATGCAAAATTCGAATATTTTGACTCAATATCGGCTGTTTAAAAGTTACCCTTAAATATCGCTCATTAACCCATATTGTACCACACTAACAAAATATGTCTGTAAGTTATTAAAACTTAGTCCTTATCATTAATATGGT
>CM063508.1:75928491-75958491 GCA_032207245.1 Pardosa pseudoannulata | reverse complement strand
AGAACATAATCGTCATGCAGTTGTTTATACCATTATGGGATCTCAGATTTAGCAGTTCAAAAATAAAGTCTTCTGACCGGATTAGGAAACTTTGCAAAGAGTAAAAATAAAAATTTATAGTACATAATCGTCATGCAGTTGTTTATACCATTATAGGATCTCAAATTTAGCAGTTCAAACTATTAAAGCCTTCTGTCCGGATTAAGAAACTTTTGCAAAGAGTTAAATAAAAATTATAGTAAATAATCATCATGCAGTTGTTTATACCATTATGGGATCTCAGATTTAGCAGTTCAAAAATAAAGTCTTCTGACCGATTAGGAAACTTTTGCAAAGAGTAAAATAAAATTATAGTACATAATCGTCATGCAGTTGTTTATATCATTATGGGATCTCAGATTTAGCAGTTCAAACTATTAAAGCCTTCTGTCCGGATTAAGAAATTTCTGCAAAGAATTAAATAATATTTATAGAACATAATCGTCATGCAGTTGTGTATAACCATTATGGGATCTCAGATTTAGTAGTTCAAAATATTAAACACATCTGTCCGGATTAAGAAACTTTTGCAAAGAGTTAAATAAAAATTATAGTAAATAATCATCATGCAGTTGTTTATACCATTATGGGATCTCAGATTTAGTAATTCAAACTATTAAAGCCTTCTGTCGGGAATAGGAAATTTTGGCAAAGAGTTAAATACAATTTATAGTAAATAATCGTCATGCAGTTGTTTGTACCATTATAGGATCTCAAATTTAGCAGTTCAAACTATTAAAGCCTTCTGTCGGGAATAGGAAATTTTGGCAAAGAGTTAAATAAAAATTATAGTAAATAATCACCATGCGGTTGTTTATATCATTACGGGATCTCAGATTTAGCAGTTCAAAAAATTAAAAAAAGATTGCGAATTATTTCTTTACAAATAATTCTCAACGTGATGAAAAAAATAACATTGAAATAGTTCTTATAGAATTCCAATTATGGAGTATATTATAGTGTATAGAGTGAATTATATATTTATTTTATGTGTTACTTAAAAGTTATTTTTCTTTAAGCGATATTTTTAACCAGTTGTTAACTAGTTGTTGAATAATTTTTAAGCAGCTGTTTAAAAATTAATCTATTTTTTTATTTGTAATATTTTATTTATATTTAGCTTTTTTAATATTTTAGAATATCCTCATTTATAATGATTCATACAATAGAATACAAGCATGTAATATATTTTGGAAAATTTAAAATAGTTTGATTCATCCAAATTTTTAAAGTTTTACAAATATTGTTAAACAATTACAGGTTTCAGAAATAAACTCTTTTTTTTAACTTTTAAATTTTTAACCCATAAATGACACATATATGACGTGTTATAAAATATATTATAACTTGCGTTCTAAAGAGAACTTTTCAATGTATTTTTTTTAATACGTTGAGAAATAGTTGTAGAGGAATAGTTTGCTATTAAATTATTTTTGATTTTTTTAAACATTTGACAACATAACTGTAAAAATAATGTTACTTTGACCTAGTGTTTGAGAAAAAAGAAACTAATACTCATTAATAAACACATGGACAAACATGTCTTGATTAAATGAATTTATACAATTAAATAAATGCCTAAGGAAACTGTAATCAACTTATGATTTGTAGATATCGAAGTATGCTCTCGAGTCGGCGCCGGCACTAAAAAACAATATGGCGACGATTTTTCTCTAAAGGTCTATCCCTCAAGATGCCAGCAGCGTTCACCTCCTACTCTCCTCTGGTCACAACCTTGTCCTCTAAAAAAATGAGGCTGCCTCGCGGAGAAAAAACAGGGGTTCACTCCAGAACGGCGGGAGGTCAGAATCTCTCTAACCAACGGACCCATCTATTGTTTGGGAGAAGTCCGAAGTCTCTTTCTGGTTCAAACCGGTCCTGTTCTGGTATGTCTTTGACAATGACTCACGGGATGAGGTTAAAAAAAGCTGAACCGAATGTAACTTATTGTTACAATAACATTAGACAAAAACGTATGTAATCTGCCACCCAGTGCCGCCATTTGTCGTATTTCTTTGTAAAGACGAGGTTCATTGGGAAATATCCCAGGCACAATTTGCAATCTAAAAATTGCTTATTACAGTTAAATATTTGCAAAACGTAATCTCTCCAGATCAAGTTATTGTATTCCAAAGCAATCAGTGTAAGTTAAGAAGTATATTTAACCCGTTGTCATCAATGATGTGACGGTCGTAATTCATTTCATGTTCCAATGTAGACATTGACGAGTTTAACTCGTCAATGTCTGGTTTCGGCGGACGCTGTACAATAAAAGATTTCTCGGCTGCTTCATTCATGCGTCGATTCAGGTTTGTTTACTATGTTCAATATGCTCACTCTCGAACTTTCTCAAGAAAAGCATTAACGAAGCTGCATCCACAAATTAGTAAATCAGAAAGAAACACATTAAAAGCAGTATTCTGTATAGCAATGTTCTAGAGCGGCGAATGCCATTCAAGACAACGTTTGAGTCTGAATACTGAAATATTATGACAAACTAGAGAAATGGTCATCTATGAGTCAATTAACCGTTATAAAAGTCCAAATTTCGAAACAAAACGGTCTTTCTTAACTGTTAAATTACTGTTGAACTCAGCCAAATTATACTGTATTTTTCCAGTTCATCAAATTCTCTTCTATTTAAATATGAATTGATTAATTAGGAATATATTTCGGGAACTGGTATATATACGGCCGTAGTAGTCAACGCTTGAGTGAATGGGTAGGGCGCTGCTCTTCAGAGTTCATGAGTTTGTCTCACACTAATGATATGATGTTCATAGACTTTCAAAATCAGCCTTAAGCAGTAGATTCCGGTCTGAATAGCCTTCCTGTAGCAAAATAGTCAATCATAACTCTCCAGAGTAAACCAAACCAAACCAGTTTACATATCGAATGCGAAAAGCGTATATATGTAAAAATTATTTTTTCTAGTCACAATAATTATGTAGCCCGTATTGATTTTACTTGTTCGGGCTGCTGGACAAGGCTAGCAGTAAAAAAAGTATGATGCAGTCTAGCCACATTGAAGAGAACGGCAGAAAAGTCCAAATCTAAATGAAATTTTATTTAAGAGCTTCTAGAAAAGGACAGCTTTACTAATGAACGACAGACAAGAGAAAGACACAAAAATCACTTTGTTCGAACAGACGTGCATCCAAGAGCGAAGACAGATAGAATTTTCTCAAGGGGCAATAAAGCAATAGAGCCCGGTCTCAACAGCTTTCCTGTAGCAAAATAGTGAATCATAGCACTCCAGAGTAAACTAAACCAAACCAGTTAAGATATCGATTGCGCAAAGAGTATATACGTAAAAATTATTTCCTCTAGTCACAATAATTATGTAGCCCCTATTACTTCCCCAGGCTGCTGGGCAAAGAGAAGCCTAATTAGCTAGCAGTAAACAATTACGATGCAGTCTAGCTACATTGAAAAGTATGGCACACAAGTCCAAGTCTAAACGAAATTTTATTTAAGAGCTGCTAGAAAAAGGACAGCTTTACTAGTCTAAGACAGACAAGAAAAAGACACAAAAATCACTTTATTCGAACAAAAGTGCACCCAACAGCGAAGACAGATAGAATTTTCTCAAGTGACAAGAAACTTAACGAATTTAACAGTTAAGATCAGGAGAAAATATGATCCATTTGCCAGCGACAGCTGGAAAATGTGTTGAATTAACAGAAAATTTATATCTATTGGACAGAAATTGTATTAAAAGAATTTTAAGTCGAGGAAACTTCTTTGATTAAGACATTTAGTGGCTGGGTAAAGGATTTTAAGGAATTAGAATGGGAGAGAGGAGGTTTTTAAGGAAATATTAATGTGAAATAATTTTGATATATTACATATATACATATATATATATATATATATATATATATATATATATATATGCCCATGTCAGTTAAGAAGATAAAATATCTGATACGTCTAAACACTAGAAAGCTACCCTTGCGTCTCAGAGATTTTTGTCGTTAAAATGATAAACTGTAAAAAGCTGAAATTAACTTTCGTGAGTAATAAATCATATTTTAGAATAAAAAATGCATGTATTACTTGTCTTTTCTTGATTTGGAATATATTTAAAAATAATTTCTTGCAGATGTAAAAATGATAACACCATTCCAGAAAGATATGATAGCATTCTGAGGTTATCGAAATGATTAAAAATCACTCAATAAATTATTGTAATCAGTGGTGTTAGAGATATCATAGATTTACAAATTATCTTTATTCACGCATATCTTTCAAAGGACATATTATTGTATCATTGCTAGAATGTAATATTTTTCGCTTGATTAACGGCCAACGGCTGTATATCTAAAACATTTCATAACTTTAGGCACGTGCTAATCATTAACGAAGAAAAAAAATCCAGTCAGGTAAAATATCGTTTCGTTGACATGAATCCTCAATAAAACAACCAACGTTAATGCATAAATGTAAAAATGGCACTGAATAAAAATATTAAGGCTAATAACTGTCCCAAGTCTGTTTTCATCAATAAATAAAGCTTAAGTACCGCCCCATAGATAATGGAATAATAGGTAGATTTGTTACAGCCTCGTAAGTCATCTTCCTTCACACATGCCTTTCAAAAATATTCAATCTTATTATCACTTGGGAATAACATTTCGCGGTTTATGAATAGATAATTTATTATTAACGTACTCTACATTAAAATTTCTTTTTAGACACTTTACATTGTTTTTGGACTGTTGTAATTTTGGATACGAGCTAGTAATTAACACAGAAACAATTTCATATCAAAGAAGGTAGTGTTCAGTGTGAGAAGAATTCTCACTGTTCCATAAATTCAATATTTGATACACGGGGTAAAGTATTCATTTAGACTTCTAAGAACAGGTGATAAAGCAGAAGACCCCAATGTATAACATGCCACCTCCAGAGATATTATCTGAATTTAGAAAACATTGCGATTCTTAGCTTATTATATTTGCCACAGATGACGTTAGTGAACACGAAGGTCTTTGGCTGGATCGAGTCTCGAACCCATAACTCTTCGGTCATGGTTTGGTCTGAGCGCTATGGTCTAATGTTTAGCTCACGAGGGTTAATGAGACCGGGACCTATTGTTTAAAACTAATTCCGAAAGGCTGCGAACAACCATGCAAGCAGAGGGATTCAAACCCGCCAACTCCGGTACCGAAGAGCAGCGATGTATCTTTCGGCTCCGGTCATGAGTTCCACACCATTGCTGTTCCAGCTGTGGTACATATGTTTTATATGCAAAGGAATATAACCTAATTCCATAATGTATAAATGTAAGAATGGGGATCCAAAACCTCCTATGGAGTTTTAATTGTTAGATATTGGTATTGGATATTCTTAATTATTTTGATAATTAACACGATGATGGACATTGGGAAAAAGTGAAGTTCGAAAATTAACACTATATGATTTTGTAATTTTTAGAATATTAGAAGTATAGTTTTAATCTTTCTTCTTAAATCAACTTAATTTTGATGAATTCAGCAACTTTAATTAGGAAAACTCGATCGCACTATTCTCTTCACAACCACGTTCATACTGGAGCTTCAAGTCGTGTAATATATGGAAAACGAAATTAAACCTACAAAAATTGTTTCCAAAAGACACTAGGTTTCTACGTATACGCCGGTAAATGAACATTTGTCCTGCTATAACTGCAGTGTCTAAAAGCAGCCGTTTCGTTTTGGACGGCTATTGCCTTTATGCCACATAGTGAACTTCGCTTTCACGGCTATAGAAGCAAGTGTCCGTCAACGTGTTAATATAAACATAGTTTAGAAATTGCAGATGTCTGGAGCATCATTCTATTGACTAATAATGGATGTGGCAAAACATAAATGACGCCTTTAATGATTAATTAGATTCTTATAATTTTGTCTGAATGATGCTCAAACTATTAGCATTAATTAGGTTTATATCAGTTTTGCATATTGCTAATATTCATGTTCTGTTAATTGTCAAGTGTCTATTCAAGAGTTTTGTCTATGTATATTTGTTTTAGCATGTTATGTATTAAACCACCTTCACGGTATTGATGTATCTCAGAAGACTCCATTCCGTATCAACGTATCCCCTGCTATTAACTTCTAATGTAAATCAGTTTTTTTCTATTAATTCTTTATTTTATTTTTATTTTTATTTATTTATTTATTTATTTATTCAATTATTTATTTTTATTTATTTGTTTTATTTATTTATTTTTTATTTATTTTATTTATTTATTTTATTTTATTTTATTTTATTTATTTTATTTATTTATTTATTTTATTTATTTATTTATTTATTTTATTTACTTATTTTTATTTTTAAATTCTTATTCGCCTTTGAGTCCGGTGTGGATTCTTCCCCAGGGCAGCACTTGCAAGCAGTACACCCAATAGAATAGGCTGCTCCCTGAGGGCGCTCTACCATATTCAGTTTGGTCCAATTCCTCTAATGTATTGTATTTTTGCAAACATTCCTAATCTACTTTAAGTTATAAGTTACAGTATAATTAGCCTTGTGTTGAAAACTAAACCAAACTTATAACTGCCTTACAATATCCAAATGTTAATTGTGAAAGCATATTATGGTGAAAGCATTTGGAACCTATTTTTAACCTCTACTACTTTTTTAGCAGTTATAATAGTTCTACTACTTTATTAGAACCCATTCGGTATTACGAGAAATGCGATAGTTCAAAAAGGTCTCATTTAACTAAAGATCGACCGCGCAATCCAAATCAAGTAACCAGATCGGCAAATAGGTTAGAGGATACCTTTCAATACCATTTTGTCTCTCATTGCATGTACATAGTTCTAGCAGTATCAGTTCAATTGAAGGGGTAGGGACCCATTGTCACTAGTCCTAGTATAACTAAAAGTTGACAGTATTTCTCATATAACACACCAATAATGGATAGTATAGAAAACTTTTGTAGTCCAAAGAAAGTGAGGATTTGCTACAATAATAAAAGTATAAAGCTAATAAATTTTTACACATCCTTAGAACTTTGGATCAGAATTTGGTTTTGTTCGGTGTGCTACGGTCTACTTTTTGCAACACGAGGGCTAATGAGACCGTGATCTACAGCTTAAAGCCGATTTCGAATGGCTGTGAACATCCATGCCACTGTGGGATTCGAACCCACGAACTCCGGTACCGGAAGGTAGCCCCCTAACCAATCGGCCATCGCTCGACGGATCAGAATCTTATAATCCTTTAATAGATTAATTATTCGATTAGTTTCAAGTGTACTAATAAATTTCTGACATTCTAAATTTAATCGATAACCGATTATTTCGAACTTAAATTGAATTTATGTGAGAGTTTAAACTAAATAAATATTTTAAGGAATGAATTTTTTTCTAGGGAAATGTAAAGGAATAAATGAAATTAAGAAAGTTAGTAAACCAACCCTGGGGTTGTTGCTATAAAAAGCTAAGACGTAATTATTAGAACGTAGCTATTAAGACGTAAAATTGAAGTCATAAATTATAATAAAGTATGGTAAAAAAATACTGCCTTAAGGCATAAAATTTTACGTTGTAAAACCCATACGGAATTTAAGTCATTAAAGATCGCTCTGAAAAAGAATCATTTACTGACAGAAAAGAAATCCAGAAATCACAAAAGAGATACATGATGAGAGAATCTTCGAGATTAATGTTCGGTGAGTCTTTGCTGGAAAACTTTAAAATAATATCATTAGGTGGTTGTAAACTAATGGGTTATAAACCCGAAGCAAAAAGGGAAGAATTCGTATCTGGCAATTTTTTCGCTTCATATCAGTTCCCTAAGCTTTGTTGTTTAATTTCAACTTCAATATCATCATCACGAAATTGAATATGAGCGAGGTAAAAAATACCTTCCACGTTTCAACTTGATGAAACAAGAAAACACAGCGGATGCATTTTGTATTTGCGATCAGCCATAAATCACGATTAAGTGAAGCGCAACCTAATAAATAAGGCAGGATTTTCAATTTCGAAGCATTTTAAACTCAGTTCCATCTCAAAAGAATAATAAAAAAAGAGTTTTCGATTTCCAAATGATTGTCATCTATTACAGATGAGAAAAAACTCACCTGCAAAAGAGGCACTTAAAAAAAAGAAAGAAAGGAGGGAGAAACTGAAAGAGGGAATTTTTCTTTTTGATTATTTATGTAATCTATGCCTTTTATGATTTGAACCACTTCTGTGGGGTGAAGAAGCTCAAAAGGTAGACATGGCCCAATATGTAGTCATTTCTCTTCAGTACCATAAACAGGGTGAAGATTACATACATAAATTCTCCTTTTGTTCCTTTTATGGCTCTGCATATGGAGTTATGTGGTAAGCCCTTTTCATATGCATCGAAGATTCTTAGCACTTCATAACCCCTCTCCATTATTGTACCCAGACGAAAGGTAAGAAAAAAATAAGAGAATCGTTTTTTCTGAAAAAAAAAAAACGATTTTCGACCACAACTAATAACCCCAGGGTAGTAAGATACCACTGCCATCTTGATATTAGCCATTTAAGGAATAAAAATTATTTTGATATTTTTTAACCCTTTGACAGTTTTATTTTTCTCCAGAACTCGGTCAAAAAAATGTCCCATTTTTTTATTGCATTTTTTTTGTTCATTTTACACTTTTAAGTAAATATATGTTATTAAAATTAACATCAGACCATAGATGCTACAGGGAATCTGAACATCATTGCGGACCAGTTGCACCTTTACATGGCCTCTGTTTTTCCAGCTGGAAATGGAATGTCCCAAAAGGATAACGCCCCGTGTCACAAGGCTAAAAATGTGTTGGAGGGGTTCCAGGAACGTGATGCTGAATTCCAGTTAATGTCCTGGCCGCCTAACTCACCAGATCTCAATCCGACAGACCACATTTTGGATGTCATTGGACTGCAGTCTCTTTCTGTGGCCATCTACCAAGAACTTGTGGCATTCATACCAAGACGGATTATATGTTCGTATATATATATATATATATATGTATATATATATATATATATATATTTATATATATATATATATATATATATATATATATATATATATATATATATATATATGTAATAATATCAATATCTAAACCCTAAAGCGTATTCCAAAAGTATCAATTTTCCCCATTCATTATTCTAGATCATAATTTCTTCTCTTTATATTAACCATATTTCCCAGCCATCCAATTTAAACGAGGATGTTTTCATTCCTTCAACGTAACCCCGAAATTCTTTCTATGATTCCCAAAACAGAAAATGATATGGCCGTCATTTTAATTAGGAAATTATAACTTTCCCATGAAAATCTGTAATGATCAGCAGTAATGCTCCTCTGAGACGCCACACTTTGCAGATGGCTCCAGTCAAAGGTTACTTTCTATAAGCAAATAACACGTGCCTCAGCATTTTTCCCACACACGGGTTTTAGCCGTCTCTCGCAGAAGGTTGGCATTACAATTACTTAGAGAGAGAGTGTTCTGACACCGTCAGGTTCAGACGTCTCTGGATTCTGTGCTATTTTATCGTATGAAATAAAAGTTAAGTTCGGCCACGACGAATGATGTGCTTCTTTCTAACGGACGGTTAGCGGGACACTTGGCAGCCCAGCATGCCCGGGCTGAGGAAAATAATAGGGGCAATTTTAAAATGAGTTTTTAAGTGTAAAGTTCGGGGCCAGTGAGACCCCTGGACGGTTACATATATATACTAGACAACTCAACAGACGCTGTCCTGTGTTAACAGCGTAAATCCAAAAATTGTACCATGTTTTTAAATAGATCATAAATTAGACCTTTTTGGTGGAAATGTAAGGGAAATAATATTTTAATAACACTTGATGCCGCCCCTAGAACAGTCTTCTCCCGCACGGGGATTCGATCCTGGGACCTCTTGTACTGGAGCCCATTGCGTTGACCATTGCTCTAAATGTACGTTGGCAATTAAGGGTTTCAAGCAGCATTATAATAATCTCAAGAAGCGCACAGTTCTAGATTTTTAATAAAAAAACAGCTTCTTTCGGATCAAATTGTGAATCTAAACCATTCTCGAACTAACTTTAACATTTTTTTCCAGAACTCTGTCAAAAAAATGTCACATTTTTTATTTCTTTTTTTTTTGTTCATTTTACATTTTTAAGTAAAGATATGTTATTAAAATTAACATTTCTAATATTTTTTAAGCATTTATTATAACTTTTTTTCTTTCTATGAAATCATCATAGAACTGAAGTTTACTTTTAGTTTCATCGATATCCAAGTTAATTTCTGGAATACCAATGAAAGCAAATCTAGGAGGCGGATCCGAAGGATTATCACAATTAATTTTAAGAAATTGTCTTGCTTGACTGATTACATTTGTACTACTATCAGTCACTATTATCCAGGACATCTAGCAAACATTCTCTACTATCCTTTACAGATAATTCAGTTTCTGATTCCGAGTCACAGTTCGCCGAACGCTGGCCGATTGGTTAGTGCGCTGATCGTCGGTACCGGAGTTCGTGGGTTCGAATCCCACTGTGGCATGGATGTTCGTAGCCGTTCGGAATCGGCTTTAAGCAGTAGGTCCCGGTCTCATTAGCCCTCGTGTGCAAAACAATAGACCGTAGCACTCCAAACCAAACCAAAACCGAGTCACAGTTCGAAGAAATTAGCTCCATACGCTCCATCCATCATTTAAAGGGAAAAATATATTATTCAACTTTTACATCAATAAAATTATCAGGCGGTTAGTAAAATATAACCAGAAAGCTATAAACTGAAAGATAACAATTCGTCTTCTGATACAAAACATGCGAAAAAACCCGCGCTTTTGAATCAATCAGAGTAGAAAATACAATAAACTGCAAACTATCATTTACTGAACAACTATCACCATCTATACGAATAATTTGTTACTAAAATTGGAAAAAATACGGCCGAAACAGTGCAAGTGAAATAGAAATCAGGATGCCCGTACGCTGTAAGGGCAAATCAGTAATGGCCCGAAAGCTGTGCCCGTAAGTCGTACGGGCAAAACAGGGAAGGGATTAAAGGGATGTATCGGATATTGAATTTTTATGCAAACTTTTTTTTTTATTTTATATTCAGAGCGTTAAAGACTGTTATTTCTTTGCATTAATATAAATGAATATGGGTTTCATTAACACTAAAAGGTCATTCCTTATAGTAATACAAGAATTAACACAAAACACTAAAAGTTATTCTTTTGCAGTAATACAAATGAGTATACGTTTCACTGACACTAAAATTCTGATTATTTTTTCTCTTCGTTCTAATAAAGTATGTGGCATTCTTGTTCGAATCGGCTTTAAGTAGTAGGTCCCGGTCTCATTAGCGCTTGTGTTGCAAAAAAATGGACCGTAGCGTTCCAAACCAAACAGTTCTAATTAACTAGTGTTTCTCTGCAAGAAATTACAGAAGTGATAAAGTATCGTCTGAACGAACGTTTAAATCCTTTAAATCCCAATTAGCAAATTTAGTTTGCTATCTGGGATTTAGTTTGCAGCAAGTTCAGCAGGGCAAGTCTGCAAGTTTGAAAGAAGACTGCAATAAGTCTACGCAAACTTCGAAGTCACTATACCTCCAATTTGCAGCAAACTTGTCATGCAAGTTACAGTACACTTGTGGTGCGAGTTTGCCGCAAACTTGTCATATTAAACTTGCAGCAAGTTCATTGCAAACCACGGATGGAAAAATATCATCATAACAAGATTGCCACAGTTTTGCAACAAAATTGCATTGCAAAGGAGTGGTAGCTTTATGCTCCGTCTAACTTGCAGGAGTTTTGCTGCAGGTTTGTCGCGTCAAATTTGTTATGACAAGATATTATCCAGAAAAAAATCAAAATTGCTGCAAATATGCATGCTATCTCGGATGAACCACTGGGAAAAAAGTCGTTGCAAATACGAAAGCAGCATTCTGTTCAATGATAAATTTAGTTTTCTAGATTTCCTAGGAATCAGTCAGGGGTACCTAGATTTCAAGGAATCAGTCATTTAAAAAGTCCTTTAACGTCTTGTCTGAATGGGTAGAGCACTGTTCTTCGGTACTGAAGATCATGGGTTCAAATCCCACTGCTGGAATGTTCGGAATCGGCTTAAAGCAGTATGTCCCGGTCTCATTATCCTTCGTATTACGAAATCACAAACCGTATCGCTCCAAGTTGTATCGAACCTCTGATGTATTGCCACTGTATAGTCAGCTAAACTGCCTCTCACATATCAAAACACTTCCACAGTGCAGTACAACAGCTTCTAAAAACCTTTGAAAATATTGAAAAGGAATTTCTTATATCGATATTTCGCTAAACCATGATTTAAAACTGGTTATACATCGATGTAAGCTTTTCAACGTCGCTCAATCACACTATGCTCTGCGTTATTCGACAAGTCCATTAAATAATGTAATCTAAGATATATTTGTTCATGAACGTTTACGTCAGAATATTTTTAAAGCAACGGAGTGGGTAATTTTTACCAGCTAATACTCATTACGCCTCCAGGTGTATCTACATCAGGTATAATTTACTTAATATACAATTGAGCTACAATAACTTTCCCTTTAAATATTTCAGTTACTTTTCACTGTGATTTATCAAAGTCATTACTTCTCCAAATATTCAATAACAATAAATTAAGATACACTTTACGCTACGCGAGCACGGAAAAAGTCATTTAAGAATACCAAGCGGATATGGCTACACACCAGTTCTGCAATCCCTAATTTCAATTACGTAATATATGAATTACAACTAATTAAAAACTGCGCCAAAGTTCTCTTATTTTGAAAGCTTTGGTTAAGGAAGAGTGATTCAGTTATACAGCTGAGCTGCAGATTTAATGAGGGAAATTTATTTATTCCATTTCTAGTTACTACGCAACGGCATTTACCAGCTAATGAGGTCCTTAAAACTGCTTACATTAATTTTAGTTTTCCGTTAGTTTAAAAGTAACTATTAAACTCCCATATACATATTCGTCGAGGCACGATGTCTTCGTGAAAGCAGATGCGTTCATTTTAGATGTTCAAAACTGTGGGTTATGACAATGCAACGGAGTATTGATTGGAAAATAAAAATCAATGGGCAACTAAATGGGACTAATCAAGGTTTATGATGCATTGATTATTACGGAAGGCAATGAGCTGAAAAAAATCGGGATTTTTTGTGTATGAAATTTAAAAAAGAGGCAGTTAGAATAAAATAAGAGGCAGTTAGAATAAAAATGATCGTAAAATAACATGGATTTAATACTTAAAGGCTATTTTGATAGTTGGTAATAAATATTAAATTCAAAAGCGCTTAATATTGAAAATTGCTCCAAGATTTATACTTCTGTTCTTCACATATTTGAAAGAAAAATATATTCAAAGTATTTTGCAATTCTTTGTTGTTGAAAAAAAAATTGATGGAGTCAGGTTACACAAGCTTACTTATATATTATGACAAAAAGAAATACATTTAGTGTCTATGTATATAATATTTTAAAACAGAGATTAAAGATTCTATTTTAAATTAAGTACTACTTTTTTACAAAAAATATTATGTTTCTTTGAATGGCTGTGTACAGTTTTGATACAAGTTGCACCCATGACGCTTTAAAAGATACCAGGTGAAAGAATAACTCTTCATATAAATGAATATTCCGTATAAGTGAACATTCATCTTTTCCGTGTATGAAAACAGGAAAACACTACTGTACTGTTTTTCAGGAATTTTAATAAATGAACGTAAAATAACCAGGAAAGATATTGTTTTCAACACAACAGAGCATGAGAGCATGATTTTGAATTTGTAAAATTCTGTTTACTGTTGTTACAAATCCTTAAATTTTAATCGATAATCTTGTTAAGGTAATATGTATCGTCAAGAGTACATGATTCTTTTAACAACAGAGCATATTCTTGTTAACATCCATATTGGATTCTTTCCGTAATTATTGAATTCGATACATGACTGGCAAGCTTACATTTTCAAGTTTTTTTTAACACTTAGTAAAGTTCTATATGAGCCCCGTTAGTGGCACGGCAGAAGTCTAAACGGTATTCTACCTCTTCCCATGTCCTGGCGAGCATGTCTGGGGGGACGGTTGCCACACAATTGACTATTCGTTCCCTGAGATGTTGAACATCACGAATTTTCTCTGCATACACAAGATTCTTGATATGCCCCCAGAAGAAAAAATCCAACGGAGTTCTGTCCACTTTCTCTTGAGACACACTCGGCCTACCCGGCGACTTTTGCTTCAAAACATTCCCTGTTTCCTTAAATGCACTGAACCATTGACGAATGGTTTTGTCAGAAGGCGGGTTAACACCATAGTTACGTCGAAAGTTTCTTTGTACGGTAACTACAGACTTCGTTTCTATGAGCCAAATAACACATTGAGCCTTTTGTTGCGGAGTCGCCATCATTTCAAATTTCGCGACGTCATTTCAAGGTCAACGCCCTGCAGCGCAGCCAATAGTTGATACAAACATTCCCAAATGATATGAGTAAAACTTTTTGAGCTACTCTTTTCAGAGAAATCGACTAAATTTTGCTATCTTTTATAGTTAGTGAGATATGAATTTTTAAAACCCCGGAGGTATATTTTCGCACGAGGATACCTTAAAATATATTTAAATAACTCTTTTCTTCTTAATTTTTAACTTTTTCTTAATGAAACAGTTGTGTTTGTTGTATAAATTAATTCAATATAGATTATAAAAATACCGTTTATAAATATATGAAAAATATTAAAATAAAATTAAATAACTTTATCAACAAAGGAACCTAGGTTCAAAGACACATATTAAAAAAATCAATTTAATGTGTGACGAACTGAGACTAATCAATGGATATTATGCATTAATAACTGTGGAAGTGCAATGAAATCGAAGAAATCAGGGTAATTTTCTGTCGGACACGGTTAAAGCAAAATAAAAAAATTATTGCATCCGAAACCTGTCATAATCTAATGATTAAAATTCTTTGTTGATAGTTTTTAATAAATATAATATTGAGATGTACTTTTCCGCTAATGCTCTTATTCTAAAATGTATAATGTAAATAATAACAAAATGATGAACATGTGCTACACACAAATAAACCTTGTTCTCAGTAATATAATACTCAAATACACTCATCTCGAGAAAAAACCAAAATTCTTTAGATAAAGGGATTGATTAATATACAAACCAATCTTTATTCGTAGAATCTATATTCGAAAGAATTCTTTATTCATGGGTATAATATAGGGTGAAGCATTAATTGGTCCATATTTTCATGACTAAAATGTATAGGGGGGGAGTAAAAACCACTTTGAAATTTAGCAACTGCAGAGTTGTGGATTTTGTTTGGTGTATACACATTGAGTTTGATCTATACACCAACTAATTGTAAAAAAAAAGTAAATGGAGTCAAGTTACATCAACTTACCAATATATTCCAATGAAAGTATGGTTTGTTTCGGTTTGAAGCACTCTACTTTTCCAACATGAGCACTAATTAAATACCCTTATTCACAAAAAACCTAGGTTCAAAACTACGAACAACCACGCCACAATGGGAATCAAAAATTACACTTATCTGGAGAAAAAAACCAGAATTCTTTAGATAAAGGGATTGATTACTATACAAACCAATCTTTATTCGTAGAATCTATATTCGAAAGAATTCTTTATTCGTGGATATAATATTAATTCGGCCATCGTTTGGTGGTTCATACTTCCATGACTAAAAAGTATAGGGTTGAGAAAGAACCACTTTTAAATTTAGCAACTGCAGTGTTGTGGATTTTGTTTAATGTATACACATTGAGTACCCGCATCTATTATATGGCCATCAACAACGATGTCACAAAGTTTAAGAAGAAGATTTGAAAAAGTGTTCAAATGGTTACGTTTCAAAGTAAGGTTGTAGATATGCGTGTGTATGTCTCGCGACTTAATTTATCAAATTTGAAACTCATATTTTCTCTGTTAGGGAAATTAAATTTATTATTGATTTTAAGATAGAACATGGACAGCTTAATGAATCACTGATTCACCCATTGAACTATAATAACCCCTTAAAGTGTAAGAATATACATTAATCAATAGAATGCATACCACATCATCACTTTTGTAATCTATATTAAGACTCTCCGGGAGAAATCTTTCGCCTTCATCTTACGTTTCTATCTGTATTTTGAACCTCTAATATAGTTAGATTTTTTATAATAGAAATGAAGTTTTCAGAAATATGATTTCAAAAGTCCTTTTGTTTCATCTGTGCATCTCGGATTACCTTTCACCTATGTCTAATGGATTTAAAAATATTTGGGTGAAGCGTGAATTTTTACGACTATTTCAACATATAGGTCTAATCCCCTATATAATAATAGCCTAAGTTATATGTCCGTCTGTCCTCCAATTTATGAAGCTGTTGGACCTGGAATGGATAGAGGCATCCATTCAAAGAGTATAAAGTTTATCTTCTCGTAAACTATTAATCCGATTCTAAAATAAATTTGTATAAATATGCTTCATATCCATGCAAAAAATACTGTTGTCTTTAAAACGTTCAAAATCCAACCCTTACCCCCTTTTCGAGAGTTCAATGCCATTATTTCAAGCCCTATTTTCCCCGGTTAAGAGCAGCCGATTAAATTTATCCATTTATCACTTAATAAATAGGTAAAAATAACAATTTTTCTGGCATTGTGACGTCATTCCTTTAACCATCTCATTGAATCATTTCATATTTTAAACTAGTTAAATATCGTCTACACTTTTTTAGTATCTTTTATCACTGAACTTAGATATACGTAAATGATTTTCTTTTATATTTGACTTAAATAATAGATTAGGTACATGTGTGATAATTTTAAATTGAATCATCGATTATTTTTTGTTGCAATGAAAATTTTATTACCGGTATTAACAATAAATTCTTTTCATATAAGTCTAGGAGTCTATTTCACGGACTAATAAATATCTAAATTTTAATTTATATATTTGGAAATTAAGAAATTTATTCTTTTGTGTGTTTGTTTATTATACATAACCACACGGTTTGACTAAAGGAATTCAATGTGATTCTAAACTGCATTACAGGTCGGGAGACTCTCGAGGAGTATGACGATAAATAAATTATTGAGAGTGAACCACATAATTCTAAGTCAAAAAACACCACACTAACAAAAATATGTCTGTAAGTTATCTGGAATATTAAAAATGTTTTATAAATAGGACAACCGTCCAATACACTACTAAAACTTAACAAATATAATACAAAACATGAAGTCAAAGGATAATAGGCTGTTTTAAACAGCCTATAATCCTTTTCATCGTTCGATGGTTTGACCATTACAGAGAAACGAAATATTGATTGAAAATCAATGAACGACTGACTGGGATTTATCAAAAGATATGATGCATTGATTATTGCGCAAAGGCAATGAACTGGAAGAAATACGGACTTTTTTTACGGTAGGAAACGCAAACAAGGGAGAGTAGGCAGTAAGAATAAAAACAAACTAGGGTCGTAAAATTTTATTGTATTTAATACATAAAATTATTTTTCGGTATTTTTATGTATGAGTTATAGAAAATTGCTTCGTCTCTTTTGGTCTCCTTTTTGTATGGTTTTCAAATAGCAAAAAAATAATATTTAAACATTTTTTAAAAATTACTTCTTATTATTGTATAAAAAATAAAAAAGTAAGATAAGTTACGAATGTACCACAAATATACTTTATAGCAGAGTTGAGTTGGGACTTTTGTTTTTAATTTGTTATTGAGATTTTTATTGAAAAAATTAAGACTAACCTCCCCCTTGACTTTCTTGTAAACTCTTAGAAAAGAAAAGTATATTACTATTATATAAGTAGTAAGACGGACTTCACGGTGGGTGGTTTAGTCATGGCCTATAAAAATGACACCGTTTTAGTTAAATACCTTTATTAACAGAACGTTGTAGGACGGGGTCTGACTTCATAATTATCTTGCAATCTCCAGTTTTTCTGAATAGAATAGACATCTATTTACCCCTTGTTGTATCCAGGTGTGTGAACAGGTGTTTGAACATGAAGTTATAAGTAAAAGGCCCCTTGATAAGAAAATAATATGCTCTACCAATGCAATATCGAATTCATAGAAAAATAATCGGGATTGGACCATCGTCTTAAAAATCTGTGGAAAAAATCTCTAGGAAATACAAAATACACGTGTAAAATATATTTTTCAAGAAAAACTTTCAGCTACGTTATTTGAAAATTTCCTAAATTGTCGGATAGGTCAATGTAACAATACAATATAATTGGATTTCTCATTACTTTACTAAAGTGTGTCTATTTTAATTAAACTGTAGCCTCAGTGGTCAATTTAGGTTAGAATCCACTCAGAAAATATTTATGACTTTATTATTAAATGGAATTTATTTGAAAACCCCTGAGAATTTCATTAGACCGTCTTTGGACTTTTGTACAAAATGCCTACATTAGTCCTATTTATAAGACAGCGGTCCAATATGGGTTAAATCAAAAATGTCTCTTACTTCTTCTTTATCTGTTTCGGGTGTTTGGATTGCTACTGCTCGTCGAATCCATGGTTCCTGAGCGACCTCTTAGCCCGTCATATGACGGGATCAGTAAAATTTTTAATTTTCCAGAATTGTAAAGAACCCTATGAGGCAGGTAAAAAAATGGTTTGTTTTTTTGGTTGAGAATTATCTTTCAACAAAAATAATCGATTAAAATTATCACATATGTACTTAATCTATTATTTAAGTCAGTTGTTGGTTCTGGGTAAAGTCATGACCAGGTAAGGACCCATGGGAAAGTCTGATTTGTGATGGAAATAATGCAGAACACATTTAAATAATTTAAAATAAGAAATGATTAAATGAGGTGGTTAAAGGAATGAAGTCATAATGCTAGGAATCTGGAAGAAAAGTCAAGTTACACTCATTGATTATGGGAGAAAATATACTTTAAATGCTTGAAAATTTTATACCGTATTAATCTGGTGATTCACCCGCCTTTTTAACCAATACCATTTATTATGTGATAAATTGATAAATTTAATCGCTTGCTCTTAAAATGAGGCTTAATATAATGGCATTAAACGCTCGAAAAGGCGACGGGGTGGATTTCGAACGTGTTAAAGAGGGCAGTATTTTTAGCTGTGATACGAAGCTTATTCATACCAATTTACTTCAGAATAGGATCTATAGTTTAGTAAAAGATAAACTTTACTCGCTTTGAATTTTGCAAACCCTAACTCATCAAAAATCCAATATGGATGCTCTATCCATTCAGTAATAAAAGTCAGTTTTTTTGTACATGTACCACAGGAAGCTTTCGACAGATATCTCATACGCTGAAAGATTGTCTTTCTTTGGGCATTATCACACGTCAACTTGTACTTGTTGTAAAAGCAACAGAAGCATTTCACGTTTTTTTCTTTCTTTGATGAGGAATGCATGGATTTAAAATAAGGTAGTGAAACTTTTTCAAATGATTAAAGGTCTAAACCTAAGGACAGACGGGCAGATAACTTAGGCTATTATTACATTACGAGAAGAAAGTTTAAGGATACACAACATGAATCAAGAAAAGCAATCGTAAACTAAACTTGTTGCTTTTTTAACATGCATAGGTTGACTTGTGATAAGTTCTTAAAAATCCTCAACTTCCCACTTATGAAATTAAAGAACTGTATAAAGATATCGAAATCAACTACAAAACACGTCAAAACAAGTCTACAGCAATCCCTTGCCAAATTTGATGAAAATATTGGCGATATTTACTAAAACACAAAAGCAATCCATCTAAACATTTTACTTTTTGCTTTTTCTGGCAACTTTAATTAATGTACAGTGCGCCATCGTAATAGAATTATATACTCTTCCTTAATTAAAGAAAATGATAAAAGAAAAAGCAGAAAATATTAAATTTATTAGACATCCATTAACAGTTTACAAGAGCAAGAATTCAAAATTATCAGCCATAGAGTATATGAAGGTTCAAGTAGAAACAGTCCAGAAATTTAAGTTTGTTATATCTAATTTTTTAAGCAATGCGCACTTTTAATATATAAGAAATAAGAGGAAGGATAAGGCTTGAAATAATAGCATTAAACGCTCGGAAATGGGGAATGGGTGGATTTCGAAGTTTCAATTTTGCTAACCCTAACTGGTGAAAAATACAATATGGATGCCTGTACCCATTCCAGGTACAACCGCTTCAGAAATTCGCGGACAGACAACTTAGGCTATTATAGGAGAGTTGGATGCAAATATCATATAAATAATAATATAGATAAAGATTTTTTTGGACACGGTGAGATCAGATATGAATGCTATCACATAAATAACGTCTGCATACTTAAACCATTATCGCCAATTTGGTCGGGGGAACCCATTCTTTAAGTCAACCCATTTGTAGCTATCACACACAGAGAATCGTATGAGTAATCAAATGAATCGTAGAGATAGGTATATAAGAAAGTCCGTAAACCTAGTGTTAAGTGTGTATATTATGGGATGTACGGGGCAAATAAAGGGTTAAAAGTGCTGTGGTTATAGTGACGACATTTTACTGTAAATGCATTTGTTGGAAAATTTTCTTAGTATTTCACAGAATTTAAATTCGAGATGTACCTATGTTAGACTATCTTCTCGAAGCACTGAATGCATAAACGCACCGATAGCACCAAACGAGGGTAAATTATTCATTGATTACTGTATATCGTTAAAGTCTTTATGAAATAAACTATAATTTCATATGATGACTCGTCCAACATTGCATGGGTGGTATAAGACATTATTCTCTAAATTTAATACCTAAAAGAATTAAATAGGGATTTAAAAAAGAAATATTTGGCTTCTGTAAATTTCACTCATTAATGCAAAAGAATCTCATCTGAAGACTTTTAAGTACTGTAAAGTATTTATCTGCATATATCCCTTTAATGCCCAAGCTATTTCTGCCTATTACATATCGATGCATATCTTATATCATCCAAGTAATAACTGGCTACTCAGAATAAAATAAATATGAAGTTTAAACAACCTTGAATACTTCAACTTTTGATGTTAGTGATTAGCTGTCGTTTTAAACATCATATTATGTCGTTTATGAAAAGCGAAAAACCTCGTGAAAAAAAAAGTTATTTGGTAATAAGTGTAAAATAATTGCTGTAAAATGGAGCCTTATAAAAGATAAAGCAATTTGTCATAATTTCAGTCTGCTTCCGGAAAAGTAAAAGTAAATTTATGTGAGCTGTTCGAAAAATTAAAGTGTCGATCAAAGTAAAACATTATACATAATAGAAATTACCCGAACATTTTGTAGAGTGTTTATAAGATTTCCCTTTATCAACTGTCAAAAGGAAAACTCGTTCTAACGAAACATAAAATTTCTACAAGTTTATTTTAGCGGCATCTAAAATAAGATACTGGGCATTAAAGGTATATATAATGTTATAAATTGACTTACAGAGTAAAAAACTACTAAAGCTAAAAACATGAAATTCTGAATATACGTCACTTTTAATGTGTATATGAGCACTTTATATTTTTCAATTCAAATACGAAAGGTGTGAAATGGCATTTGAGGGAAAGAAAATTAATGTTTAATATTGAATAGCTGTAGTAATGCACAAGTACACAGCTAGTACTTTAAGTCAAATATAACGATTTTTATTGATTTCTACTTTTAAGACTAATAAGCTGTAATCAATAACTTTTCATTGAAACTTTTGTTGTATTCTTTAAACTCCAGTTTTAAGTATTCTTTTTAATTAAATTGATCATTTTATTGTAACATTTTTAATTGATCAACATTTTTTTCCAAATGTCACGAGATATTTCTATTTGCCAATAATTCAACGATATAATAAACAAAACATGCTCCACACTCAACCCCCCGCTATGCAAAATGTATTGAAGATTATGTTTCTTTCATTCATTCTAGGTTTAAATATTTATTTATTCTATGCTTGCAATCGATACCAATCCTTACAAAGACGATTATCCTTTAAGCTGGAGAGTTTTCTTTGAAGATAAGAGATTAATTTTAAATAAATATCAAAGAGTCTCCCTTGAGGCTCTGATTATTTGATCTTTGGGCGAGAGACTACAAATGCAATCCTAATTCAAATATTTAAAACAGAGAGACTACTTAGATGGTGAATTTCATACTTATGGTAGCAATATACAGAAAGTATATTTACATTGATATAAAATGGTATAATAAAAAATGAGTTATAGTACAAAAAAAATGAATTTCAAACAAACCAAATGTTGTAATTCTTTATATCAATTTTTGATATCAATTGCTTTTTAGATATCAATTTTTGATATCCGAAAAATTGCTCTTCCATTTGCTATTGATTATTAATTGAATTTGAAGTCCCGTATGAGTTTTATTCATTTACAAAAGGCATCATAAAAGATAAAACTTGATGAAATATTACTTTTTACTGTTTTTGTTACTAAAATTAGGAGATTTTATAAGAGGATCCTATAGGCTAGATGGTTAAAATTCTTATATAAACAGTGATTCTTTATTTGTGTACAACAGGTGACTAGTCTCTATTAAGGAGAACGATTGTCTCCCTTAATTGACTTATTTAGGCAGGACTGGCTAAAATATAAGGTTTCGTGGGCTGTATTGGAAGTGCACCCTATACCAACGGACCGTATTGTATGCATGTATGTACATGCATATATATATATATATATATATATATATATATATATATATATATATATATATATATATATATATATATGTGTGTGTGTGTGTGTGTATGTATATATCTATGTATATGTAAGTATATATGTATGTATATATATGTGTGTGTGTCTGTGTATATATATACATATATACTATATATATACGTACATACATTATGTGTGTGGGGGAATATATTATATATATATATATATATTATATATATACGTATATGCATTATATACATATATATATGTGTGTATGTATGTATGTATGTATATATAAATGTGCATATATGTGTATGTGAGTATGTATACATATACATGAGTCTGTATATTTGAGGTGAAAATTGAAAAAAGAACTTTATCACTAAATTGTTTATTGTTACTATTTATATAAAGGGATAATATAAAAATAATATAAAAACCTTATAGAAATTTAGACATAAAAAAAAATTTTTTAAATATAAATATACTATAAAAATCTTATAAAAATATAAATATATTATAAAAATCTTATAGAAAAATAAATAGTAACACAATATGAAAATATCACAGAAATGAATCTTAATTTTGTTCCAAGTAAATGTTGACGTCTTAAGAATTACCTAATGACGCTATACGAATTTTATATAGAACATGACCCCAAAAAATTCCATTTTGATGATAGAAAGAATTTTAAAATAAAATACTAAATCCTATAGTTAAAAATACAAAAGTAATGTGCAGAAATATGTATTATAATAATAAATAAATCGAATAATATATTTACTATAATAAATGTGATATTTGTTTCATTTATAAATTTCGCGAATTCCACCACAGTCTGCAAAATTTTCCTAACACGGCTGTTGTTTAACCACGTTAATACCTAACATTTTGCATCTAAACGTTAGTTATTGATTAAACTTAAATGTGTAATATCATATAAATAAATGACAGTGAAAAAATTAAACAGTAATTGAATAGAAAAACCCGAAGATTAAAAGATACTAAAACTGTTTAAATTTAAATTATGAAAAATGCATGCATAAAATTAATTGTATTAATATGCAACTAGGATCTATATTATTATGAGAGTTACTAATCTTCTGTCCATTTTTTATTTCTGTATAATCAAATAAAAAGGATTCATGTATGACCTCTAGAAGTTTTCATACAAATCATTAATCGTGGTGACAACAGCACAACTTGTCCTAAACGGTAAAAGTTTTCCTCTCGCACTAAAATTAAACAAAATGATGAAAGATTAAACTCCTTAAAGATTTCTTTATTTCCCCTAGTGGGTTTTGGTTCAAATTCCGAGTAAGGCTTGGAAGTACTTGTGTTGTTTTCTCATAGGTAATAACGTTAGCCGCCTATCTCATGCTCCCATACTAAAATGGTGTACAAAATCTGCAGCGTTGTAGAAACAAATGTTAAATAAAAAAGTACCCCCACGTTATATAAAACTTTCTTTATTTTAGGAAAAAAAATAATAGTTTAAAAAATTCGTTTACTTATTTTCTTTTCAAAACACTTCTAAACAGAATGTATAACGTACGACAACGTAATTAGTTGCTCAGATAAACTAAAGTGCTGTAAGACTCTAAAAGTTG
Source organism: Pardosa pseudoannulata (assembly GCA_032207245.1). Classification (NCBI taxonomy): domain Eukaryota; kingdom Metazoa; phylum Arthropoda; class Arachnida; order Araneae; family Lycosidae; genus Pardosa; species Pardosa pseudoannulata. Next base: position 75,934,160 of record CM063508.1, on the reverse strand, counting down.
TGTAGTTTTCCACATCTAATTGACATTCTGCGAAAACATGAAAATATGGACTGGGGTGCACTGAAAAGTTAATAAATAAATCACGGAAAGACGAGTTAACTCGTACACAGTGAATTATATTGGAAGACGAGATATCCCGTCTTTCCCGATGAATGACAAAGTGGAACGATTTTAATAAAATACTTACGAACATGTTTCATCTTAGAATAGAGATATGACAAAAAAAATTATACACCAGCCATTAAATAATTATCTTTATACTTAAATAAACATTGTTTTCAGTTAATAAGCATAAAAATAATACTAATATGTAAAGCAAATAATACATTAAAACCTGCGAGAAAAAGATTACAAATTATAATACTAAACATTTTCATAAAATGAAAGTTGTCTAAAACAATCATTAAAGTGTACATTCTGCACTGCATACCAGCAAAGAAATTATTAATGTTTTACAATGTTTAAGATTTATATAGAAATGAAACTGGTGATTGATTTTCAACTACGTTAAATATAATTTATATTATTTAAAATTGTACGTTTTATCAATTTGTTTCGTTGTTGCTCGTGATTGAACCCTCTGTAACTTAACAAAATTCTTTACGCTTTTGAAAAATCTTATCCCGTGTTTTGACAAATGCATAAACTCATTAATGCCTAGTGTCCTTTTTTGGAGAGCATTTCAATTAAAAAACAGTTTGAAGAATTATGTTTTATCGGAATGATTTTTCAGTTTCAAAGAAGATAGATGACAATTCTAATTAAAACTATTACCAAAATTTTGAGGATATGTTGTTATTGATAATTTCTTTATTTGGATGGACTTTTACGGTTTTCCGAGCTTCTCACATGAAATTACTTTTTCGACAACTGCTTCGACTGAAATCGAGACAAAAGCTAGATCTTTTATTATAAAGCTTCATTTTACAGTACTGTATTTACATGTGACACCAAATAAATATCTTGTTACGATTTTTTCTTTTTTATAAATACTATCCTGTGGTGGTTAAAGAGACAACTAAATAATAAAAAAAAGTATGTAATATTCAAATTCGTTTAAATTTCATTTTAGTTTTCCTCTGTGCTTTTCATAGCAATTTACATTTAAGATATTCACTAATATAACATTCGGCATAGATAAATCAAGCATCAGTGGGTTAAAGACGGTATCTCAAAAATTTACTTTTGCCAAACGATGGCCAAATGGGTAAGACACTGCACTTTGGTACCGCAGTTTGCTGATTAGAATGCTGCTGCTTGCAGTTCAGAATCGGCTTTAAGTAGTAGTTCCTGGTGTCAATAGTCATCGTGTATTATTTCTCGTTAAAATATTAGTTTTAAAATAATAGTGTGCTACCAAAAAACGGGTTTGGATGCAGCAAAATATCTATTCAGTTCGAAAAAATTCGTTTCATTGTCAAGTGTATATCCAAGTTAAATTTTTTATGAGAAAAAATAAATCACATTTTTGTCGAAATTTGGCATTCTGCATGTCTTTTAATAGAAACAAGCCACCAAATATAAATATCCCCATCCAATGTTATATTTCCGGATGCCGAAAGTCACGTCTTCTTTCTTATCATTGAATCATAAATGGAATCTTCTTCGAAACTAATTTTAACACCTGCCTTCGAAACTTTACTCGAGCATTTTTTTTTCTTGACACTGAAGATAGATTGATTCCCTTACAGCGAACAAAAAATGCATTAGAACGGGAATATTCCAGCGCAGAAACTGTTTCGTTAATGTGCATAAAAATATTCAAAGAATGGAACTTTATTCTATTTTGGTATGACTTCCAACTTATCCTGCCTAAATAGTTTTTTCTCTTCGACCAAAGCTTGAAGTTTAAAAAAAATAGCCTATGATATTTTTGGAGAAGAGTATGACAAGCTATTTTGTATATTTAGACTATTTTGCTTCGAGGTAACCTTTAAGTTTTGTCCGAATAAAAAGTAAAGCATTGTAGTCGTACCTAATTTCGCTTCTAAAATGAAACGTGATTACATTAATTGTGGGAATTTGCACGAAAGTAATTTCACTTGCAGGAAATATATTGTGTTTTTTCTTTTAACACAGGAAAATTTTTAGGTGTGTGTTGATGATATTTAAAGTTTAATCTATACACAATACAAAACAATATTATCTTATATAATTCACTATCTAGTTGAAAAGAAAACAGTTTTCATGCATTCCACTTTATGTGAAAGAAAATAGGGTTTGGTTTGGAGTGCTAGAGTCTACTTTTTTGCAACTCAAGAGCTAAAAAAAAATAGGGAGTTCAATTATTATAAATCAGCATTTCATCGCCGGGGAAATGCAAGCTCTTCTGCAATACCCAAAACTTTTTTCCTATAGTAATCGACTAAGCTATTTTTACACATAGTGAGCTAAAAAGTATAAACAGAAACCTCTATAAAAATACTTTATTTATTTTCCTCTTAATATTATTCCAGGGCAGAAACTATTTTGTTAATGCGCATGCTAAAGCGCATAAAAATATTCAAAGAATGCAACTTTATTCTGTTTTGGTATGACTTCCAACCTATCCTGACGAAATAATTTTTTTCACTTAGACCAAAGCGTGAAGTTTAAAAAATAGCCAAGATATTTTTTGGAAATAATTACTACAAACTATTTTGTATGCTTAGATTATTTTGCTTCAAGGTACTATTTAAGTTGTGTCCGAATAAAAAGTAAAGAATTGCAGTCGTAACTAATTTCGCTTCTAAAAGGAAACGTGATTATATTAATTGTGGGAATTTGCACAAAAGTTATTTTATTTGCAGAATATATATATATTTTCTTTAACACAGAAAATTTTTTCGGTGTGTGTTGATGATATTTAAGACTTAATGGTTAAACTACACAGAATAACATTATTTTATATAATTCACTATCTTGTTGAAAATGGAATAGATTTAATGCATTTAAATTTATGTGAAAGAAAATAGAGTTTGATTTGGTTTGGAGTGCTACGGTCTACTTTTTTTGCATCTCAAGAGCTAAAAAGATAATAGAGAGTTTAATGATTATAAATCGGTGTTGCATCGCCGGGGAAATGCAAGTTTATCTGCAATACCCAAATATTTTTTCTACAATAATCGACTAAGCTATTTTTAAACATAGTGAGCTTAAAAGTATAAACAGAAACCTATATACAAATATTTTTTTATTTCTTTTTCTCTGAATATTTATTCCAGCGCAGAAACTGTTTCGTTAATGCACATGCTAAAGCGCATAAAAGTATTCAAAGAATGGAACTTTATTCTATTTTGGTATGACTTCGAACTTATCCTGACGATATAATTTTTTCACTTTGACCAAAGTGTGAAGTTTTAAGAAAAATAGCCTAAGATATTTTTGGAAAATAGAATGACAAGCTATTTTATATGTTTAGATTACTTTGCTTCGAGGTAACATTTAAGTTGTGTCCGAGTAAAAAGTAAAGAATTGCAGTCGTACCTAATTTAGCTTCTAAAGTGAAACATGATTACATTAATTGTGTGAATTTGCATAAAGTAATTTAACTTTCATGAATTATATTGTGTTTTTTCTTTCAACATAAGAAATTTTTTCGATGTGTGCTGATGATATTTAAGACTTGGTGGATAAACTACACAAAATAACATTATCTTATATAATTCACTGTCTAGTTGAAAAGGGAATAGTTTTTATGCATTCCAATTTATATAAAAATAATAGGGAGTTTAATGATTTTAAATCGTTGTCGCATCACCGGGGAAAGGCAAGCTCCCCTGCAATACCCAAATTTTTTTTTCTATAGCAATCGACTAAGTTATTTTAAACATAGTGAGCTAAAAAGTATAAACAGACACCTATAGTGAAATATTTTATTTCTTTTCCTCTAAATATTTATCCCAGAGCAGAAACTGTTTCTGTAATGCACATAAAAATATTCAAAGAATGAAACTTTACTCTATTTTGGTATGACTTCCAACTTATCCTGAAGAAATTATTTTTTCGCTTCGACCAAAGAGTGACGTTTTAAAAAAATAGCCTAAAATATTTTTGGAAATAAGTATGTCAAACTATTTTGTATGTTTAGACTACTTTGCTTCGAGGTACCATTTAAGTTGTGTCCGAATAAAAAGTAATTTTTTCTCATACAACTGAGCCGAGAAATGAGATTCATTAATAAATATATGTACACATAAGTAATGTTACAAGCAAATTTGACACCTACACTACATTTCATATATTATTTTGAAGCAAAAGCATTAAATTTCAAATTAAAAACAATTGTAAAGCATTAAATTTTAAATTACCAAATATTATTTTAAATTCTAAATAAATTTTTTAAACATACGGTTTATTTTGCATCATGTTTCTAGAAATCAACGTGAACAAATGAAGTGAAACGAGAACTACTAATGAGGAATTTAGAATACTACTTGCTTTAAGTACCATATTATTACAAAGACAATAAAAGGAAACCTTCAATTACCTTACATTACATTTGAAAACAGAGTGTATCGCATAACATATCCAATTTCGCTCCGAGAACAAGCATTGTAACATTTCATTTAATTATATATTAAGCTTGTCATTTATGAATTATATACTTCACGTGTCTTCTTCAGGCCAAAAACATTTCATATATTTAATCAATTTTTTGTCAATTTGACGGTCTTTTTTTATTTAAAACAACTTTTCCTAGAGTAAGCAAAACTTTTGCTTTCGAGAGTCCTAACTAGTTGTGATTCCTAAATTTCTACATATATTCACACAAATTAATTTTTACTTCTTCGCACAAAGTAAAGGAAGTGTCGTAATCGCGAAAACTTATGGTCTTCAGATACGGAAATATACATTTATTGCACTTTTAAAAGCGCTTCAGGTATGGAACAAAATATCATAGTTGATTCAGAAAAAAAAATATAATTAAATATAGTATAGAATAGGCCAAAAAAAAGACAACTGTCAAATGCGTATGAGATTTTCCAAGTGTAATAAAAATGTGTTAGTAGAACTGTATTTTTTTTTGTTCCTTTACAATCGTTCTTACTCTAAAAAGCTCTGGTTATTGTCTCCTATATTGCCTGTTCCATTTTTATTAAATATGAAAGTTCCAGAAAAAGTATAATTTTCTATGTTTTAAACAATGAAATATTGGATTCCTTTAAAATAAACACTAACTTCTATTTGTAAACGAGATTCAAGACTAAGCCTCGAGTAACTGTGAAGGCATCCGCAAAGGAATGAAACTTTCTCCCCATACGATGTATACATGCTGGAAAATTCAATTTACAGTAACGAAACAGCCTGATGTGTTAACATTCTTTGATCAATATACGCTTTTACCACTAATAGGATAAAAACAATACTTTATACAACCAAAGTTCCTGAAAATAAAGATAAAAAGCTTTTTGACCTTCCTTTCCCCCCAAAGGGGAAACGATTCTAAAGTTTTCTTTTATTTAAAATATTTGCTTTTAGATGTTTAAGTTTCTTATAAATTTTTATAACGATATTCTAATTGATTAACACTTAAAGTATAAGCTTATTCTTAAATAGGGTGGTTGGGTACCAGGCATATTGGATTCCTCTAACTCCATAATAAGCTATGGAGAAAATTGTTTTACTTTTAAAGAGGTCGCACTTCAAGATTTTGTGGTATGGTTGCGTAGGTGGTGTATATAACACTG
>CM063508.1:75900991-75920991 GCA_032207245.1 Pardosa pseudoannulata | reverse complement strand
TAACCATAATATTACAATCATTTCTACTTCATAACTGTAATTTTACTATTATTATGAATCATAATGCAAATATCTAATATGCAGGGTGTATTTTGTCTGTTACAATTTGAACATAGTTAAAGCAGGGTGACTGATATAAAAAACATTATTATGTATTGTGAAATATTTATTTCTAATTTCAAATAAGGGAAAATTGTTTCAGGTAGAAGTCTATATATATTAACAGTAAACTACATTGCTACATTTTGTGACATTATGTGTAAAAAGCTAACATTAGTTCGAAGCTTCAGGTTGCTTCTTTTGTAAAGGATCAGACATTCTAAGGCAGTTTATGTATGAGAACGACTTAGATCCCCTTCTCCAATAAGTCTATTTTCTACATTTAAACTTAATAAAAAGCTGAAAAACCGTTTCTCATAGCTATGTTGTCGAAAATAAAATAAAGATCAACATGGTCTGTTTTCTGATGGTCTTAGGAGACCCCCAGGTTGAAAACAGCTGCTTTCGAAAATCCCTTAAAGCTGTATCTCCCTATTCATATTTTTAAAACCTTTATGTAACAGTAAATACTCTATCTAATACTTTATACCCTACCTTTACATTTATTTTAAAAAAGGGAACTTATAACCAGCAAAAAATACATTTTAAGAATTATAAAAGGATAAAATATATTTTAAGGAAATCTCTATTTTTGGAATCCCTACTTCTTTTACATGGTGATTGTATTTTATTCGAGTATCTGTTGAGCAGTATTTTCAGGTCTAATTAGATCTCGGCAGAATGATGGCCGAATGGTAGGTCGATGCTCTTCGGTACCAGAGTTCATGGGTTCAAATCACACTACTGTCTTGGATGTTCGAAACAGTTCAGAATCGGCTTTAAACAGTTTGCATCTTAAAAAACCCTCTGACAGATTCAAGGAACTCTGGGCAGAGAGCCTAATCAAAAACCCGGTACTTATAAGGTAGGCCAGAAGCCTGGTTGACTGGCTCGCCGCTAATCAAGGCACCATCGTGCGGCCATGATTTTAACCTAAAACCACACCGCAAGGGTTAAAGTACCCCTTCACGAATGGTTATCACAACTGCCCTGTGTAGATATTGCTTCCCACGGAAACACCTGCTCTGATGTCAGAAAGTTTCATGTAGTAAGCCGGGTCAACAGGACTTTTAACCTGGGCAGGACTCCTGCGGAGTATCCCCAGCACTCCCGGAAACTGCATTAGTTGTACTTATTAGTCTAGATTTTCTACATTTTTTGTTATTTTAATTTTAATGGGCTTGCTTGCTTGACTTAATGCTGACTTGGCCCCTGCGTAACGCATTGTTGCCGGACGGTCAGACCGAACCAGCAATTCAACACTCCCGACTTCGGGTGGGTGGGTGATTACAGGTAGTACACGGCTTTAAGCAGTAGATCCCACTCTCATTAGCCCTCGTTTAGCAAAAGAGTAGACCGTAGCGCTCAAAATAAAATAAAATTAGATCTCATGTAGTTATAACAATGAGTTACACTACTGGACAACGCCAGCGCGGGAGACTGGCCGAATGACGAAAGCGATATCAGTGACCCTCCCCCCTTCGACCCCATTGGACAAGAGGGGTTGCTAACTCGGGTCAGTCGTCTTTGGCCCTGGCAACAGTAGTCATTTTATTTTGATCAGTAGATTTGAAGGCCCCTTCAGAGAAAAAGCAGGCGAAGACGGAGCGAACGGATAACTTCATCAGAGAGGGCTCCACCATTTTTTTTACCTGAACAGATAGCGTCATCAGAGGCAGGAAGTTCCTCCAACATTTCCAGCAGTATATGGTGACTCCATATTGAAACTTAATTTGTTTTATTTGAGTCACCAAATTGTTCTTCATCAGAAATAGAATTGTAAAATTTTGTTTCTTACTCAGAACTCGAACTTTTCAAAGACTATAGAGAAATTCCGTCAGAACAATCCTTTTAATAGAATACAAAATGTCTCCTGTACAATTGTATTATCTAAAAGGAAAAAGTAACCACACAATTTAGATGTTATTCATCAGAAAAGTCTACGCTATAAAAGGTTGAAGACAGCCAGTTACCAATTGCAAATATAGATCAAGCACATGTTTACCCGTTAAATTGCTTGTGCGTAGACTTAGAGGGTGGGTCCTGTAACTTTGTTTGCTATAGTCTAAAAACATAAAAAAAAATCTTCATTTTTAAAATATTGATTAACGGTTAGAACTTTCAATTGAAGTTGAACTTAGACGTTTCTATTTGATATTCGAAACTGATGAATAATAAAGCTATTTGAGTAACCAAACATTAATTAAAAATTACATTGTATGTATTTGATAATAGCGTTAAACATTGCTTTAAATATTAAAGAACACCATATAAAAAATCTATCAGCCACTTAAACATTTTTTTCTTCTCTTTCGGAGTAATTTTCTTATATTCAATTCATCACGTATTCGTTTTAAAGCCCACAACATTTTTCATTTAATCTGCTAAAAGCTTCTTGTGCTTAAATCGATATATCTTCCACGCTAGACATTTTAATCGACGTTCAAATTTAGTTTTTGAACATGCTTTAGACAAGGTTTCTTTTATAGAAGATTGTTTATACATTTTATTTTTAAAAAGAAAACATCAATAAAATTTTTATCGTCTATTTTCTGCGTTGTTATAGCTATCAGAATAGCAAATAAATATTCCAAGACCATCTACGCTATAAGCGACGAAGTAGCTCTGCAGAGCGTTGTTTGTTTAGATTTATGTTCCCATTTCTTTTATCCCCGAAAATGCATGTTCCAATTAATGATGCTGTTCAAAAAGCTTTTTTTCCTTTAAAAATTCTATTAATGTAAATTCTTAATAATTTATCTCAATAATTACTTTTTTGTATCTCAACATTTCCGAATCGAAAAATATTTCTTCTGATTCTTAAAATAGATCGTGTCTAATAAATAAAATAATTAACAAAAAATTAAGACATAAAAATACAAATTTATCGGTAGAAAGTAGTGTTTCCTACAAACATATAAAATAAATTCTGATGTGGATACCACCCACGTGATTTCCTTGTATACCTATTAAATTATCATTCTATTCAATGAATACTATCGGATGCAACAAATAGAATTCAATGAGTACTATTGAATGCAACAAATATATTTCAATGAGTACTTCTGTGCAATGAGTAACAATGAACAGTGCTCAATTAAGTGGAGAACGGTGTTATCCGCATTAATATCCGTTATATTGAGATTTTTCGTTAAATATAGTGCGTATTGCAATCAAAAGTGAATATACATAACTACTAATAAATCTTACTACTCAGTCTGTGCATGCGTACGTGTGTAAGTATTTCGCATAATTTCTTACCTTTTTAATTTTATTTCTTGTAGGCCTATTAAATTATCATTCCATTCAATGAGTACTATTGAATACAACAAATAGAGTTCAATGAGTACTTCTATGAAGTGAGAAACAATGGGTATTACTCTAGTTATTGCTATTAAGCAGTGAACGGTAATATTAATATCCGTTATATTGAGATTTTTCGTTAAATATAGTGCGTATTGCAATGAGAAGTAGAGATGCATAACTACTAATAAATGTTTTACTCAGTCTGAGCATGCGCACTTCTGTAAATATTTTGCATAATTTCTTGTCTTTTTTAATTATATTTCTTGCAGGCCTATTAAATTATCATTCTATCCAATGAGTACTATTGAATACAACAAATAGAGTTCAATGAGTACTTCTATGAAGTGAGAAACAATGGGTAGTACTCTAGTTATTGCCATTAATCAGAGAACGGTACCATTAATATACATTAAAATGAGATTTTTCTTTAAATATAGTGCGCATTGCAATCAAAAATGGAGATGTATAACTACTAATAAATCTTACTACTCAGTCTGTGCGTGCGTGTGTAAGTATTTCGCATAATTTCTTACCTTTTTAATTTTATTTCTTGTAGGCCTATTAAATTATCATTCTATCCAATGAGTACTATTGAATACAACAAATAGAGTTCAATGAGTACTTCTGTACAATGAGAAACAATGTGTGATACTCTAGTACTGCAATTAAGCAGAGAATGGTACCATTAATATCCATTAAAATGAGATTTTTTGTTAAATATAGTGCGTATTGCAATCAAAAATGGTGATGCATAACTTCTAATAAATGTTATTACACAGTGTGGGCATACGTGAGTATTTTGCATAAGTTCTGTCCTTTTTCAATTCTATTTCTCCTTTATTTATTTTATTTATTTTTTAAATTTTGTAATTTAATTAATTTTTAAATTTTATATATTTGGTATATATACATGTGTGTGTATGATGTATGTATATCTATATATTAGTTTTTATTTGCTTATATATATATATATATATATATATATATATATATATATATATATATATATATACAGTGAAACTTCTCCAAGCGGCCACCCCTGTATAGCGGTCACCCCTCTAAACGGCCAATCTTTCATGGCACGGATAGACCTAATGGTAAAATAACATGTATCAGCGGCCACCCGACCCCCTCTAAACGGCTACCAAGTGGGATTGCCCCTTTCATTTTTCAGGAAATTCTACTCACTCCGTTCTTTAATTTTGAGCGAAGAAACTCTTCCCAGTCAGGTTTATGTTCGGATATAAGACAAAGGAATAACTTGAGAAGTCTATTCCCGAGGTCTCCCCCCACCCCCCTTTCTAAGAAAGATTAATTCTGTAATCTCTTTTGTACTCTCCCCACACCCTTGAGATAGATAATCCCTATTGCACTATCCATAGAAACTGAGGGAGGAACTGAACAATCAATCATCGAAGGTGTCCTAGGGCCTTTATATGGAATTCCAATCGGTAAAATTAAGGAAGAATTGCAATTCTGTCAGCAAAAATGTCATTCACACCAGTTTCATTTTATTAGTTGGTCAGTGATCTGAGTTGCAAAGGTGTCGAAATTCATTTTTCTAAATCTCGAGCAGCGCATTCAAGTTCTGCGTGAATATGAGAATCTCAAATCGGCAAGAATGTTAGCAGAATTATTTAACTGCGGAAGAACGCAAATCAACAAAGTCATTAAAGAAAAGAATTTGATTTTGAAGGAGTACGAAGACTACAGAACAAACAGAAACAAATTGTAGCCTTTCTTAATAAAATGTGAAGAAGCATGAAATAAAGTACTATTTTCTCTTTATATAAGTTTTAAATTTCAATTGCATAAGGGATATATATCAGACTTGTTTATATTACTCATTATAGTAATTATCTTATAATAGTAAATAAATAACCCTTCAGATCTGCCAACCCCTCTAATTCAAAGTTTTCTTAGCTATGTCGAAATTATCGTTAAGTTCTTCCTAATTTTTTTCCCCACAGTAATTAATGGAAGTAAAAGAATGAAACTATCATTTCCACTACACCCTAGAGGTAGATAGAACTTGTTGTTAATACCGATGATAAAATTTTAATTCCAACAAAAATTAATGGATGATTACGTTTAAAATTATCACATAGGTACCTAATCTATTATTTAAGCCAAATATAAAAGAAAATTATTTACGTCATAGCTAAGGTCAGTGATAAAACGTATGAAAATAATGCAGACGATATTTCAATAATTTAAAATAAGAAGATTACATGAGATGGTTAAAGGTATGACACCATAATGCTAGAAGAAAAATGATATTTTTACCTATTTATGATATAATATGACAAATTTAATCACCTGCTCTTAACCGGGGAAAATAGGGCTTGAAATAATGGCATTAAATGCTCAAAAAGGGGGCAAGGGGTGGATTTCGAACGTTTTAAAGACGACAGTATTTTTTGCTGTGATATGAAGCATATTTATACCAATTTATTTTAGAATCGTATCGATAGTTTAAGAGAAGATAAACTTTACTCTCTTTGAATTTTGCTAACCCTAACTCATGAAGAATCCAATATGGATGCCTTTATTCATTCCAGATCCAACTGCTTCATAAATTCGAGAACAGACAGACAGATAACTTAGGATGTTATTATAATACAGAATTAAGTACAGAAATCAAGATGAAACCAGACAAAAAATACTCAATGATTATCAAAATGTATAGTTAAAGTTTTAAATTTAAGGCTTCCTTGCACGTACAGACGTAATTCCAAAATCTATCGAAATTGATTCAAGTGTGATCTAAATAAAGAGTTTCATTGAATTATGAACACGAAAACTTTTCGCGATTACTATACTTCCTTTACTTTGCATAAGGAAGTAAAAAAAAATCATTAAATATCCCAAGTACTGTATTTTACCTTGCAAAGTTCGAGGAAAAAAACTACTGGTATCGAGAACTAGAAGTTCAAGTTTCAATAAATTTTTTATGTCAACAAAATTATTTTTCATCTCAAAGATTTGAAGGCGAATATGGGAAAAGTTCTTTTAAAACTCTTCGCTTGCAATTTCACGAGATTTCTTTTGCAACAAGTTTGTTAAAAAAAAAATATCGGGTGCTCGTTTATTTCCTCCCCAGAGAATTTAAACGGAGAAAAATTAGCAAGTTTTCCTAAAAGGTTACGTGAGATTCTACAAGAGTCTTGTGGGATATTATGCAGAGAGCAAATGCTTTTACTAAAAATCAAAAGTGGTAGGTTTCTTTTTTTAACATTTTAATTTACTAGTTGATGCACTGGTGATAGTAGTTAAAGTATTAAAACTTTCCTGCATTTGATTTCAAATTCTGGTCCCAACTCACATATTAAAAAATTAATAAAATCCTATGTTACTTTTGTAATAACTTAAGGCATTTTTTCTTAGAGAGAATAAAGAAGCTATTACAAAATATTAAAGAGTTATACATACTTCCTTAAACTTGTTTCATACGAAATCATTTTAGTGTTGTTAATAAGATAATTATATAATGAATTTCTATAAGGTAACTTACCTCGTGCTTATCCGAAATTTTTATATAAGGCTTCGTGAAATTTTTTAAAGTTATTGTAAAATTTATTTATAAACAGTGCAAGATATAAAAGTTATAATACATAATGTGGTTTTGTTACAGATTGAGAAATATTAAAAAAAATTTCAACCTTATGGAAAAAATTTTGACTAAATAAATATGTAAAACATATTTATTTGAACTGATATGGATATATATCCATTATACATCCATTAAACTAAAACATAATAATCTTCAAACTCAGTCTTCAAACTTTGTAGACTAAATTAACTCTTAGTTTTGGGGGAACTCCATTACACCCTTCGAAAACTATCTCACAGTAATAAAGTAGATCTATATATTTTAGATACTAAATATAAAGAAAATGCAAGAGTAAACAGCTCAGAATTTTTAACAGAAATTTTTAAAATGAAATTAATGTACTTCACTCATTAATAATATGAACTCGTGCTCCAGGTATAACTCACTCTTGCTTTATATTTAGTGACTGTGGAGTACTTACATATTTTCAACAAAATGAATGTACTTTACTCATTAATAGCATGAACTCGTGCTCCAGGTATAACTCTCCCTTGCTTTATATTTAGTGTCTGTTGAGTACTTACATATTTTCAACAAAATGAATGTACTTTATTTATTAATAACATAAACTCGTGCTCCAGGAATAACTCACCCTTGCTTTATATTTAGTGACTGTGGAGTACTTACATATTTTCAACAAAATGAATGTACTTTACTCATTAATAGCATGAACTCGTGCTCCAGGTATAACTCACCCTTGCTTTATATTTAGTGACTGTGGAGTACTTACATTTTTTCAACAAGCTGTCAGAAATCTAGCTCTAAAATTGATGTTATTTTGTTTTTGATGTTATGATGTTATTTTCAGTCTTATTTTATAATCTGCCTTAGTTTTTTAGGTACATACATTAAGAAATTTGCACTTAAACATTATTTACATGATTTTTATGTTTAATAAATAAAGGAGATATAATTCATGTTCTATATAAAGTAAAAATGTTAAAAAGTCCTAATATAAATATAAAATATAAAATAACTAAAAAAACAGTGTAATGGAAATATTCATCATCATGTAAATTTATATGTTAAGCTCTACAAAAAAAATAAAATAATGTATCTTTGTATCATTTTTATTCCCGATGATAATTAAAAAACCAATTATTATTCTTGTTTAGACACAAATTAATTTGCTATATACTAGAAATGAAACATCTGCATAGCGATGTAAATTTTTGTCATATGGTTTTAGGAAGATTATTTGGGGTATTCGATATAAATTACTCAGAAAATAGCAGAAACACAAAAGCAAACCTTTTTCCATTCATTATCGTTTTTATTAGCAAAAAGATCTCAGATTAGTTTTAAAAAAATATTCAAGAAATTTCACGTTTCTTCCAACCACAACAAACAGTGGAATGGCAAGTTCAAACACGCTATAATGATTGTAACATTTGATTTGATTTTTTTCACAGTTACATTCCATATTACGCAATCGTTGTGAAAAAGCTGCCAGCAACAACCAATTTACAGTAAATCTGTTTGGAATACTATAATGTCTTTTCTAAAAGTTATAATGAAATTTGTCCATAATCATGCAAAGAAGGATTAAGTATGTTCAGAAAATCAAAAGAATTTTTATAACTTTGTGAGTAACCTCTAAGTATTCTGCATGAATGTGCTATCAAAATTTTAGAAGCTGATGTAGATTAAATTAAGATTTAAAGCCAAAACTGGTGGTATGTCTGTAAGTTCCCTTTCTTTCATTGTCAAACCTCCTGAATTGTAGTACTCAAGCTAATTATTTTATTTAGTCATATCTTTCGTTTGTTAGAACATTGTCTTTTATAGTCTTTTTTTTTTCGATTGGATAAATGTGCTCAATTACCGGAGTAATAATCAAAGAGTGTAATGGAATTACTCAAAAAACTTTAGTCGACACGATTTGAAAAACACTGCTTTAGACCATTTTTATCTAGTTCAATGAATTCAAAATGGATATGTATCTACATTATGCAAGTAAATATGTCTTACATATTATTTAGTTAAAAGCACTATATAAAAGAAAATGTAAGATTGTCTAACTTCAGAGTTTTAAAAGATTATTTTATTGCTTATCGGTAAGTTGCGATCATGGGAATTTTTAAGGATATTCTTAATATTTTCTTCTAAGGCAGTATTTGTTACTATATTTTAATGTCTTCTTAAGATTTAGAAGTTTTTGTTGGGATTTGACTCAGGTCCTGAATCTGGTTTAGCTTTAAGTCAACAAATAGTTAGTTGACGCTTCCTTTATAATTTATGTATACATAGTGTATTCTGAAAAATAATGGATCTTCAGTCTAAGTTCTTTAAGCATGAAATGAGTTTACTGCCAAATGAAAAATAAAATTCAATTTCTATTCTTTCAAGTCCCAAGAATAAAACCTAATACCTGCATACACGTCGATTCTGATTAATGCATTTCGCTGCTGGAAAAATAGGTAACTCATTCTAGAAGTTACTCTTTTACAAATACACAATTTTCACAAATCTATAGAAATAATGGTTTAATTTTAAGGCAATATTTCAAATAAAATGATTTTGGGCTATTTGAAATTTCTAGATAAGAACTTGAAATCTATCTCTGTGTATCTAAAAGTTATTTTGTTTGTATGTTTCTAAAAGAAATCGGAACAGCTTGAATTCATGAACTTATTGGCGAATTTTTACATTTCAAGCGTTTTCTGGGTGCTGTGTTTCTGCCAAACCAGCAGAATATATAATATTCCATAATGGCAACCCTAGCGCAGTCCCACGTGTTTTAAAGGGGCTTTTCTCTTCCTTAGATGCAACTTGCTTGTATTTCTCTCTTTTATTTCCTTTTTTCTTGTTTATTTTCGATTTCGTAAGCTGCATTCTACCTTGCTTAAGATTTTGAATGTCTTAGAAAAGCTTCAGACAGTGTTAGGAGGGGAATTTAAGGTTTCAGTTTTTGGATGGAAAAGAACTTTGGGGAAAAGTGGAGTAGCCAATGTCATGTTTATTTTACATTTATATCAGAATCAGCAATTGCTTAAAGAAGACACTTTTCAAGCTGAAAGTTTTTTATTATACTAGTATGCTTTTGATTCACTATAGAATAAAACACTATACTCTGTTTAGAAAAACGTTTTTCCTGTATCATCAATAAAAGTCTTAATTTTATAAAAATGATTTAGTCTTGTTATAAGAAATGCATATCTTCTTATTTTTTTAGCTTATCCCTCTGATCTGAATCAGATCAGATCCATGAGACTGTTCGTTTTAAGTACATCCAAGATGAAAATTGGTCTCCTCAAATGATCCCAGAGTACAAAATTAAAAATATTTGAATTATTTTCGATTTCGTAAGCTGCATTCTACCTTGCTTAAGATTTTGAATGTCTTAGAAAAGCTTCAGACAGTGTTAGAAGGGGAATTTAAGGTTTCAGTTTTTGGATGGAAAAGAACTTTGGGGAAAAGTGGAGTAGCCAATGTCATGTTTATTTTACATTTGTATCAGGATCAGCAATTGCTTTCGTATTCTTAAAGAAGATACTTTTCAAGCTGAAATTTCTTTATTATACTAGTCTGCTTTTGATTCACTATAGAATAAAACACTGTACTCTGTTTAGAAAAACGCCTTTCCTGTATCATCAATAAGAGTCTTAATTTTATAAAAATGATTTAGCTTCTTATATGAAATACATATCTTCTTATTTTTTGTGCTTATCCCTCTGATCTGAATCAGATCAGATCCATGAGACTGTTCGTTTTAAGTACATCCAAGATGAAAATTGGTCTCCTCAAATGATCCCAGAGTACAAAATTAAAAATATTTGAAATATGTTTAAAAACAATATATATAGTATATTTAAAAACAAAATGATAACATATTTTTAAATATATTATCATTTTATATTTTAATATTAAATATGCACAACATGTAAAAAATATATAAATCTACTCGCCTACATAGCGACTTTTGAAATAGTTAAGTTAAAAACTAATGTTTTTTTGAGTTAGTTACCATTTTTGTTCTGTAAGCTAAAATCATATTGATACGATTAATATATTTTGTTTTGCAGGATAATAAGTGCTACTTTTTTAATTTTCAAGTTCTTGACAACTTTTAACTATTTTTTAATTTTAAAACTTTGAAGTTTTAGTTCAGTTTTACTTCAGTTTTATATGAAAATTTAGTTTCTATTACATATATTTTAAAATGTATCATACGAGTTATTCAATTTTATTTTTTTTTCAATAGTTGCATATTTTATGCTATTTTGAAAAACATAGTACTTAAAATGACAAGCTAAGAAGTTTTTAAAAGTCAGGATGCTATTTAAAAGTTTTTAAAAATTTCATTCTCAAAGGAGCGAATATTTTATTTTATGAGGAATATGGTTTACGCGACATGATAATTGGTTTCATTAAAAGTACTACGGTCTACTTTTTTTTTTGCTAGGCAAGGGCTAATGCAACCAGGATCTACTGCGTAAAGCCAATTTCGAACGGCTATGAACATTCATTCCAGCAATGGTGTTGGAACCCACGAACTCTGGTACAGAAGAATAGACACCTATCTATTTAGCTGTTATTCGGTGTAAGCAAAAATAAGATAAAAATAATAAAAAGACAGACAGCTTAGGTCACCGAGTGTCCACTGTGATGCGGTGGGTCAGCCCTTACCATTTGACAAAAGACGCAAGAGATTGACAGCCGAAACCCACAGAAAGGTTTGGTTTGGTTTGGAGCGCTACGGTCTACTGTTTTGCACGCGAGGGCTAATGAGACCCAGATCTACAGTTTAAAGCCGATTCCGAACAGCTACAAACATTCATGCCAGCAGCGGGATTCGAAACCGCGAACTCCGGTTCCGAAGAGCAGCGCTCTACCATTCGGCCATCGTTCGGCCCCACAGAAAGGAGAGATTGACTATTGTAGTTAAGTCAACATGTGATCACCATATTTGCTATCATCACGTTAACAATGGTCGTGATTTAGTGAAGGGTGATTTGCTACAAATAATTTCACTAGAAGCCAGTTGTGCCTGTTATGAAAGAATTTTCAAAAATGGCTTTTTAAATATCTGCAAATATTTCTAATAATCATGGAGACTAATCTAACCTATCCATTGGAGATTATTTGTATCCTATGCTTGCACGTAAAACGTTACAACTGATACATACAACACAAGTATGTAAGTATTATACATACGTACGTATATACATACCATATATCATGGTGACATATCATGATATACAATATGTTAACAGCCATATATACCGGGTGGCCATAATTAAAATGACAGTGCTCACAGGGTTCTGTAGCGCGATCTATTTGTGAGAATGACGCCACATTTTGTAGGAAGATTAAACAAGACGGAGGACAAAGGATTTCACCAGAAAAAAAAGTCACCGCTAGGGGAATATTTGGCGCTGTGTTATAGAAAATAGAGTGTTAACAAATGCAAATTAATACGGAATAAAATTACCTTTTATTATGCACATTTTCTGATGTAGTTCATTTGCAATATTGCAACACTTTTAAAAAAGCGTAAAGACTACATAAACACCGATAAAGTCTCGTGAAATTCAATATCACGTACTCTGAGCAGAAGAAGAAGTTCTTTATTCAAATTTCACGTTACATCCATAAAAGGTAATTTTCGTATTGATTTGCATTTGTTAACACTCTATTTTCTATTACAGGGCCAAATATCACCCTAGCGGTGACTTTTGAAACTAATTTGTATTTTCGCTGAATCCTTCGTCCCCCGTCTTGTTTAATCTTCCTACAAAATGTGGCGTCATTCTCACAAATAGATCGCGCTACAGAACACTGTGAGCAATGTCAGTTTAATTACGCCACCCGGTATATATCGTGACTAAGACAAATGAAGATGTGTACATAGATACAGTTTAATTAGCTTTATTTCACCTTATCATCTCAGCTTCTCAGATCATTTTGCTTGACTTTTTAACATGGTGTCAGGCTCGCCCGCCTAGTGATCTAAAAAATGGTCTTCACATGGTTTCTACTACTATGGTGTCCTAAACACATCTGCCTAGCGTGTTCTGTAGTTTCGTACTAATTAAGGTTCATTTACTACATTTTCTTACGCACGTTCTGTTAAAAAGTACGTGTCGATTTAATTATTGATAAACCTCAAAATTTAAATTTGCCTTTTTAAAACCTCACATGTGCAGGTATTCCTCGATTAGTATCAGACTTCAAATGCACAGTAAATAACATGTCAAAATTTTCAGCTACCCTCAAGTAACAAGAAGTTTCAAACATTACTGATAAAAAAAATAAAACATACAATATATATTGAAGAAAAGGGGACTATTTGTAATATGCGTCAATAACAAAACAGTAATTTCTCCTATCTACTTCCCATAAATAATTGAATAAATAATTGAGCACATTTCATGCTTTAATAAAAAAAAAATGAAGTACGTACATAATTATTGTTTTCTTGGAAAGACAGTTTAAAACTTTTACACAACTGTTGGAATATGTAATCGCACTCATACTCGGTGACTTGGCTGTTTATTATTATTTAAGTAATAGCTTTTTCTGATTTACAAGGTTTTCTTGAGTTGATCCTTTTGTGTTTTATTAGTTTTGTCTTGTGCCTGTAATTTGATTGTCTGGACTCGGGATCTTTATAAAACTATAAAAGCCCAATGTACCTCATATTTTTATTATTATCTATCATTATTATTATCATCATCATTATTTTGGTGTCTTTAATAAAAGGTGTTTTGCGATCTGAGGCTCTTCATTATGCTTCAACAACGACAAGCCGAACGATGGCCGAATGGTTAGGATGCTGACCTTCGGAAACGGAGTTCGTGGGTTCGAATCCCACTATGGCATGGATGTTCGTAGCCGTTCGGTCCCGGTCTCATTAGCCCTCGTGTTGCAAAAATTAGACCGTAGCGCTCCAAAACCAAACCAAACCAAATCAACAACAACAAAGGTTTAAACATAAAGTACCTTCCATATTATCTCAGGCCGAACGATGACCGAATGGTTAGGACGCTGATCGTCGGAACCGAAGTTCGTTGGTTCGAAACCCAATTTTGCAGGGATATTCGTAACCACTCGGAATTGGCTTTAAGCAGTAAATACCGATCTCATTAGACATCGTGTTGCAAAAAAATGTAGACAGTAGTACTCCAAACCAAACCCTATGAGCTCTGTTTGTGGCGAGCAAAATATCCAGTCGATATTAAACTTCACGCCAAATGTGTTGCAGCGTTTTAGCAGATACTCTTCCAATGATTTGAGAGATTCATCGAATCCGGAGGTAAAATATATCCTCAATTGGAGTTTCGTACCCTAGGTCAATAACGTACCTCCAAACGAGAAAGACAAGGGATGTAATGAAAACGACCTTTAATGTATATAATGCTTAATTTCTTTTTCTTTTTTGTATAAAACCGTTTAAAATAGTCTTGTCATACCTCATTTTGTTCTTTTTATTCAAACCTGAAATGTGCTCAATGATTTTGGACCATTCTGCACATTGAGGACTTCTTCCTACCCAAATAAATGTGAGAAAGACATTTGGAGCAAAGTATGTATAATACCCATTTCCCGCTCTTACAGGTAGATGGCTTGCAGGGAAACCAAGAGAAAGGGAGAGAGAGAGACATGGGAGATGGAATGAGGATACCTTTGATGGATACTGCATCCTGAGCAGTGTCCTCTTCCTGTTGAGCCACACGTAGAAGAGCGTGAGCATAGCTGCGGCCGATAGGATGATGAAGGCTGCGACAAAGAAGAAGGCGCCCCGCTCCGAGTACAGGGCTCCAACGAGGATGAGGACGACGAAGGCGGCCAGGAGGACCAGCACCGAGGAGAGGATGGCGGTCTTGACGAAGGCGCCCCGTCCCAGGAACGGGGAGCGGCGCTTACTGCCGCTCCGCTGCCCACTGCTCTCGTCCATGGCCCGTTAAGAAGAGGTCGCTCTCTGCAAGCAGTTCTTGAGGACTTTGAGGCGATCGCGGCAGCTCTTCCGATGTCGACATCTCGGGTCGCCGGCTCGGGGGTCAGGCATATCTGGAAAAGGGAAGAGGTATGAGATAGAGTGCATTACAAGTATCCCACTAGTTATAAGGACAATTTTTGGCGAAAAACCCTAAATTACTTTTATTGATTTATTTGAAAGTCCATCTTATTAGTTTTCCAAAACAGTCTTTCTTTTGTCTCTACGATCTATGAAATAGACGTTAAGGCAATTTTCGAGATAGAGTGCATTACAAGTATCCCACTAGTTATAAGGACAATTTTTGGTGAAAAACCCTAAATTACTTTTATTGATTTATTTGAAAGTCCATCTTATTAGTTTTCCAAAACAGTCTTTCTTTTGTCTCTACGATCTATGAAATAGACGTTAAGGCAATTTTCGATCTTGGTCGACAAACCAGAAGTTGCATTTAAATAATCGGAATTTATAGTTAGTATAACTTCTATTTGCAAATAAATCATTAAATTCACGTTTTTACTTTAAAAAGAGACTTTTGCTGATGATTTTAGTTTTAACTGAAATACAGCTGGACCAAAGAGATTTTTTTGATGAACTCCAACAAACATTTAGTAAAATTATTTTCTTGCAAAAACTTTAAATGTCTTTTCTCAGAAACTAAGTGTTATGACTTTTACCGGATAACAAAAAAAGTTTTTACTGTAAAAATCCGAAATGCATAACAGATAATTTACACATACAAGTGTAATGAACTAAAAATTTGATTGTAAAAGCTATTTTAAGAACATCACAGCTATTTTTATAAAATATTATGTAAACTTTTTAAGAAAATTGCAGAATTGTTACTTCTGTCCGTAAATATCATAATCATCCCTTTAATTTTAATAACAAGCATTTAGTAAACAACAAACCATCAAACAACAGTACAACAAACATTTAGTAAAACTATTTTCTTACAACAACATTAAATGTCTTTTCTCAGAAACTAAGTGTTATGATTTTTTTTACTCAGGAATTACCGGATAACAAAAAAAAAGTTTTTACTGTAAAAATCCGAAACGTATAAGAGATAATTTACACATATAAGTGTAATGAACTAAAAATTTGATTGTAAAAGCAATTTTGGGAACATCACAGCTATTTTTATAAAATATTATGTGAACTTTTTAAGAAAATTACAGAATTGTTACTTCTGTCGGTAAATATCATAATCATCCCTTTAATTTTAATATAAGACTTTGTTGTAGTCACATTACATTCTTGGGTGTCTGAAGTGTGTATGTAACCTCAAAAAATTAGTTTTTAATTGATATTTTGTGTTTCGTAATGTTGGCTGTAAGTATAAAAAATTGCCTATTTTTTCGACTTATATAAAAAAAATTATCATTTTTTAAAAAAATTTCCTTTTTCAATATTTTATATGTATAAATACTGTAGAAACAATTATTACCATAGTCAGTTTTGCTTTTTTTTCTCTTGTTTCCTTAGCGTATACACTGAATCGACTATATGGTAAGTGTAATATTATAAGACCATTGTCTAAGTGCGTAAGGCTGAACGAAGGCCGAATGGTTAGGGTGCTGGCCTTCGGAACCGGAGTTCGTGTGTTCGCATCCCACTATGGCATGAGTAACAATAAGTTACATTCGGTTCAGGTCCCCATGGGATTTCGACGGGGACATGCTGGGACAGGACCGGTTTGAATGCAGAGAGACTTCGGACTTCTCCCAGCCAATAGAGGTGTCCATTCGTTTGGGGAATTTTGATCCCCCGCCCTTTAGCAGTGGACTCTTTTTTTGTCTCCGCGGACAGTGGAAAATTTTTTGGAGCGGACAAGGTTGTTACCAGAAGAAGAGAAGGTGAACGGCTGGCATCCGTGGCTTGTGGATGACCCCCTTCGAAAAAATAGCCATTTATTTTTAGAGGATCGACGCCGACTCGAGAGCAGTCTTCGTTCTACAAATGATAAGTTGATTCAACTATTTGTATTCCTTAGGCATTTATTTAATTGTATAAAACCATTTAATCAAGAATTATTTTTCATGTGTTTCTTAATGAGTTTTAATTTCTTTCTCAAACACTAGCCCAACGTAACATTATTCCTTTTTACAGCATAGATGTTCGTAGCCGTTCGGAATCGGCTTTAAGCAGTAGGGCCCGGTCTCATTAGCCCTCCTGTTGCAAAAAGTAGACCGTAGCGCTTCAAACCAAACCTAAGTGCGTAAGTGTTTAAGTCGTAAGTGCGAGCGGTCGTTAAACAGATAGGTCTTAAAGTAAGTAGTGACTGGATAAATAAACATTGCTAAACCATTAACCCATTAACTCCCAACGTCCTCATTTGAGGACAGTCAAAAAATGGTTTATAGATTTTTTGTTTTCTTGAAACGATTCTTTCTTTTTAATAAAAATAGATATTAATCTTATGAATAATCTCCCAAGTTTTCAAATATGATCTTATCTATAATTTTGTCATTTCGATCGGCATTTTATGATTTTCAAGCTTAGAATAGGAACGTATTACGACCGGTATTCTGAACGTATACCGGTCAAAATAATGGCGAATAGCCATATATCTGTAATAAGTCATCTTTTTTCAGTACTTTTCTCATATATGATAGCAAATAAATCTCTTATCACGAAGTTTCCTCTTTTTTAAAAACATCTTATTATGTTTTAAAATGATACCTCCTCACTAATGATGACTTTATGTCATATTTAAAGGTGTTTAAATTTCATATTTTGTTTTACTTCCAGGTGTCTATAATAGTTTCTATGTTAAGTATTTACTAATCTATAGTCATCAGAAATATCCGAGAGTTAATGGGTTAAGCAGATGCATTCGTCAACACAGTTCATGTACATAGTACTGAATATGAAAATTAATTTTTAATAATATAGAATCATCTATTTATAAACATTACATATACCATTTTTAAAAGTAGCAGAAGAAAAGGGAAATAAATTTAAAGTAATTCTCTCCTACCATACAATTTGTTTATTATCGTTCTCGGTAACGTTACTTGAAAAAATGCCCTCTCCAAATTCTTTTTATCTTCAGTTAAAATTTCGCCTTGAAGAAGAATCGAGAAAAAAAAATAAGGAAGAGACATTGTTTTTTTATTTCATTTTTTATTATTACTTTGTCGTATCAAGCGCGTTTTTTCCTCTTTAACTATTAGTAATAATTTGTCTCCGCTTTTTTTAAGTATGCAGAAAAAATGAAATAGTTATAAAGATGCTTTTAAAGTTTTTAAGTTGCTAGATACAGTTTGGATTGACGTGAAACATTCGTTTAAAAGCCTTCTCCAGATCTCCTGATAAAAGAAATCTTATGTGAGCCATTAGTAACTACTGCATTCACTTTAGCTTCCGAAAACGATAATTTTGAACTGCTAATATTTTTTTTGTCTTCCTAAGAAGACATTTGTGTTGAATGTCTGAAAGAAAGTCTAAAATGGCTAGACATTTGTATTTGTTTATTTTTGTATGCGGAGAGAGGGGTGGGGTAGAGACAAACCTATCGGTTGAAGGCAGATTAAGTTTGACGTCCGTTTAAATTTCTGGCTCAGTGGCTTTGAAGATGCAATAAAATAGAACAGTAATTTTGTTTTTATATATCCTTTTATTTGTTGTCACTTAACTTTTTTTTGCTGTCGTTCTTAGTATTTTTTTCTGCGCAGGATGAATTCTCCATTTCTTTTTTTCTTCAGCTATAGTGGATATGGACAAATCAAAATTCATTAAAATAGAAAGCAAATTATCTTTGCGAATGTTGCAATCGAGATAATAATCTAATAGTAATCTTTTTAAAAATCTATTTGAAATCATTATTTACTGAGTACTCGTACTGTTTATTACTTTATGGGATGTACAGATTGTTATTGTAAATAAAGAATAATAAGTAAAATTTTTCTTGTATGAATATTTTAGATGTTTATAAAATATTAATTCGATGTTAATTTTTTTAATTTTAAAACACATTTAGGGATGAAAACTGAATTACTGCTGGGGATAAAAATATTTTTTATGATGCATTTTCAAATTTTCTTGCTTCAAAAGTTTTAATCCCTGGTATCCTCCAAAACTTTCTTAAGTATGTTCCACTCTACACATACATATATACGCTACAATGAAAGATGGAAATTTGGAGAATGTCGATTTTTACTGATGAATGTCAACATTCACATAGTCGTTTGGTGTACGTCCGAAAAATTTCTAAATACCCTTATTCTGACTTACACCGGTAAGTTTCGACATTCACCATGCACTAATGGTGAATGTTGAACATATCGGAGATTTATATTTTCTTCTCCATAATTCAGCCAAATCTATAGTAATAGCACATGTAACTGTCTAACTTAAAACAAACCGAACTCTCTTAGAACAGAAAATAATACCAAAAATTAACTTAATTTTAGGATTGACGTTATACTATCTTATTTGTTACAAGAATTTAAACAGTTTTAGTACTTTGAATTGCACAAGAGAGCATTTCTTTTACAATAATATTTAGTAGTGAAACTTTTTTTGTTGCAATGACAGTGTGTATAGCCATGCCCTAGACTTCTCGAATTAGCTGCAGTACCTTCTCTCAGTGACATTTCTTGAGAAGAAATCTTACCATCAGTGCATGGGGAACATTCACCATCAGTGCTTCGGGATTGTCGATTTACACCAGTGATAGTCCGAATTATATCGAAGTAAGATCAAAATTCGGTTTTCAGACACATTTGGTGTATGGTCGACACACACACTACAAACATTTTCACCGAATATATAGTATATATATATAATATGTGTGTTTCACCGAGGTATATGTTTGGTGTATGTCGACATTCTCCAATTATCGGGCATTTAAGTATATAACACACACACATATATATATATATATATATATATATATATATATATATATTATATATATATATATATATATATATATATATATATATATATATATGTATATATATATATGAATGTATATATATTATGTATATATATGTATATATATATATGTATATATGTATATATATGTATATTATA
>CM063508.1:75890991-75895991 GCA_032207245.1 Pardosa pseudoannulata | reverse complement strand
TCTCTTATAATATACCTAACCTAATCACTTTTTATAAATTAACTATTTATTTATTACAATCATAGTACGCGTTTCTCATTCCTTGCGTTTTTGCGTTGGACGAGTGGGGCGAGAGATATATCATATGATACAAGAATAATTATCATTAAAAGGATAATTACTGATTATTCTCCCAATATAATTAAAGTTTTAAGAAAGTATTATTCTCACGTTGTATAAGGGAATGGTTTCATTGTTAACTCCCTTTCCTCGAATAAATGTAAAAACATTTTTACATATTTTCCATTTGTAACTTTCATAGGTAATATTTATAACTTAACACATTGTATGCGGGTACATTTCGCAGCGGAATTGTACCGGGAGCGGGCGTTTTGCGCGTATATTTAGTTATTCAGTTAAATTTCAATACATCGAAAATTATTCAATTTTTTAAACAACTTTTCGTATTTTTTATTGAAATATATAAACAAATATATAAATAGAAATATATAAATAACAACCATAAGATTTTTCTAAACAAAAAATATATTTTTAGTGGATAAATTTATAATAGTTCTTAAATATGAAAACTCAAATAGAAATAGTAGTATATAGTTCTAATTTTTTCAAATTATGTTATATATAAACATTTTTACATTATAAAAAACGAAAAGAGCAATCCTAAAACTAATAATGTAAAAACTACTTTTTATTTGTCTAAATTTTTCCAGAATCTATGTATTAGACAAGAACATTCGGCTTCGTTTTCCTGTATATACCGTTATTTTTGTACCCACAAACAAACCATGTTGTTACACTAACCCGTACTAGTACGTGTCCCGCGCTCTAGTATCAATCGTCAGAAAACTTATTAGTACGTGTCCAACATACAATGTGTTAATAGAATTAAAACTCAAAAATCTTTTAAACTTAAGCTTTAAAGCTTAAGTTTAAAAAGTTTAAAGTTTAAAAGGTCAAAAATTATTTTCGGCAAAAGTTTATAGAAGCGACTAGAACGAGAGAAAACTGGTAAGCAGGTGTGCTATGGCCATTCCAGTCAAATTTCGCTAACATCTCCCCTTCTTTCTTCTGATACCATAAAGTAAAAAACGAAAAACGGTGCCTTATGAATATACCCAAGAGTATATACTGCCGTTGTTGATGCAAATAAAAATAATCCGATGCTGCAGATGTATCCGAAATATCTATGAACTCGCTGTGCGAATCAAAGCACATTGATTCTAAAACGAGCGGAACACCAGAATAGGACGCTTGTTTTAGACTAAAAAAATAACATTTTCAAAGTCTTAAGGACACTGTAAATTGTTCAAAATTTTGTATTTGAATCCTGGCCAAAATATAAAACTAGTCCAGAGGATTCAAAAAATATAGGTTTCACAAATAATTTAAATATATAAATACAAATAATACTGCCAAATCATACATTGGTTTGTTATATTTTCGAAATTTTTTCTGAATTTTCGTTTATCTTTTTGTTTAAGAAAAGTAAAAGCTATATAAAAAAGAGTATTTAAATTTTCTACAATTGGAAACACTACATTTCTCTAATAATGGCTAGGATGAAAGCACTACTCGCAGTGTCGTTGAAAATTATAGAAAATGGCCCTAAAATTTGTTCTCATGCTTGAAGTTTACCTTTAAAAGTATGTTTAATTGTGATCGAGGAGGAAAGTGCTTTTTGCTGAAATAACCTAAATTTTAACATTGTACCAAGAGTACAAATGGAATAAATTCTTAGTAAAGTGTGTGGTGAGGCGATTTAGATCATTAATATAATTTATGATTAATATAATTGATATAATTAATGTAATTGATTAATAAATATAATTGATATGGATAAAATGAGAAGTGAAATGCTTGGGATCTAAATCTGGCCTCATCACTTCTTTTGTAAAGGGGAGAGAACCTATAAAAATTAATTGAGCGGATACGTCGTGTGCGGGATTCTCGGGCGGTATTCTGATCCTAGTTCCAGATTAGAATCATGTCTCCGGTCATGACACTAAATAAGAATGTACCTTTGTGGAGTTATTTAAGAGTCCCTAAGGGACAGTGCCCAATTTGAAGGAGTAAGGTTTTTACCATGTTTGTGGTTTAAAGGCGGGGAAAGGGAGACCAATAGATATATACAGGTCTGAGGATTGGACGAAGAGAAGTAAGAAAGGACAGAGATGAAAATAATATAAAAAAAGAAAAGTCCAACAGACATTCCGAAATCTTAACAAGGACGATATCTCGCAACGACCAGAAGTGTTCCAGTGCATCATCCTCACAGAATTTCCCAATTATTTAGAAGGACCCAGACCAGTGGTGAGACTGAAATCAACATTGTCATCCTACCAATCGAGAGTACACACAAAAAGTGTCTACATCCTTTCACCAAGAGCTCCCAACCTGAGTACTGCCCGGGCACATCCCTGCAGAACCACAAAGGTACTTATTATAATTATAGAAATTTGGAATTACGTCCTCTCTTTTCTTTTTTTACGTAAATGTTACTATATTATTAATGTTGAATTTTGAATAATGTGGCACCTAGTAGAAAACTTGGAAAAGCAAATTTTATGAAGTTTGAATCAAGCTTTTGCACATAAACATATAAATAGTATAACAATAAATTTTCTTATTTTTATTTTTTACTATCAAACTTGTAGGTGTTTATTTTAAGTGTGTAATATTTGATTTTAGTAACTCTTAATTCAGATTATTAGTTTTTTTAAATAAGTCTGTAGTCTATCAGAACATGTGCTTATATTTAAAACTTAAATAATCTACACAACTCAAGACAAATAAAATTTAGTCTTTGACTAACAAAATAATAACCACTATAAATTTGATTATAGGTAAATACATAAATTTAATGAGAGCTACACAATAAAGTGCAAGTAATTTATCTAGATTTTCAGACATTTTGAAAAAAAACTATAAAATACTATAGTCAATTAAATAATTGACCTCATTCTTGAATTTCCTTTCAGAATGAAGCATATTGGGTGTATTGACTTATATATTAGTGTATTAGGATCTAAAGATCACTACATGATTCATGGGCCACTCTTTTCAAAATTCCATCCAAAAAGACCAAGAGCTGACCATCCTTTGTATTGATCTCGCTTATTCTGATAATTTTCTTCTTTCAGAACACTAGATCTCTTCAATCCAGAAAATTGCAAACTCGAAGTCTTAAAGTTAGTTTGACAAGATTTTTTAGATATTAAAACTTTAATTTTTAAGAATTCTAAATTATTTGTTTTCTGCTATTTTTGTTTATATTGTATATTAATTTTGTTTGCTTCTTCTTTCTGTAGCTAATTTTTATGCAATTGTAAAATTAATTTCTTTTGAATTTCATTTCCACTAACACAAATTTTCTATGCTAAAGCTGGATTTATTCTTTATTTGTATACTTATGTATCGAAAGTAAAATTCATTATGGCTAATTTTTTCAAAAATGAGATTTTTGCATATTCGTGTATAATTTGTTCACCTCTATCATCTGATAAAGATATTACCACATTTTTTAAATTAAGACATTTATCAAATAGAAAAAAATTATGAAATAGCATGTTTATCCGGGTACCCCCTTTTAACAAAAAGCTTCTTAAACCTACGATTATCGGAAGTTTACAGACAATCTACCCTATTACTTCGAAGGCGTTAAAACTGGCAGACTCAAACAAGTATGTAAGAAAATCTTTACTTTTCTTTTATGTAATATTTGAAATTTGTGACACAGTACCCTTTATTTCAAATGAACAGATATATTATAGCAACCGAATTTTTATTAAAATACACTGTATATTTATATATCAGCTTTTAGGGAACCGCGGTAGCTTAGTCGGCAAAAAACATCGATCTCATAACCGGAAGGTTGTGAGCTCGAGGCTTCCGCTGGACAAAAATCATCCATGCTCATAATAGCTTTGTAGTCACCATATCACCCAAGTTCAAATTATACCTCAGGGAGAGGCAAGCCAATTGTGGTGATCTTCTGTTTGAGGTTTGCTTCTAAATTAAACCTTTTAAATCTAAGCTACACGTACTCCTTGGGTAATGATAATTCAGCAATATCTTCGCAGCCGTGTTTGGATATATGTTGGCATTGCCAGCTGTAATGGGAAAAAAAATTTGTCTTTTATATTCTACTATATTGTACCTATTGAATGAGGTTTTTTTCTCGGTGTGA
Organism: Pardosa pseudoannulata; assembly: GCA_032207245.1. Lineage (NCBI taxonomy): Eukaryota > Metazoa > Arthropoda > Arachnida > Araneae > Lycosidae > Pardosa > Pardosa pseudoannulata. The sequence goes on along the minus strand of CM063508.1, from coordinate 75,891,805 downwards.
TAATTATTTCAGACCAGTCATGTATAAGGTCGTATCCTTTATGATAAACACCCTCCTTCCACCCCATTGTGATACTATTAATAAAAATACTTTGGGAGTCAACGGGTGTGCCTTATATATCGTAGGCTTGGACGCATGCTTATGATTAATTTGTAGATGGTAGACATTCCCATCAGATCACATCAAATCTTTAAGAATTTCTATTCAGTTGTAAGCTCTGTGTTGGGTCTTCAAGATACATTAACTATATGTCTATTTTGAAATATATTGCAGTAACCCCTACTTAACACTTTGTATGCGAAACACGCACTTCTACATTTTCTGACGATTGATACTTGAGCGCGGGTCACGTACTGACACGGGTTTTGCCGCGTACTTCTTCATAGAGGAAAATGCTTTGAACGTTACCACACTGAAAAACATTATTAGTTTTATGATTGCTCTTTTCATTTTTTTTATAATTTAAAAGTGTTTATATATAACATAATTCGAAAAAATTAAAACTATATAATACTATTTCTATTTGATTATTCACATTTACGATGCTACTATAAATTTATCACTAAAAATATATTTTTTGTTTACAAAAATCTTATGGTTGATATTTATATATTTGTTTATATATTTCAATATAAAAGACGAAAAGTTGGTTAAAAAATTAAATAATTTTAGATCTATTGAGATTTTACTGAATAATTAAATTTACACTCAATCCCGGTACAATTCCACTGCGAAATATACCCGCACACAGTGTATTAATATCGCTCCCTATCAGACTTTTTCTATGGCTCCAAAATTATATTGTACTGTGCAA
>CM063508.1:75858491-75885991 GCA_032207245.1 Pardosa pseudoannulata | reverse complement strand
CAGATGCTCAACTTAAGTGCGCAGTAGACACTATGAACAAATCAATGAGCTCAGCTCCTTCAGTGGCCAAGCGTGTGGATGCGACCCGTGAACCATCGTTCGAGGTCACCATCAGGAAGTGGTGAACAACTGTGTGGAGGCTACATAAGATCCATCCGAAGTAATAAAACTGCCCTCACACAAATATAGTGTCAAATATAGAGTAAATATAGAGTCATTCAACAACATTCATTAAAAATGTTTCTAGTGCACTTTGAGGCTCTTTTTATTTTATATTTATTCAGAATTTATATAAATACAAGATTGAATATTGATTTTTTCTTACTATAAGGTAATTTCTGTTAAATAATTATTTAAAATTATACAACGTTTTCGTATTTTTTGAGTAGTTTTATTTTATCAACTTCCTATAGTTCTACAAAAAACGTACGTTTAAAAAAAAAGTAATTTTTCGGAAAACAATTTAATAGAGTGTTCTAAAATTAGACAAAAACTGAGAAAAGGGACTTTTTCAAAAATTATGCATAGTTTTTCTTCCAGGAAAGAACATAAAGCATAAGTCGATTATTTTAACTCTAAAATATTTTTTTTCACATATTTATCTTTAAATATTGATTACTAGTTTGTTTGCGAAAACATTTGTATTGTTAGCTAAGTTGCAAATTATGGAAGTCAGCCAATTTTATAATGTTTTGATTTGAATGTCAACTCCATTACTTTTCAAGTCTGTTATGTAACGGATGTGTCATTCGACTTTAAAGAAGACAGGCAGTTTTGCATTAACTCACATCTTTAAAGATTTATATCTCAGAAAAAAGCAATTTATTTTTAATGCAGAAATATTTAGCGAGGTCTTTTTTATTCAATACATTGCACAAATTAAACATCAAACATTTATTTATCCTTTTTTTCTAATTTCTGGGACAGTAAATCTAAAAACAATTTGAAAATGGCCAAAAAATAATGCGTTTACAAAAATTTGAAGACCTTTAAATAAATGATTTAAAAATTAAACTGGAAAATAAGGTTTTTAAGTTTCAAAATAAGTATGTACGATAAAACATTTTTAGTAAAGAAAAATCACTATTCATAGGAAAATTTTCATTTAATTTTTATTAGTGAGTATGTCTTGCTTAATTTTTCCAGGCTTGGTTGGTTTGGTGTCCTATTGTCTACTGTTTTCCTACACGAGGTTTAATAGCTTTCTCTGAATAATCTTCCATGACTAACTCTGTGCAAGACCAAGTGGATAGACAGATAATTGTACTTATAACATGCGTAATATAATTTCTACCATTATTTTTCATTATTTTTACATTTTATATACTTTTTGTTAATTTTTATACTTATATTCTTGCATCTCTAAATTACTCCTTCTCTAAATTCAACTTAATTGTACTTACAAATTTTACCTTGGTTATTCTTTACTTTTAGGGTCGGTGATAAAGCCGTCTGGCTAAGAAGCCCCATAAATGTCCGTTTATATCGGAGAAGGTATACTTATATTTCGAATAATAAACACAAAATCTAAAACCCTGTTTGTCAATATCATGAAAAAGGAAGTTAAACTACAGTTTACGAAATTTTGTATGCAATTATGGAACCCTTAAACTCTGATGTAGATGGAGAATGGTTTGGTTTATACCACTACGTTTTACTTTTTTGCTGCACGAAGCTTTCTGAGACCTACAGCCTGGCCCATTAACAGTTTATTTTTTTCATTGCGAATTCAAACCAAAAGAGTCACATTTTTTTATTGTATATTTTTGTTTATTTTACATTTGTAAGCTGGAAATGCTATTAAAATTAATATTTCTAATCATTTTAAGCGTGTATAACAACTTTTTTACAGGAAATAAAATAATGCTTTCCTGGAAGTTGTCTTTTCTGTCTCATATACGCCAGACAGGGAAATTACGTTTACATATAAAAAAAATACAATTATTTACGATTACAATTACTGCTCATTTATTTTCAAATGCAAATACCAGTACTTAGGTGAGTGACGGGTACATTTACTTAACCTGTTTTGTCAAAGATCAAATTTAGTACTATAAATCTTGAAAGAGGGCAAGAGGCATTGTCCAATGTAAACAATCTGGACACAAATGAGTAGTCTCTTTTTTAATTCTATTGCTGCTGTAATTTTTTTTTCAGTGAACACATAGCACTGTTTTGCAGATCTTAGTTTTTTGTCTGTAAGTGGAATTAGCTCAAATAAGTCTCTTTCAATCAGTTTCCCCAAAACCCAAGCCAAAGTCAGGCCAAGAACTCAAAAAATCGCGGAGTAATACAAAACCTATCAGAAGTCCCACGCTTTTAAACCAAACAGAATACACTTCGTAAACTAACATCTTGGGACATCTATAAGACTAATTTCACATTAAAAGTACAAAAGATACTTCCAAATTAGTAAGAACGACACAGAAATCAGATTGCCCATACGCCATACGGGAAAATCAATAAAGGCACGGTAACCGCCCCCGTATGATGTACGTGCAAAACAAGCGAGGGGTTAAAGCCAATTCTAAAATCTTATACCTCTGAATAGCGCCCTACACATTCCGCCATCATTTATCGATTTCTACAGGAGAAAAAATCATATATTTCATCAAACTTTGGTATTTTAAAGGTCCCTTATATCTTTAAAATTCACAATTAAAAAAGAGCGAACTGAAACATATGAATAAAATTTAGGTCGGATTAAGTGCAAAGCCCAAAATTCAAGCTGTAGCGATATGAAATAAAAAATCATAAATCTGCTAACTAATGGAAATTTTGCGTGACTACTGAGAGTTATTTTACATGAATGTTCGCAATCAATTTACTATATTAATTAGGTTTATGCGGCTGTAAATGGGCTCATATCTCCTTGAAGAAAATCTGAAAGGCGAGATTTAATACTGGCGTCTAGTCTAGTTAAAAGATTTCATGAACTACCATCGGTTCTTGTGATTTATCATGACGGAGAAGTGCATCAAGAGAAGAGGAAGTTGAATTCGTAAGGGATTCAATTAAAAGAAAACTAAATGCTGATAATAGATTTAAAATTCATTTTCTAACTATGAATAAAATATTTTTTGCATTGTTTGCAAATAAATCATTTTGTAGGCTAAAACAACTCTATTTGTTTAAAATGGTTTAATTAAAAAATTTCAGCTTCGTTTGAAACAAGAAATTCGTATTATAGATAAGTAATACATTAGCACTTCAAAAATTAATATTTTAAATCTTATACGAAAATGACCCAGAAAATATTAAAAAATAAACATTTTTACCTAGAAAGATTTACGGCAAAATATGTTTCTCAACGTAATAATCGCTGGATTTATTAACACTTGTCAAACCGTAAGGTAAGTTTGTATAGTTCAATGTCACAAAATTCTGTCATTTGGGAACGTAACCAACGTGTCACAACCATTTATGAACCTTCGCATATGTTGACCTAACAGGAATTTTTACAGGTGAAAGAACCGATGGAATTCGCTGGGAGCAAGATCAAAGCTGTAAGGTGGAAAGCCATCTTTACATGACAGCTGACCAAGCATAGAGTTGGACAGTTTCACTACTTTCGGAAAAGTCCTGACACCGAAGACGAACTATCTCCTTGCTCATCAGATCCAATCCATACTATAAATACAAGTGACGAAGGTTTTTGATCTTTCTATCCGTGCTAACTTTCAGCCTTATATTCTTTACTACAGAAAAATCATATATTTAAAGTTTTTGAGCCAAATGATGACCGAACGGGTACAGCACTGATCTTCGGTAACGGAGTTCAGGAGTTCGAATTTTATTTCTGTGATCGACGTAGTCGTTCGGGATCGGCTTTACGCAGGTAGTTAGTTCTCGAGTAGCAAAAAGTAGACCGTAGCATTCCGAACGAAATTAAATATTTTAATGTTTCTGGTCTATTACGTCTTCAAAATTTTGATTTTTTAATATTTCATACATTAAACTGCAACCATCTTTGCATAATTTGATAACCTTACTTTCAAAATATATTGAATTGAGTGGAAATTATAAACAAATTAAGTCATTTACGTCATGCGTCATATTCGTACAAAATTAAAACTCTATGCTGTTTTTTCTGAGATTCATATGCTTAGTTTTCATATTCATACTTTTAGTTTATATCCATATTACCTTAATCTATACCTAAAACCTTCATAAAATTTTGTGTACTACAAAATTTATAAAAAATTATAAATTTTTTTCAAATGCATAGTGTTACGATTTGTTTATCAAATAACTTGTCAAATGTTTTAGTTTTTAATATTAAAATTTTAGTGTATTTGAACACTTTTTTTTAAATTTCTAACAAGTAGTTTAATGTAAATTACTTATGTATATATTTTAAACGTCTTAAACACACAGGTCATCAGTTGTGTTTATGAGCTCTGTTGTAAAATATTGAAATATATTATAAAATTTATTATTGTAAATATGTCTATTATTGTAAACTTATAAAATATTTTCTACTGTTTTATACTCTGTTACTGCACTTTTCTACTGTTATATTCTCTCTGATGCATGTATTCTAATCCTGCCCTAAGCAATAGGCAAGGTAAGTGACTGCCTATGGTGGCAAAATTTAGAAGCAACAAAATAGCTTGAACTAAGTTTGATTTGGAGATCTACGGTCTACTGTTTTGCACACGAGGGCTAATGAGACCGGGACCTACAGTTTAAAGCCGATTCCAAATGGCTACAAACGTCCATGCCAGCAGCGGGATTCGAACCCACGAACTTCGGTTCCGAAGAGCAGCGCTCTACCATTCGGCCATCGTTCAGCTGGCTTGAACTAAAGAGTAAATAATAAGTATGTAGAACCCGCAAAAAAATTATTTTTAACAATTTGAATCTAAAAATAAATAAATAGTATTGTTTTTGTTTTGAGGGTGGCATTTTTGAATTTGCCTACGGTGGCAAAAACACTTGTGCTTGACCTGATTCTAATAAAGAAATAAAGGAGTCCCATTTCTGTTTCAAAAATTAAACGTTACATATACAGTCAAACCTGTCTATCTCGAAACCTGCTTATACCGAAAACCTGTCTATGTCGAATTTTTTCAATTTCTCTACATTTTAAATAAAAATTTAACGCATTTTCCAAACCTATCTCAAATTATCTTTCCCCCAAACCTGTCTATCTCGAATTTTCTTAAGAAACACATCATTCCAGTTTAGAACCTTATTGCGTTGACAACCGCACAAGTTCCCATTTCTAGGAAATACACTTCTAGTTTTCTCTCTCGGGGGGGTTATTTGGTCAGGGACTGGGTGGGAATTGTACTAAAAATGCACAGTCTGAGAACATCATCTAAAAGAGACCGAAGAACAACCGGGCGAGGAAACTGATGAAACCCGAAGGAATGTATAATTATCAGACAGAAACTGAATAGTGACACTTCATTTAAAGATTTTATAGAAATAGATAAATCAGTGGTAACGAGCGAAACATTAACTGATTCCGAAATATTAGAAAACGTTCGGGGAACTTCTGATGATGAAGAGGATCATGACAAAGAGAACGACATCGATGTAGAAAGAGTTGTTAAGCCCCCCCCCCCAAAAAAAAAGCAGAAAAAGTCATTGAAACCCTAAGAATTTTCTTGAATCCCAAGAAAATAATGATAAGGATTGTTTCGCCACTGTGTCAAAACTACAAAAAATTGTCCAGTCTAAAAAAGTTTTGCATCAAAAACTCCTAACGAATTACTTTATGTAAGGTGTGTAAATAAAACTAAAAGTACTTCAAATTTTCAATCTTTTGTATTGTGTAAAGAAATTTTCTAAGTCTATTTTCATAAAACCTGTGTATCTCGAAACTTGTTTATCTCGAATTTTTTATTTATTCCCAAGAGATTCGAGATAGACAGGTTTGACTGTATTTAAAAGAAAATTAGATATGTTAATACATATAAGAGACAAAAATACAATGTGAAAGGGAGTCTTAAAATTTTTACATAAATTGCTGAAAAAAAATTAATTTAGTTAATTTTTCAACTCATTAACTGTTTTCCGACAACTTAACATTAAATTTTTTTTTTTCAATCGAATCTTTTGTTCTCAGATAAACTGTTCGTAAACGTGAGGAGCAGACACAATTTTTTCTTTCTGATAAACAGGAGAAAATGAAGTTTCATGCATTCTGTTGTAATGAGATATCGATTACTTAGGCAAGGTAAAAACTTGGTACAGTCGATCCATTCAGCTCTCAAGGCATGATAAGGTCTAAACAGCTGTCCACAAAAAGAAAAAATTAAAAACAAAATAATCGCATTTTACCCCTATTCAACGTGAAACAACAATTAATGAAGAACCACATCCTCATTAACAACAGATGCAAAAAAAAATTCTGGTATTTTATTAGAAAAAAAGGGAAAAGAGAAGGAGAAAAAAAAGCTTTCCTTTCCTCTTCTCTCTGGTATTTATTTGCGAACGTAACAAACTCTATTTATAAATAAACCATAAATAATACAAGCCTTCTGTATCAATAAGGCACATTTGTACACCTGCGATCTGATACGTGACGCTGCAGATCAGGGGTTCAACTTCGTGACTTACGCTACACAATTATATCTCGAGGTTTGGAAGCTACTTTTGGAAATCCGTTTGCAGATTTCTTTTTCTTCTTCTTCAGTTTTGTGACGGTATGTACCATTCAAGTTCAGATTTATCGTCGAAATAGAAAGAAAACTTCCCTTTCGGGAATGTATTCGCCTTTCAAACTTTAATTTTGTAGTGAGGTATGTGATTATTTTTCAAGTTTTAAAATAAAATTAGTCATTACTGCTAGTCTCTTCGCTCTCATACTTTGGTCAATGTAATTGAGGCAACCGAATGAAATTTATACTTAATTCAAAATGTATTTTATTGTTTGTTTATTATATTACATACTAGCGATATTAACAATTTTGAAAATAAAACAACTCATTTTGATAAAAAGAGTAACACATTTTGTTTATACTTCGTTTTTTTTTCAGACTTAAGGGGACATAGTAGAACACATTAAGGGAACATAAATATTTTTTCTACGTTTACACGAGATATTCTGATAAAAACTAGCTTTAAAAGTAAACAAAGTTTCATAAGTTTTATTCTTTCTAAACAAAACTCTTAATGTAATAAAAACTACTTATTTAAAATGTTGTGGTTAAATTAATACATTATTTAAGCAGTAAAAATACATTTCAAATACATGTTATGTTGTAGAGAAAAATTAGGGGTCGTTCACAAATCAAGTCACGTTTGAAGATTAAGAGGGAGATTCTTAAAATTGTACAAATGGAAAGGGGGTAAAAGAAGTGTGACATTTGGTAACATTTTGGTAAACATTTTGGTAAAAATAAAACACTTAAAATCAGCAGAGGGAGTTTTGGGAAGTTATTTTCAAATTACCAAGATTTGACGGATTTGATTTTCTTAACTAAGACTAAAACAAGTTTCATGTGATTTTTTTGTTCCCTTACTTCTTTTCTCTGAGCTGCGGTAGTTCAGTCGGCAAAAGCAGCGAACTCGTAGCAGAAAGGTTGAGGGTTTAAAGCTCGAACCGGACTAAGATCCGCCGTGTTCGCTAAAAGTGACTTGGGCAAGTAAAATATGTTCGTTGTTACAATGTCCTCCAAGTTCTCAATCGATACCTCTGGGGGTTGCAGGCCAAGACTGGGGGTTTTCTGCTTGGTCCCTGCTTCTAAGTTAAGAGGACCCAGTGGGGATAATGTCACTCGCGTCCATAGCATACCTTAAGCTACATGTGCTCCTCAGGTGGTACTAAATGGGTAACAGTTTCGCAGTTTTGTATTGGCTTAAAAGTATGTGCCTGTATTGCCAGCTGCATTGGAAAAAACTCTATTTCTTCCAGAAAAATGCTTTCAGAATAGGTTTGGAGAATATGGTAGCAGCAGAAATACTTAGAAGAAAATTTCCATCCATAAGAGGAACAGTTGCAATAATAAATAATTCCAATTCAATTCTATTTTATGATTGTGTATATAATTTTATAAATGCTCATATAATTAATGTAATAAATGAAATGAGATCATAATTCCATTTAAGTAAAACTAATGTTGAGGCATTAAAAAAATCAATCTGTTTTAGACTATTTTGCTTTCATAAAGTGAATATTAAATTTAAAGCAATGTATATTAAATTCCATTTAAAATTCTCAAATTCTAATGCTTTCCATTGCCCTTTTAAATTAATATTTTATTGGTATGGCATATTAATTATGCTTTTTTGTAAAATTTTACTCTTATTTCATACAAAATAAGTGTGTTGCAACTCTGTCCTGGCATAAGCCATACAAATATTTCATACAAAATAAGTGCATCATCATTATTATTGTCATATTTACAGATGTCCTTAAAAAATGTAGATAAAAATGTAGTAAATTAATAAAACGGCGTCTGAATATGTGATTAAAAATGTAGTAAATTAATTTCTTATAATTTACTAAGACTGGGCCCATAACTCGTGATAGTCAATCTAATTTAGTCAAACTAAAAATAAAACAGACTTCTTAAACAGTCTTAAATTGTAAAAAAAATGGAATCGTAAAAGTTATCGTTGCAGAGTATCAGCAATGTGTTTTAAATGTAAATGAACATAAACAAACTTTTAAAAATAAAACTAACGTTTAATTTACTTAAAACACACAGAGAAAAGGTTTAAGGCAAATAAACATGGTATAGAATCCTTTAAAATGGTAACTTAAACTGTTAAACAATATTACTACAAGTAAAAGAAAAACATTGAAAACGATTACAAAAAATGAATACATTTGACCTTACTAAAACTTAGGCTAACCCAGAACCAGGCACGAGCAGAACCTCATAAAACGAAGTTGTTTTGCACCCCTCATTACGCAGATTGACTTCTCAAGCCCCCAACAAGTTAAAAATGAGCCGCTTAAGTAATAACTTGTATTATTAAATTCGTTGGGATACATTTCCCTTACCCAATTAGAAGCTGACTATTTTATGGAGTTGAGAAGTCGTCCTGGCCAAAGGTTAGATTAAGACACGTACTTTTGACTAGTATTTTGTGTATGAGTGAACAAACCAAGGTGTCTCATTTGACAACAAAAGCAACGTATATTAAATTCCATTTAAAATTCCCAAATGCTAATACTTCCCATTGCTCTTTTAAATTAATATTTTATTGGTATTGCATATTAATTTTGCTTATTTTGTAAAATTTTACTCTTATATTATACATAATAAGTGTGCTGAAACTCTGCTGGGCCTAAGCCATACAAATATTTCTTACAAAATAAGTGCATCATCATTATTACTGTTATATTTACAGATGTCCTTAAAAAATGTAGATAAATTTTAAAATAAAAATTGAAATATGATCTGTAACGTAATGCTTTGTTTCTGATCTGCAAGGAGATGTTTATCTAATGCATAAAATGTGACAAGGGGGGAAAGGGTATGTTGAAGTATGAAACTTTGTGACAAAGTAAGAGAGGGGGTCCAAAATATTGAAAAAAGAGTGAAATGATTTATGGAGAGCCTCGTAGTAACGTTTGAGTTGAAATAAATCTTTATTCTAACAAACTATTTTTGATTCAGAGTAGAACAAAAATTCTGCTTAAAATAAAACAATATCCTATATCCTTCATAAGTTTCTAACTTCATAAAATTAATTTAGTATCTATATAAAATTATAAATTTTTAAAAGCATAAAATGCGTAATTAAGTAAAAAAAATAGAAATCCACTTCTTCGTAATTAACTTTTAGAATATGTAAATTAGAAACTAATTTCTTTTACTAAATATAAACTATTTGTCTATTTTTTCTGCTAATCCCAATTATATTAATATTGCCGCATAGAAGCTTAGCTAACGAGCTCAGTGGCAGAATGGTCAAAGCACGCGATCCAAACCCGAAGATTGTGGGTTCGATGCTTGCCATGGCGGTTTATCCAAAGTACGGGTCTTTAATTTAAAAGTGTTATTTATTGTTTCCTTGTGTTCTTGAACATTCTAGATCTTTCTTTAATATGTAAATTAGTTATTTCTGGAATATTCTGTTCGGGTATAAAAGCTGATACCCACTAGTTGTAGGCAACTTCTCGATCTTGTAAAGTTGCGAGTTGCTACTTAGCTTCTATAAATTCGTTTGTTAAGTTAAGCGTGTGTTCATTCGAATCTTCGTGACAAATTTGGTGGAGGCGCCGGGTATCGATCCCGGTACCTCTCGCCTGACAAGTGATATATTTTATTTTATAGCAATAAATATATATTTATATATAAAACTATAAATTTTTAAAAGCATAAAATGCGTAATTAAGTAAACAAAAATAGAAATCCACTTCTTCGTAATTAACTTTTAGAATATGTAAATTAGAAACTAATTTCTTATACTAAATAGACAAACTAATTATCTACTTTATTCTGCTAATCTCAATTATGTTAATATTAGCGATATATTTTATTTTCAAGCAATAAAGGAATTTATTTTCAATTTTCAATTTCTTAACGTTTTTAATTTTTTAATAAAAAAATGTCAATTACCTATAAAATTTTAGATTTATAGAATAAAAGCAATATATATCTTCAATTCTATATAAACATCTAGTTTCTACCATACATGTCTCAAAAGTTATCTTGCAGATAAGTAAATTTCCTTCTTTTCATTAGAATATATTATGTTATTGAAGATATTATAGAATAAAAGCAATATATATCTTCAATTCTATATAAACATCTAGTTTCTAACATACATGTCTCAAAAGTTATCTTGCAGATAAGTAAATTTCATTCTTTTCATTAGAATATATTATGTTATTGAAGATATTATAGAATAAAAGCAATATATATCTTCAATTCTATATAAACATCTAGTTTCTAACATACATGTCTCAAAAGTTATCTTGCAGATAAGTAAATTTCATTCTTTTCATTAGAATATATTATGTTATTGAAGATATTATAGAATAAAAGCAATATATATCTTCAATTCTATATAAACATCTAGTTTCTAACATACATGTCTCAAAAGTTATCTTGCAGATAAGTAAATTTCCTTCTTTTCATTAGAATATATTATGTTATTGAAGATATTATAGAATAAAAGCAATATATATCTTCAATTCTATATAAACATCTAGTTTCTAACATACATGTCTCAAAAGTTATCTTGCAGATAAGTAAATTTCAGTCTTTTCATTAGAATATGTTATGTCATTTTTAAAATATTTCACTACTTGAAATGACAAAACTAAATACTTTTTTAGAGTTAAAGATTTATTAAAAATTCCTTCTAAAAGAAAAAACTTTTTATATTGTGATAAAACGAAAGACTATTATAAGAAAGATTTTAAATCTCGAGAGGTACATTATCCCTTTAAGAAACTTTAACTTTTCTTCTCTATCAAGTTTTAATATATTATATTACCATTGTTCTTTTGTTATATTGACATCCCCCACTGCTTTTAAATTTTATTCTGTAATATAAAATTTTTTTTATTAAATTCCATTATATAACATAATAACTATATGATAAATTATATTCTATAACTTTAAGGAATGAGATTTGAATTAAATAAATGACTCTTGGGGAAAAATATAACGTCAATTTAAATATAAAAATTTTAACAAAAAACAAATTAATTAATTCCTTTGCATTTGAAGTTTGAAAAACTTGAAATGATGGCCGAATGATTAAGGAGCTGCTTTTCACTACAGGAGTTTACGGATTCATATTCCACTGCTAGAATGGATGTCTGTAGCCTTTCGGAACCGAATTAAAGCTTATGGTCTCATTAGCCCTTGTGTGCAAAACAGTAGGCAGTAGCGTTCCATCATGTAGTAAAAAAGGTGACTGTCGTGCTTCAAACCAACAAACCCATAGAATAAAGAGGAATAGAAATACAATTTATAGAACCTCCTAAAAGGCAATGTCACATTCCACTGCTAGAATGGATGTTTGCAGCCTTTCCGAACCGGGTTAAAGCAGTAGGTTATGGTCTCATTAGCTCTTGTGTGCAAAACAGTAGGTCTTAGCGCTCCATCATGTAGAAAAAAAGGTGACCGTCGTGTTTAAACCAACAAACCCGTAGAATAAGGAGGAATAGAGAAAATACAACCCTCCTATAGCACCTCCTAGAAAGGCGGAGGATGTCACATTCCACTACTAGAATGGATGTTTGTAGCCTTTCGGAACCGGATTAAAGCTTATGGTCTCATTAGCCCTTGTGTGCAAAACAGTAGGCCGTAGCTCCCCATCGTGTAGTAAAAAAAGTGACTGTTGGTGTTTAAACCAACAAACCCATAGGTTAAAGAGGAATAAAGAAAATACAACCCTCCTATAGCACCTCCTAAAAGGGCGGAAGATGTCACATTCCACTGCTAGAATGGATGTTTGTAGCCTTTCCGAACCGGGTTAAAGCAGTAGCTTATGGTCTCATTAGCTCTTGTGTGCAAAACAGTAGGTCTTAGCGCTCCATCATGTAGAAAAAAAGGTGACCGTCGTGTTTAAACCAACAAACCCGTAGAATAAGGAGGAATAGAGAAAATACAACCCTCCTATAGCACCTCCTAAAAAGGTGGGGAATGTCACATTCCACTGCTAGAATGGATGTTTGTAGCCTTTCTGAACCGGATTAAAGCTTATAGTCTCATTAGCCCTTGTGTGCAAAACAGTAGGTCATAGCGCTCCATCATGTAGTAAAAAAGGTGACCGTCGTGCTTCAAACCAACAAACCCATAGAATAAAGAGGAATAAAGAAAATACAACCCTCCTATAGCACCTCCTAAAAAGATGGGATATGTCATATTCCACTGCTAGAATGGATGTTTGTAGCCTTTCGGAACCGGATTAAAACAGTAGGTTATAGTCTCATTAGCTCTTGTGTGCAAAACAGTAGGTCTTAGCGCTCCATCATGTAGAAAAAAAGGTGACCGTCGTGTTTAAACCAACAAACCCGTAGAATAAAGAGGAATAAAGAAAATACAATCCCCCCATAGCACCTCCTAAAAAGGTGGAGGATGTACGAAATCTGCAGTTTCAACCCTCACAGTTATCTCACAGTAATCTCCTTCCCCCAAAATGAACTAAGACAACCAATAACAAGCATGGAGGATTTCGATAAGAATAGTATCATCTATAGAAGGACACTAAAAAAGCGCTGTAGCTTTATTCATGTGTCAGTATAAAAAACTTACAATCTGGGAAGTAGGTTATATGTAAAATTTTATGTAGGTTTATGCACAAGTAAATGCTGTCTATTTTCTATAAGTAATGTAAAATTTTATTGTTTTATATATGGCAGCGAGTGCTGGCCATTAAATAAATATAAAAAAGATAAGCTATTGATTTTTGAGAGAAAAATACTTAGAAAAATCTTTGGAGCAGTTAAACAAAATAATGTCAATAGAATCCAATGTAATTATGAAATATACACTAGATTTAAAGAACCAGATTTTGTGAAAGTTATGAAGGCGATGGTGGACTTTCAAATTGGATAAAATTGACCGAAAATTCGAATTTTCGATTTTAGTGAATAGTGAAAGAATATATCATTAGGAATACGGAGCGAAAAGAATTTTTTCATTCCCATCCTTTTATCATTACTTATGGGTATAGCAATAATGACTTCAAATGCTGTTTAGTCAGAAGTAGAATTTTCATGTATTACAAATGTTTAAAGTACTCCAGGCGCATTGAAAATAGATCATTGTCTCTGAAATTCCAGTATTATTTACGTTAGAAAGTTTAATATAAAGTCTAGTTGAAACGGGTATGTTTTGAAGCATATAATATGTTAGTTATGTATTTTAATTATATCTGTTTATTCTGCAAAATATGGGTATCATCATCATAATTATTTTTTCTCTTTATATTTTCTATGAATGTTTATGGAAACAACTACATTTTTTTTGTAAAGTATATAAGGTATACTTAAAAAAAATGTTATATATTAATTTTTATATATAAATTTTATATTTTATATATTATTTTTACATAAAATTTTAAATATTTTATGTAAAATTGATGAGCCTGGAGCATTTTCAATTAAGCTAATTATGAAACAATTAATAATTAATTACTCCAAAACTAATTAATATTTTCCTTCAAATTTTTAAAATATTTATCCCTTATATAATAATAGCCTAAGTTATCTGTCCGTCTGTCCTTAAATTTATGAAGCGGTTGAACCTGGAATGGATACAGGCATCCATATTGATTTATTGATGAGTTAGGGTTAGCAAAATTCAAAGTTTATCGTCTCCTAAAATATCGAACCGATTCTAAAATAAATTGGTATAAATATGCTTCATATCACAGCGGAAAATACTGTAGTCTTTAAAACGTTCGAAATCTAACCTTCCCCCCCTTTTCGAGCGTTTAATGCCATTATTTTCAGCCCTATTTTCCCCGGTTAAGAGCAGGGGATTAAATTTATCAATTTATCACATAATAAATAGGTAAAAATAACATTTTTTCCAGCATTATGACGTCATTACTTTAACCATCTCATTTAATAATTTCTTATTTTAAATTATTTAAATATCGTCAGCAGTATTTTCATATTTTTATCACTGAATTTAGATATCACGTAAATAATTTTCCTTTATATTTGTATTAAATAATATATTAGGTACATATGTGTTAATTTTAAATTTAAACATCGATTATTTTTGCTGCAATGAAAATTTTATCACCGGTATTAACAACAAATACGTTTAATAAAAGTCTAGGAGCCTATTTCACGGACTCATAAATATCTAGCGTTTAGGCTATATATCTTTGAAAATTAAGAAATTTGTCTCTTTGTGTATTTGTTTTTAATGCATATCCACACGGTTTGATTAAATGAATTCAACGTGATTCTAAACCACATTCATAGTATCAGGAGACTTTAGAGGTATATGATGATAAACAAAGTATTGTGTGTGTACCAGATAATGATCAGCCTAAAATCAAATCAATTTTTTATCTGCCTCATAGGGTATTTTACAATTCTGGAAAATTAAAAATTTTACTGATCCCGTCATATGACGGGCTATATGCTAGTATATCAATAGTACTAATAACATAGTCAATCTTTAAGGAAATTCATTCAAAAGAAAACAAGTTTGCTCTAAAGGTCCACTGTCGCCTTAAGGCCAGCCGCATTAGATGGCTGGGACACCCTTTTAGATAGGAAGATTCTAACCCAACTAAACTAGTGACCTTTTTCAAAGACCCCACATACACACACACCAGGTGGATAGCTTCTGTAGAGAGGGATTTAATAGAACTGAGAGTCTATCATTGTCGATTATTGTCTTTGAAGGAGTCAGATGGAGGAAGCTCATGGAGAAGCATTTGGCCTGTAACAGGCTGTAGTGCTGATGAAGAAGAAGAATGTAAACTTCAGATTGACTAAACAGATATCTATCTCACTCGATTTTGGAAGATATAAAAACAAAGACCTTCTCAATATGTTTAATGATAAAGAATTTAAAATCCAGAATGTATAGGTACAGCGATCTGGTTCTATTTAATGAAATAAAGCTTATTTGGGCTTTATATAATGTCACAGCGATTAACTGTTACGTGTTTCCTCTACAGAGAGAAGTCAAGTCATTAAGAAATCATTATACATTGCTAACTTGATCCGATGATTTGCTTCCTAGCATTAAATTAGGAAGTTTCTGTCTGATTACAGTACATCGCAAACGGATCAATAAAGCATAAAAGGATAACGATGGGAGGCTATTTTTCAAAGCGTTAGTCATACTTTTCACATTGTATCACCGTGTTGCAGATATGAAGCGTGCAGAATTTACTGTTCTATCACGTGGTATGAATTTTTAAATAATTTTTAAAATGTCAGCCGGCTAGAAGTAATTTTATTTTCCCCATAGGTTAACATAGGTTAGCGAAAGCAATCTGATGTAGTAGGGACAGACCAAGGAATATTAGCACAGAAAGAAGGGAAGACGCTGTAGAGTTAAAAATAAACAGGCAAGCATGCAAGAAATAATATAAACCCATTACCAAGTAAAGCTTTAACTTTTTCAAAATTTATTAGCTTATTTATTTTATTACGTACTACCTGATATAAACTTTTGGGTGTTTCAAACATGGGCTTAGCAATCTACCTCTAGTTTTCATAGTTATATAGACGTGTTAATGAAAAACAAAATTCTGAGCTTCGTCAAATTCTAAGAGGTTTTTGAAAACATTTTGGCTAAATTTTTTACTTCTAATTTCCATTACCACCTCTGTTATCCTCATACTCTATTCTGCTCGTCTTTCATTCTTCTATTATATGTGTTATTTTCATGAATGAATTTCACTGATAGATTCTTTTCTTGAGTTTATAATACAAGCTCAAATCGACAAGATTTGATCTAAATTCCACAAATGTAGTATAGAGATTCATATATTTATCAACTCTCATAATCGTAAAACATAACTTTAATAACGGAACAGTACGAAACATAAATACAACAGTTAAAGGAATTCTTAAAAACTAAAAACAAATCTCCAAGAGCTTTGACAGAAAAACTATTTTACAAGTTTCTGCTCAGATTCAGTTTCTTCATTCGTCTTTTAAGCTGTGATTTGATTTTGTTTTTTAAATTATCAATATAGATTTCGTGTATTGATTTTTAAAAGTTCCTTGCAGATTATAAACATGAGGTATATGCAATAAGTACACAATATTTAAATTAATTTTGTATTATGTTCTACATTAAAATTTTCTTACATGATTAATAAAGGTAAAACTTTATAAAAATTATTTAGATTTTGCTACATTATGTAATAAATTTTTAATGTATTTCTTTAAGCAGCACTCTTATAAAAACGTAGCAATAAAAATCATGTAAATGAAGCAAATTTTTATTTACATAATGTAGTGAATTTTGAAAAACGTAAAATGCTTACACCAAGTGAAAAAAAATTAATCTACTTACTTGTTAAGTAACTTTTATAATATTTAAATTGTAATTGGGAAGATAGTTATTCTGTGAACCTTAATTATATTAATATGAAAAATATATATTTTATTTTTTAGCATGATTAACCCTTTGTTCATCTTATAAATCATATGATATACACTGTCTACCGATAAGTATTTGGACACCTATGCAAATGACGATAATTGCTGTCCTGAGGACGTCACGGCTTCCGCCGGTATACATCGTGTAGGAAACAGCATCGTCATTAGTCGCATGCAAGATGCCGCGCAGTTCGGAGCTCTCTGATTTACAGAAAGGTATAATTATCGGGTATCACAAATGTGGACGATCCTTAAGGCACATATATCTAAGGATCTGAAGTACCCAAAATCGACATTGCCTTATGTGATTAAGAAGTGGAAGGTGAGCTGTGATTGTCGGAATGTGCCCCCCTTGTTCCCCATTCAGGGTAAGCTCAACGCCGATGCCTACTGCACTATTTTGGATGACAATGTGCTTCCTACGTTGTGGCAGTTTTACGGGTTGGTCCCCTGTTACTTTCAGGACGACAATGCCAATTGTCATGTTTCGAGGTTAACCAAAGCTTGGTATGGTGCCAATGGGGTTCATCGAATGGACTAACCTGCCCAGAACCCAGACCTGAACCCTATCGAGAACCTCGGGGACGAGTTGGATAGCCGAATTAAGGGATGCACTGCCCGTTCAAAATCGGTGAAGTAACTTGTATGTCTACTGCAAGCCGAGTGGAAGACAATACCTCTAGCTGCAATACAAAGACTTCGGGAAAGTATGCCCCGGAGGGTTCACGCTGTAATTGCCTCTCGTGGAGGCTCTATCAACTATTGATTTTGAATAAAGTTTAATTTTTCTTTTCTATCACAGATATCCAAATACTTATTACAGACAGTGTACATATCTGGTGCTTAGATGCTTATATATCACATGTGATACACAATGAACTATATTTTATATACAAGCTTTTCTATCATTGTAAATCACATTTAATTTCCAAAAGTTTAAAGCATTGGATGTGTATATCCTTTGCAATGTAAAGGACAAGCAGGTGGTTAAGAAAAAAAATTTCATTTTTCCAATTTTTTGATAGTTTTCATCTTTGTATTTATTTTTAAAGTCAAAAATCTTAAGTTTTATCTTAAGTTTTATCTCAAGTTAAATCTTAAGTTTTAAAGAATAAAAAAATAATAAATTTATCTTCAATTTTAAATAAAGATTTTAATTTCTAATGCCATATTTTAAAAGTTATCTTGCAAGTAATTTTTATTTACTTTCCTTTGATGTACATTTATATGTTATTTTAAAAATATGCTGGGAATAATGAAACATAATAATGTTTTTAAAGTTAGAGCTTTATTATAAAATTATTTTAAATAAAGAGATTTCTTTCTATGATGGATCAAAAGAGGACTATTATAAGGAAGTTTTTAAGTCTCCAAAGGTACTACATGCCCTTACACAAAGAGTTAAAAAGAGAACAATGAAAGGAATATTTATCAAGCGTTCGCAAAGTGTTAGAAATATCTAAGAACAAATCAAATGCGCAAGAAAATGTAACATGATTTATGAGGTGGAATATGAAGTAGTTTCTCTGAATAACATATTTTTGATTTACAAAAGGAAAAAAACCCAAAGTGTTATCTGTAGACATATAAATCTTCTATATTCTCTCTGTCTGCAGATGTTTTTAAACTGCAGTGTTGAAAATAGTTTGCCGAGAAACCAAGTTATAAATATGTGAACGTGAAACATGTAAGCTCCAGAATGTACGAGTCAGTGGAAGAAAAAAAACTTCAGATATCTGAATTTAAGTTTTTCTTTAAACACGGCACAATCTTTCCTTTTTCTTTGCTATTTCTAGTTTGAGTTTCAATGTAATGGAAAATTTCAAGCAGTGCCCCCGCCTCTAAATATGTTAGACGGAACATGTATTACTTAAACTGATAAGCAAAGTGGGAAAAGCTGAAAATGGAAATGGGGTGTATAAAAGAAACAAAAATATAAAGTAAGGTTAACTTTGAAAAATCCAAATTATGGCTTGCACCTGGTTACCAGTTACCAGCGTTACCAGTTCAAGATAGAAAACCGTTTCAGCTTCAAGGTAAAAAGACATAAAAGTGTTATAAAAATCTCGGGGGCGTGTGTAACAGGAAATAACTAGGGAATAGTCAAACCGAGCAGAATAATACTTGGAAGATATAACGAGAGTACAAAAAAATGTTATGTGAACGCTACATAACATGCTGGTAAACCTTTCAAAATACACACAACTTGTTTGATTGTATGGTGGATTAGCAAAGTTATCATTAGTACATTCCATTCACAGCACCCAATTTAATTTCTCAAAGTGTTGTAAACAATTGATAATCTATTTTTTGTTTAAAAAATATACTGGCCAAAATCAGGGCCAAAATCAGTTTGTAACAAGTGATAATCTATTTTTTGTTTAAAAAAAATATACTGGCCAAAATCAGTTTGTAATCAAATAAATCTGGCCAAAATCAGTTTGTAACAAGTGATAATCTATTTTTTGTTTAAAAAAAATATACTGGCCAAAATCAGTTTGTAATCAAATAAATCTGGCCAAAATCAGTTTGTAACAAGTGATAATCTATTTTTTGTTTAAAAAAATATACTGGCCAAAATCAGTTTGTAATCAAATAAATCTGGCCAAAATCAGTTTGTAACAAGTGATAATCTATTTTTTGTTTAAAAAAATATACTGGCCAAAATCAGTTTGTAATCAAATAAATCTGGCCAAAATCAGTTTGTAACAAGTGATAATCTATTTTTTGTTTAAAAGAAATATACTGGCCAAAATCAGTTTGTAATCAAATAAATCTGGCCAAAATCAGTTTGTAACAAGTGATAATCTATTTTTTGTTTAAAAAATATACTGGCCAAAATCAGTTTGTAATCAAATAAATCTGGCCAAAATCAGTTTGTAACAAGTGATAATCTATTTTTTGTTTAAAAAAATATACTGGCCAAAATCAGTTTGTTCAAAAAGTAAAGGTCTAAAGGAAAATTAAGAACTTAAAAGGTCCTTTTATAAAGAGTACCTATATTTTGGAGTTTTAAAGAATTTACAATTCATGCATGAAATGTGATTTTTATATTCGTACTAATATTAGAAAGTGATATCAATGATGCATCAGTTAACTGAATTAATTTTTTAAAGAAGTAAAATAATAATAACAAAAATTAAAATGCACTTTATTATTTGTTGAAATTCTTTCACGTTTCTAGTCTCATAAGCCACCTCCAAGCAATATCTGGCCCTTCTTGTCTATCTACTCACATTTGTGGTTAGGTGTATATGTTAGGTGTTGACCAAGGTCTCCTTCAAGTACCACCTTCTCCCCCTCCCACGTTTACAAACACTCTAGGTTGATGCTATCATTAGATCACCGCAAGCTTGACCCTTGGGTACCCATAAATAATTGCATAGAGGCTCTCTCATCCTCAACTTCAAACTCGGCGACATTCTTCTTATCAGTTTGGGATCATCTCTCAAACTGCAATTTCCCTTAATAAATTTATATTTTAAATCACTTCCCCCTAAAATTTTATATTATAAAAATAATCATAAGTTCCGATAAATTTTCGTTTTCGTATTTTGACTGAAATTTTAAATATCTTTGAAGGTCTCAATCGTTTTATAGCACTGACATTAAACTGAAATTGCTACAACAAAATTGTTAAACTAATTAAATCGAAATTGAATAAAGACTGAATTTTGGACAGGTGATTCCGCTATTGATAGCCCTAAAGAAGCTCTCCGATTATCAACTAAAAAGCTAAAAAACGCTTTCCCATAATTTGAATTCTGTAGCGTGACTCCTTCTTTCCTGAAAAGGATTTTGACCTCGCGTCACCTTTTTAACAAGTTGTACGAAATGGGTGGAGCTCCATGTTACTGCAAGGATTCGACAGACCAGCTGCGAATATAGTTTTTCCTCTCGAACACACTTGTACATCCTGTAGGAAAAATCTCTTTGATGGACTTCCGAAGTTAGCTCCAAGAGATGATATGCGATGGCCCTAGATTATTATCACGTGTAAATAGGAGGTTACAGTTGACGCTATATTGCGTCAACCTGTAAATTTTTAAGGTTTATATCATACTAAAATCACGATTTAATGGATTTCAGGACAATGGTATAGAGACATAGCCCTTTTCTAGCTGAAATTCTTTTACTTTAATAACTTATTTTGGATTCCTTATAAAATATGAAACTTCCACTCTATTTAGAACATAATTTTAAAAAATTTTCATAGATATTTAATAAAGTTTTAACATCATAAAATATATTTAGATTTGTTATATAAATCAATGCAGTTTTGAAAAAAAACATAAAACATGTGCACAAAATGAAAAAAGTAGAAATCCACATAACCGCAATATAACATTAGAAATTTTTAAGTTAGAAACTAATATAACTAATATTTTACATCAAGCAGAATCTAATTATGTTTTTTTATTGTGTGGACCTCAATTTAATTAATACCAGCAATATAGTTTATTTAAAAACATGATAAAAAGCAAATGTTGTGCTCAATTTTCAATTTCTTAAAATCTTAAAAAATTTAACGTCTCAGATACCTTTAAAACTTTAGGTTTAATGAATAAAATAGGTATTTTGTTTCTAATTTATATAATTCAAAAGTTACCTTGCGGGTAAGTTAATTTAATATTTTATCATTTGTATATCATTTCTTTGTTATTTAATAAGTATTCTACTTCAAATGACAAAACTAAATATTTTTTCAAATCTAGGTAATTGGTAAAAAAAATTTAACAATCCAATTTAAAAGGAGCAGAACTTTTTGGTGTGTTATGAATGTAAAAAGTCTATTAAAATGAAATTCCTTAATATAGAAAGGTACTAAGTCCTCTTAAATAATCTAATTTTCGATTTTTCTATTACTTTTATTTATTAATCTGCCAGAATATTTTTGAAAATTTTTGATATCATATCTCTTAAGCATTAATCATGATGTAAGCTTTTTAAAGTGTAATGAGTCATACATCATATTTACGCTTCCACACTAATTAGTTATTTAAATACTGTTTAATCAAATTTCATATTTTATCATTTGCGTGAGTAATATTTTAACAACTAATCCTACTGGCTTAATGAAATCTCGTTCACTGAATTATGATCAAATGATTTACTGTCATTATATTTTTAAATTAGATTTTTTTATGTTTTTAAATTTAGATTCAGTATTAAAAATTTAGGCTGTTTTCCTAGTTTTTCAATTCATGGCTAGCTTTGCGTATAGTAAATTCATAGTTTTAAATATCGTATACTTTAAAGCTACACTTCTCAAACTGGATGACATTACTAATGTCAGGATTATGTATCGCGGAAATAATCAAGTTCATGTGATTTGAGCGTAAAATTAACTAAACTTCTCATAAACATTAAAGAATGGTGAAATATTTATTCAGTTTTATTCATCACTTTAAAAACAAATAAAGATTAAATTTTCACTGAGGTTTTTTTTTCTTATTTTTTTTATTCAAACCTCTATAAGGCTAGCTGAGACACGAAATTTTTTTTAGCCTCACGAGGGTGCAACAACAAAAAAACCACTGCTCTAAATTTCTGGTGAACAGGGATCACGTGTGAAGTCAATAGAAACCAGATTTCAATTTCTCTTGCCTTATTAAAAGCTACATCCTATTTACATTGTATTAAATACATAAAACCATTTGTAGTATAATTAAAATGATGTAAATTCTTAAATGCAATATAAAATAACAGAAATATACAATAATTAAAAATATAAATTTTTATAAAACTATTTCAAAATATTACTTATTCAAAATATTACACTGTTGATAAAATGTAAAATAAAAACCAAAATTTAGAGCAAAATTTAGTAATGCCATCTTCAAATGTTCTATAATAATTCATCATTCAACTTAAAATAATATCCCAATTTTACGGATATCATCGTGGAGTCACATCAGTACACTATATCAATAATTGAAATCAAATGGCAAGTAGATTTATTTAGGCGAACAGTGGACATATGTTAGTTATTAATTTAGTTTTTAAACTTTGCATTGCAACACATAAACAGTGAAAATAAATTGATATCATTTAAAAAACATTTTGAAAATTGGATAATATTTTTTTAAAATTCAATTTAAAAAAAAAATATTTTTTAAATGCTCCATACACGATAATTTATATATTTTTACATTATTTTTTATTTATTATAACTTATAGATATCTGTCAAATATATTTCGCTATTATATCCTCGACTGATTGAATAATTAATTTATACTAAATATTTTTACACCTAAACTTTGAAATTTCGAAGAAAATTTGACCTTTTCAACTTTTAAATTGATTTTAAAAATTTAAAGGAAGTTGAAATTTATAACGGATACCCTGATTTATTTAAATGTACGTTAGGAGTATTAAGTAGACATTTTGGGATCTAGGAAAAATAAGGTAACAAGTAGCATTTTAAACATTAAAAAAATTTTTCTTTAAAAATGTATCTCTTTAAATATTACCTTAAGAAGGTGTATAATGTAATTCAATTACTTACACTTCAATTTTAAGTGCACTAAGTTTCATAACTCGAAGTTGACATTTTATAAAATCACTTAATAACATTCATCATCCACTTGAGTATGGATATTTCGATTCTAGTATCAGTTTCTGAAACTCAATTATTCAAGTAGATCTGTGCAGCATTTGAAATATCTAATCCCTTAATATGTCTAACAATTCTAGTTCCCCAGTTGCTTTTTCAATAAGTATTGTTTCACAAACTGGAATTCAAAATTTAACACAATTACAAATAAATGGATTTACAAAATATGAATAGAATCCACACTGAACTAAAGGAAGGACCGCAAATGTCCACAGTGGCTATAATGTTATCATTTGTGAAAAAAAGTTCCGTTGAATGCAAAATACTTTTAGATATATTACGCGAAATAATTTCTCTATTTTATAACTCTACTACAAGTATAATGAATTATACATCATATATTTCACGTTTGCACACAATTTAGATTTTTTTTAATATTGTTTAATTATATTTTATATTATATGATTTGCAAGAGTGATATCTTACGAAATTCCAACTGGCTTAATGAAATCTCGTGTACTGAATTAGGATCAAATGATTTACTGTTTTATAAACACAATTACATTTTTAACACAATTACAAATAAATGGATTTACAAAATATGAATAGAATCCACACCGAACTAAAGGAATTACCGCATTTGTCCACAGCGGCTATAATGTTATCACTTGTGAAAAAAAAGTTGTTCCGTGAATGCAAAATACTTTTAGATATATTACGCGAAATAATTTCTCTATTTTATTATTCTACTTAAAGTATAATGAATTATGCACCATATATTCCACGTTTGTGCCCTTTTTTTAAACGTTGTTTAATCACATTTTATGTTATATCATTTGCACGAGTGATATCTTACCAACTTAATGAAATCTCGTGAATTATGATCAAATAATTTACTGTTATCATAGTTTTAAATTGCAATTTCAAGCGCAGTAGCTCAGTCAGCAAAGGCAGTGAACTCGTAACTGAAATGTTGCAGGTTTGAAGCCCGAGCCGGCCTAAGACCCTCTGTGTTCGTTAAAGGTGACTGGGGCATGTAAAGTATGTTCGGGGTCACAATGTCCTTCAAGTTCTCAATCAATACCTCTGGGGTGGCAGGCCATGCCTGGGGGTCTTCTGCTTGGCCCCTGCTTCAAAATTATGAGGACTCAGCGAGGGTAATGTTACTCGAGTCCGTAGCATACCTTAAGCTACATGTGCTTTCCGGGTGGTGCTAAATGAGTAACAGGTTTGCAGCCTTGACAAGGCGTAAGGATAATGTCTCTATCGCCTGCTGCGTTGCAAAAAGTGTGATTTCATCATAAAATCACAAATTAAAATTCCTTAAAAAACTCAATGTAAAATTACTTTTTATAATTTATGTACAACTTTTTTAA
Organism: Pardosa pseudoannulata; assembly: GCA_032207245.1. Classification (NCBI taxonomy): domain Eukaryota; kingdom Metazoa; phylum Arthropoda; class Arachnida; order Araneae; family Lycosidae; genus Pardosa; species Pardosa pseudoannulata. The sequence goes on along the minus strand of CM063508.1, from coordinate 75,861,050 downwards.
GGGACCTGGAAAGTTGTCAACCTATAAAAACTCAAAATTTAAATTCATATATTAAAAAATATCAGCTGTTTTCCTATCCCCAAAAATATTGTTTTTTATGTAATGTATAGTTTCTCTCAAAATGTGCTTTTTCAGTAATAATGTACGTTTGTAAAATAATTCATCTTTCTGAAAGATGGGAAATTTTGTGTAAATATTTTTGTGTAATATTAAAAAATATCAGCTGTTTTCCTATCCCCAAAAATATTGTTTTTTATGTAATGTATAGTTTCTCTCAAAATGTGCTTTTTCAGTAATAATGTACGTTTGTAAAATAATTCATCTTTCTGAAAGATGGGAAATTTTGTGTAAATATTTTTGTGTAATATTAAAAAATATCAGCTGTTTTCCTATCCCCAAAAATATTGTTTTTTATGTAATGTATAGTTTCTCTCAAAATGTGCTTTTTCAGTAATGATGTACGTTTGTAAAATAATTCATCTTTCTGAAAGATGGGAAATTTTGTGTAAATATTTTTGCGTAATATTAAAAAATATCAGCTGTTTTCCTGTCCCCAAAAATATTGTTTTTTATGTAATGTATAGTTTCTCTCAAAATGTGCTTTTTCAGTAATGATGTACGTTTGTAAAATAATTCATCTTTCTGAAAGATGGGAAATTTTGTGTAAATATTTTTAAGATTTTAGTTCAGTTCATGAATGTAATTTATTTATTTATAACTAATAACTTTTTCATTTGTGAAATTTGTAAAAAAAATTTGCCCCTCGTTTAGAATTTCCAATTTTATATTCAATTCATTTTATAAAATTTTTAGGTACGTTTGTAAAATAATTCATGCTTCTGAAAAATGAGAAATTTTGTACAAATATTTTTAAGCTGTCAGTTCAGTCAACGAATATGATTTATTTGTTTATAAATAAAAACTTTTTAATTTATGAAATTTGTTAGAAAGATGTGCACCTCTATCAGAATTTCAAATTTTATAGTCAATACATTTTATAAAATTTTATGCTCAACATGATGAAATAAAAGTTATTTCATTTAAAGTTGCACATCACCTTTAAACCTTCAAAAATTTTGATTTTTTAATTTTTACATTTTTTAAATCTCTTTACATTTCTGTATCGGTTAAAACAAACCCCAATTAGATATTAGAATCAGAATCTGTAAAACTACACAGTGTATGCATTGAATATCATTGCTTTTCAGGAAAGTATAAAAACTTTAAACGCATTTTACTGTAAGGAATGTTTCTTCAATTGCCAATAATATTTGCACATATTAAATACAAATTTTGACAGTTAATATATTATAGACATACGATGAAACTCTACCTGATTTCTTTAATGTTGTTTATTTCTTTTAGTATATATAGTATTTAAAACGGAACTTTTAAATATTATTTTAGCTTTTATGAAAATTTAATCTTCTGATGTAGTATTTGTGATAATTTTTAAAACTTTAAATAGGTAGAGAATGATACATAATAATAATTGTATACAAAAAAATTATTAATAAAACTGACTTTGTGTTTTTGGAAGTCTGTGCACAGTGTGTCAGAAAAATTTAAAAAATTTTGTAAAGCTCTTAATTGTTACTTTATAAAATATGTTCTTATTTTATAGAAACAAAATAAAGTCAGCAAAGTAAACTAAATAAAAATTGAGAACAAATGCTGAAAATGTATTACGTATTTAAGATTTTAAGTATTATGATGATGTATTTACAATAACGATTAAGAAAGATATGATTTTTTGATTTTGATTTGGTTTGGAGCTCTACGGTCTACTTTTTGCAACACGAGGGCTAATGAGACCGGGACCTACAGGTTAAAGCCGATTCCGAACGGCTACGAACATCCATGCCACAGTGGGATTCGAACCCACGAATTCCGGTTCCGAAGTCCAGCACCCTAACCATTCGGTCATCGTTCGGCAAGAAAGATATGATAAAGCACAAAATAAGAAAAAAATCTTCCATTTAAAGTTTCTTAAATGTGATATGTCTCCTTAAAAGCAAATAAATTTTTATTAGTAGTAAAGTGTATTATAGAGTTTTCAAAGCAACAGAATTTTTTAGGCGTACCATGTATCACTAAGTATACTACTGTCTATGGTATGTTTTTATTTGATTCTCTATATTTAGTTAAAAAATCAAAATAATGACGGAGTTTGCTCCGTAATATAAGAGAACTAGACGACCCGACAGATGTTGTCCTGTTTTAACGCTGTAAATCCAAAAAGTGTAAAATGTTTTTAAATAAATTATGAAATTATGAATTGGACCGTTTTGTGGGAAAAGTAAAGAAAAAAATTATTTTAAAAATATTTGATGCAACCACGCTTACATTCATCACAACTCGGATTATCAATTGCGTGTGAGCGTATCTGTATACTGTAAATCTAAATGCGCATAAACTTAAAATTATCTTTAATAGCAAGAAGAAACTTAAATTGTTTTTATAGCAGTCATATTTTTTAACATACAAAAAATAAATCTTGAAATACACCGTTCCAGTAAATTAAAGTATGTTCTAGAACTTCTAGAACAAACAGGAACA
>CM063508.1:75735991-75848491 GCA_032207245.1 Pardosa pseudoannulata | reverse complement strand
GTATATCTATCGCTTTAAATTAAATCAAACCAAACTGAAGTGATTTATCAACGGATACGAACATTCATCACTGACTTTCATCATGTCATCAGCAGAATATGAGTCCATGGACTGCTGTACTGATTGTCAGTACCCTACTGATTCGGACATCCTCTGTACTGTCTATAAACAATAAGTCTAGACAGATTTGATCACGTGATACAAAAATATGTGGAGCTCTAAACGAACCTTGGAGATGTTGCTATATAAAAACAAATTAAACCCTCTTAGTCAAATAAAGAATTTTATTCATTTAAGTTCCTTTTTTAGCACAACTATTAATTTTTAAACATGGGTGGGGGATAGCGCTTTAGAATAGTATATGCTGTTTAATCATCTAAATTAAATAAAGTTGATCTCTAACATTTGTTGCAGAAGTAAATACATAAAAAATATCGTGTTTTATTTCTGTTCCTTTACTAATAATAACTTTATAAAAATTTATTTGGTTTTTAAAAGTTAAAAGAAATTATGATTTTTTTAAAATATTTTAGGGTTTGCACAGTAAAGTACAATTTAATATATATTCAGAGAATGAAATAAGATTAGAAACTTAAATTGTACCATAAAAATCCGATCACTAAGCAATCAAAAAATATCCTCCTTGCATGTGATGTGAACTGTACCCCCAATCGTCAGCTTAAAGGAGGAGAAAACTGTAAAACAAGAGGTATTCGCCTCTAATTGTAGTTCTGAAAACCTCTGAGAATATTCTGGAACCGTAATGAAGGACTTTAAAGTTGGCTATAAACTTAAAGCCCTTTAGCTATAAATTTACTTATAAATTTACTTTGGTAACAGTTCAGTGATGTCCCCGTATACTTCTCAGAGGATCTTTTTGGGGTGGATACCACTCCAAAATATCTATTTTGTCTTTAGAAAATATATACATTCGTCTACAGAATTTTTCCTTACATATATATAGAGAGATATCATATCTGCCTATTTTTATGGATTATCAGTAAAATTTATGGTTTGGGTGTAATTTTACGGATTTAGAGAGATAATTTTTACTGTTTTTAGCACTGTAAAAATAAAATCGAAAATTTCGAAAACACCAATGTATTCGTCGTTTTAATAACATTAGAAAATTCAAAAATGTATTTCATTTCAACAGAAATTTGCATAACTGATTTTAAAAAAATCTATAAATATATTTTATACCTTACGAATATATTTTATTATAAATATATTTTACATTATATTATCTATAAATATTTTATATAGTATATTTTAAGCATATAATATTAAATTCTTGCTTGAGCTTGCTAAAAAATATAGTGACATAATTGGACTAGAGGTTATATCATATTTATCGGAGTTTTATAAATATGAATTTTTAAAAATTTGGAATGTTGAAAAAAATTATCATTTCTTTAAAAGACTTACAGAATAGAATATCAAAAATTTAATATCTTATTTTACTGATTTTGCAAATAGATATTAAATTTTCAATTTAGGTCAATTTTGTGTTCTCCTAGAAACAAATTTAATTAACAAAATTAGCTAAAATATTTTATTATAAATAATGAAAGCATAAAGACTTTATTAATACAATTGACATTAAATTAAAATTTTCTTGAAGGAAGAAGAATTATAATTAACTTTAGTTAATTACAATCATTTGAATCATTAAAAATTAACCAACCAAACTGCCGATATTTCAAGAAAAGTTTTACTGTAACCAGTATATAAAAATGGTCAAGTATGATATATGAATATATATTGTACTTCTTAAAATTGTATTTTAGATTTAATTTAAGATATGAAAAATGACACTGAATGTCATATGTTTACTCAGCCTACATAATTATATCTTCTTAAACATGAAAGTACAAAATCTCAGAATAGTTGAGAACCTTTAGTATATATTGGTAATCTTTTGCTTTATTAAATATATATATATATATATATATATATATATATATATATATATATATATATATGAATATATAATTTAATAATTTTATTGATAAAAAGAAAAATTTTATTCATCATATTTGGTAGAACACAATATAATGTTATTTATATATACAATTTTATTTTGGATTTTAAAAATTGTCTAACTATTAGATACTTACAATGTTAATAAAAAAATACAACTATTTTTAAAGTAACATAATGTAAACTATACAAATAAACACATTGTATAAAAAAATGCATAGAATTAATTTATAGATTAATATATATAAAAACATAAATAAATTATTAATTATATAAATTTTCTAAGACTTTAAAAGAATATAATAAAATAATTACGTGAAAGAATTTTATATTAATTTAGTTCTTTGTAAACTAAAATTTATTTGTATCAAATTATTAACAAAACCATAAATAAAATATTTTACGGATGGTATTATGAAACAATTTATATATAATTTTTTTTTTATATTCTTAAATTGTTTATTATTTCTTTTATTATATTAACAATAATATTATTTATCACATAATTATCATATTTATTTTATATTTTTTATATAAAAATAAAATATATTATACTAGTTGATGTTTAAATACAATTTGTGATAATAATAATTTTCTCTATAATATATATATATAATCTTATATAATATATTTTCTATATGTATAATTATATATATAATATATATATTTTTTATATATATAATATATATTATATAAATATATATATATATATGTATATATATATGTATATATATATATATATATATATATATATATATAAATATGTGTGTGTGTGTGACATGGACGAGTGGTTAAGGTATGGAAGACACATTTGATTTCATATATAAAATTTCTTTATTGTAATCCTTCTGTCAAAGGCTATACCATTTGGATATCCTTTGTTCTCATATTTTGCTACAACAAGCGTGGAGGATGTTATCAGCTAAAGTTCCTCCTCAGAACTGTCTTTTTTTTGGCGTTGCCACCTAAAGAAATTCCTATGTCTACTGTCGCATTAGCTTCTTTACTCTCTATAGTTTAGATCGAGGGGTATCATTCTCCTATTATGTTATCCTTAATGAGTTCTAACTATTTTTAACTATAACACGTTTAATTCTTAACACCCATTTTTAATCCTGACATATAAATATATATATATATACATATATATATATATATATATATATATATATATATATAAATTATATATTCTATATTATAACATAAATATCTATATAAATTATACTAATATATATATTTAAACTATTATATATATATATATATATATATATATATATACATATATATATATGTGTGTGTGTGTTGTGTGTGTGTGTGTGTGTGTGAAAAATATAATATATATATATATATATATATATATATACTTACATGCATATATACACATTTATATATATGTATATATATATATATATATATATACAAATATATATATATATGTATAATATATATACAATATATATACATATATAATATATATATATATATATATATATATATATATAAGAAATATTTCTCTGTATCCCCAAAATATATTAATACAGTCGATGCTTTCATATTTCAGATTTACCAAAGATTTTGAGACTGAAATAAAACAAATTTCGAGTATTGAAAGAAGCACTTCAGACATCATCTTCACAATGAAGTTTCGTTTCGAGGATTTTCAGAAAAATATTCTAGTCTTGATTTATAAATATTACAGTACCTTTGAAAGGAAAATTTCTTTCTATAGCTAAAAATTTATACCATTCTCTACATGTTACATAAATTATTTATATATTATTATTTTATATTTTATTTTTATTATATATATATTTTATATTTTTAATATGTTTCGAACTGCCAATTGCATTCTATTCTCCAAAAATCTCCTTTATAGCATTTTCTAAAGAAGAATATATTCTTTGATAATCTATAATATGAAAATTTCTTTAATTTGTGGTTGGTTAGAACTAAGTGGAGAATTAATCTCCATGTAATTATGCACAAATAATCATCGTTTAGTGCTAACCGAATGTGGTTAAACCCATTTAAATATATTATTTCTCAAACATTTCCGCTTATAGACTTTCAAAATTATTTGATTTTACTTTGGGCCAATCCCCTTAAATTCTTGCCCACTTGTATGCGGACCCATTTTTATTCCTACATTGTATGCGGGACACGTACTAGTACGTTTTCTAACGATTGATACTTGAGCGCGGGTCACGTACTAGTACAGGTTAGTGTAACAACATGATTTGTTTGTGGGTACAAAAATAACGGTATATACAGGAAAACGAAGCCGAATATTCTTGTCTGCTACACATTCTGGAAAAATTTAGAAGAATAAAAACTAGTTTTTACATCTGTCGATGCGGAACCACAGAACGGGAAAAAATTAAAACTATATATTACTATTTCTATTTGATTTTTCATATTTACGATACTATTAAAAATTTATCCACTAAAAATATTTTTTTTGTTTACAAAAATCTTACGGTTGTTATTTATATATTTCTATTTCTATAATAATATTTATATATCTGTTTATATATTTCAATAAAAAATACGAAAAGTGGGTTAAAGAATTAAATAATTTTCAATCTTTTCATATTTAACTGAATAACTAAATTTATGGGCAAAACGCCCGCTCCCGGTACAATTCAGCTACGAAATGTACTCGCACACAATGTGTTAATACTTTACATATAATATGGATATTTTTATTCCCAGAATACCTTTTAGGCCTTAAAATCAAAGATCCTACCGTAAGCATTTGCTACAAATATAGTTAGGAAAATATAATAATAAATAATTATAATTAAAATATTCTTTTTTGGTATAAATATATATGTTGATTCCTTTAATTTCAGAAAGAACAGATCTTCACTGCTCGAAATATAATAATTTTAAATAATTTTATGCTTTACGAATTAAATTGTTGTTAAATTTCGGAGATTTATAATAGATAGAAATGCACATGGAATGTTTCAAATATTTATAAAATTCGAAAATGTTCGTCCTAAACATTGTTTGAATGAGTTATTAGTAATAACTCAATTGTCTGCTGTGGTAATAGTTGTATTAGTTACAAAATGGAGAACACTGTATCTCAGTCGGCAAAAGCAGCAAATTCGAAACCAGAGCGTTGCAAGTTCGGTACTCGAGCTGACCAAAGATCCACTGGGTTCATTAATGGGCGCTGGAGCAAGCAAGATAGATTCGTTTTCGGAATTTCCTCTAAGTTCCTAAACTGTATTTCTAAAGGGGGTACCCCAAACCTGGGGGAGGATCTTCTGCTTGGTTTCTGCTTCTAAACTACAAAGACCTACTTTGAAAAGAAAATAGTTCTTTAACCCTAGAGATGCTCTTCAAATCAAAAAGCACATCCTTTTGCTCGATTAGCCACTTGCTCACGTGCTTGGATTTTCCAAGTGGCATTAGCAGCAGAAACAACAAAATGATAGATATTAATATATCCTTTTTGATTATTATTCTTTGTTATATCTCATAATTAACAAAAAGCAGAAAGATGGTCAAATGGTTAGGGTGTTGGCCTTCGCTACCGGAGTTCGTGGGTTCGAATCCCACTGTGGCATGGATATTCGTAGCCGTTCGAAATCGGCTTTAAGCTGTAGGTCCCGGTCTCATTAGCTCTCGTGTTGCAAAATAGTAGACCGTAGCACTCCAAACCAAACCAAACCATAATTCACAAAAATAGAATATCGAAATAATTTTCCGGCATATTTCGTTCAGCTAAATGTCTACTGTAGCCTAAAACTCCTTTTTAAAGTGAATGTTTGATTTATTACAGTAAATGAAAATAACCATAATTTCTATCTTATACATGGTGCAGTCAAAAATACTGTTGAAAGCTAGTTGTACAAACTTTTCTGCTGGTAATAAATCAAAACGTCTATTTTTGACTTTATTGATCATTTAAAAGCAAACGGATACTTTCTTGCACTGACGGAAACATTACTGGCACGTAAGTAGCAAAAAAGCATTGTAACTTGACATATTTTAGTTATTTCTTGTCTATTGAAATTTTGTATCTGTTAAATAAAGTTAAACGTCACTTTCAGACAAAAAAATAGAGGCAAAAGGTTCGAAAACATAGGTTATCAAAATTGTTATGCTGGTGTTTCTCTGATATTTCAGCTCGTGAAAATGTAATCAGCCTCAATGTAAAAAATGTAAAAATTGTCGATCTTTCAAAGTAACGATTTAGCCATGTAAGAAGTGCAAAGTGCATCTGCACCCAAACATTGTTTTGAACATTGTTCCATACTAAAAAATAATTTGTTCTATTCTCTTTTTACATTTTGCAGTACTACCTTAGAATATTTGGTTTGGTTTGGTTTGGAGCTCTACGGTCTACTGTTTTGTACACGAAGGCTAATGAGACCGGGACCTACTGCTTAAAGCCGATTCCAAACGGATAGAAACAACCATGCCATAATGGGATTCGAACCCACGAACTCCAGTACCGACGATCAGCTCCCTAACCATTCAGCCAGCTTTCGGCCTACTTTAGAAGAAGTAAAATACTTTTAAATGCCACATTAAAATTCTATATAACTATATTTTGTGTTCGGGTTTAAGGTGTGTGATTCTTCGTGTTTTCTTTTTCTTAAAAATTAAGATTGGGGGGTGGAGTTCTACAGTCTACTTTTTGCAACACGAGGGCTAATGAGACCGGGACCTACTGCTTAAAACCGATTCCGAACGGCTACGAACATCCATGCCATAGTGGTATTCCAACCCACAAACTCCGGTTCCGAAGGCCAGCACGAGAGAGGGGGTTATGTGGGTGCTTAATCAGCCTTAGTTATTATATTTTAAATGTAATTTATCAAACTGTTTTTGAAAGTTACAAAGATTCAATAACTTATTACCCACTAATGGATTAACAAGAACCGCACTACAATTCCTTTTTATCTTTCTAATTTGTAGACATTTAAAGTAATTTAATATACATAAAAAACGTTATTTAATTTTTTCCGCAACATAATCGCAACCCCTGAAAATAGGCGAGTCCACCCATACTTCAAATTGACTTACTTCTCAACTCCGTCGTGATTGATTTGCGAACAGCTCTCTTCACGGAATGCAAATAAAGAATTAATCAGATTTGTCTGCTAAATATAAATCCCAGGGTGGAGAACCCTCGTACTCGAATAATTCAGACATAATTCTCTCGTAAATGAGAGCGAAAAGCTTGAGCATGGAACGATATCGACCATGTAACCCTAGCGGTGAATCATACTTTGTGCAATACTTTTGGCATTACCTACTCCTGAGGGAGTAATATTAAATAAAGAATCAAAGATAAGTTTTTCGCAAACTTTTCACTTTGAGTAATTAGTCTCGCTTTCCTTTACAGGAATTGCCTTTTGTAGTTCGTTAGATCAGCTGTAACCCTATAAGTTACCCGCTACCTACGTGTGGCAGGAAACTAGAATAATTTAAAAATCGCTCGATAATTCTAATGTGATGAAATCAATATTAAAATACACACTTTCGTAAAGGAGATGAATCCTTACTAAAAGGTTAAAGTTCACTATCAAAGTTTTGTATATTTGTATTTTTCTATCATTTTTATAAAGACACTTTCTCCGTAAAAAAATTATTTGTCTGCTTCCCTATAGATTTATCGCATTTCTGAATTAACAGCTTTAATCTCCGAATGATGACATTATTGTGAATTTATCCAAAAAGAAAGCAGATATAGAACTTTTAAATATTTCGTTTCGTATAATTTTTTTTAAATACTGGGAACTTGCCTTTATTAGATTCTTCACACATTCCGCTGGTTTTTATTATGGGAGCACCATAATAAAAACCAGCGGAGCTCATTTTATTAAGGGAGCACCATACAGGTAGAGTAACATCGCTCCCCATGAGGGTACATAGTAACTACTTCCAAGCCTTTCCTTGGGAATCGAACTTGAGCCCATTGTGGGAGAGCACAATATGATAGCCTATAACACAATCCGGGAAACCCGTTTTGTATAAACATACACACATATGCATTAATGACTAAATCACTTTAAGTATTACATCATAACTACTTCCAAGCCTTTCCTTGGGAATCGAACTTGGCTATTTTACTCTCATCAGTAAACCGGATCGTGGTTCGAACACTATATGGATGTTCGTAGCAGTTCGGAATCAGCTTTAAGCAGTAGGTCCCGGTTTCGTTAGCCCTCGTGTGCAAAACAGTAGACCGTAGCGCTCCAAAACCGAACCAAACCAATCCTCAGGAATCCAACTTGAACCTATTCTGTGGGAGCACAATACGATAGCCCATAATACAATCTGGGAGACCCGTTTTGTATAAACATACATATGCATTAATGACTAAATCACTTTAAGTATCACATCATAACTACTTCCAAGCCTTTCCTTGGGAATCGAACTTGAACCCATTGTGGGAGAGCACAATATGATAGCCTATAACGCAATCTGGGAAACCCGTTTTGTATAAACATACACACATATGCATTAATGACTAAATCACTTTAAGTATCACATCATAACTACTTCCAAGCCTTTCCTTGGGAATCGAACTTGAGCCCATTGTGGGAGAGCACAATATGATAGTCCATAACACACAATCCGGGAAACTCGTTTTGTATAAACATACACACATATGCATTAATGACTAAATCACTTTAAGTATTACATCATAACTACTTCCAAGCCTTTCCTTGGGAATCGAACTTGAACCCATTGGTGAGAGCACCATATGATGTAGTCAAAAACTATCCAACCCGTGAATCACATGCACATAATAATCACAATCAACATATGCATTATTAGATCATACATTCCACATAACCAAGATTTTGAAATTAAGCCAATAAAGTAATGAAAATTATGATGAGGATAAAAATCCGGGCGTTAGTTACAATATTATTGTATAATAATAAAAAAAAATAATAACTTAATTTGTGCACGATATGCAATATAAACACAATTCATTTTACACATACATACTGATTATAAAACAAGCATAGTACCAAACATCTGAGCACATTCATAGTCCATAAACAATTCGTGGGAAACCCGTTTTGTATTATACTACAACATAAGCATATTTTTAATGTGTGCACATAACATCTTCCAAAACCAATCCTCAGGAATCCAACTTGAACCTATTCTGTGGGAGCACAATACGATAGCCCATAATACAATCTGGGAGACCCGTTTTGTATAAACATACATATGCATTAATGACTACATGGTTTTAAGTATTACATCATAACTACTTCCAAGCCTTTCCTTGGGAATCGAACTTGAGCCCATTGTGGGAGAGCACAATATGATAGCCTATAACACAATCCGGGAAACCCGTTTTGTATAAACATACACACATATGCATTAATGACTAAATCACTTTAAGTATCACATCATAACTACTTCCAAGCCTTTTCGGAAATCGAACTTGAACCTATTCTGTGGGAGCACAATACGATATCCCATAATACAATCTGGGAGACCCGTTTTGTATAAATATACATATGCATTAATGACTACATGGTTTTAAGTATTACATCATAACTACTTCCAAGCCTTTCCTTGGGAATCAAGCTTGAACCCATTCTGGGAGAGCACAATACGGTAGCCCATAATACAATCTGGAAGGCCCGTTTTGTATAAACATACAATCATATGCATTAATGACTACATCATTTTAAGTATTACATCACAACTACTTCCAAGCCTTTCCTCGGGAATCGAACTTGAACCCATTCTGGGAGAGCACAATACGGTAGCCCATATTACAATCTGGGAGGCCCGTTCTGTATAAACATACAATCATATGCATTAATAACTACATCATTTTAAGTTTTATCTGCATTAGTATTGGTGTGGAGCGCTAACTATCTACTCTTTTGCTACACGAGGGCTAATGAGACGGGACCTACTGTTTAAAGCCGATAGTCGATTTCGAACGGCTGCGAACACCCATGCCATAATGAGACTCGAACCCACGAACTACGAACCATAGGTTAGTGCCCTAACCATTCGGCCATCGTTCGGTTCATCTGCATTAGGAAAATTGTGTAATAAAATCAGGTAATAAAATTTTTACCATTGCATTTTTACCATAACATTTGATGCTTCACGACAAGGTGCCTAGAAATGATACTTTCGTGTTGCAACGCTGGAGAATCCCTTCAATTTTGATCATCCTGAGAAGGGGGATTTTGCTCCTGATTTCATAATTATTTCCAACCTGTCAAACTCCCTGCGACAGACCCACAGATTCATGCTGCATGTTCGCTGAGAAAGTTCAGTGAGAGAGGGGGAGATGTTCAGTCTATCTAACAGGCATGAACCCCGCACCCCGGAATTCTCTCCCTTTCGCTGAACGCTAGGTAACTCGGGCTATTACAGTTGTTCAATCTTTTGCCTGTTTTGTACATTACATATGATATGCGCATCTAATGCTTTATACGCTTGTATATTGCATGTGATACCCAATGAACTATATTTATATACAAGCTTTTACATATTTTAAATCACATGTTTGTATATCACATGTGATACGCATTTAGCTATATTTTATATACAAGCTTTTATATATTTTAAATAACATGTTTGTATATCACATGTGATACGCATTTAGCTATATTTTATATACAAGTTTTTATATATTTTACATCACATGTTTGTATACCACATGTGATACGCATTTAGCTATATTTTTATATACAAGCTTTTATGTTTTAATACATTAAAGGATGGTTTAAAATGGATATTTACAGATTTATAGTTAAAATTTCCCTAACATACGTACAGACATAATGTCGAAACGAGTTAAAATATATTCAAGGATGGTTTAAAATGGATATTTGCAGATTTATAGGTAAATTTTCCCTAACATACGTACAGACATAATGCCGTAACTAGTCAAAATATATTCAAGATGGTTTAAAATGGATATTAACAGATTTAAAGTTAAAGTGTACAGACAAAAATGCGAAAATAGTCAAAATGCATTCAAGCATTATCAAAAGGGCATTTTCTTTGAAATCTAAAAACTGAAATTTTTCGTTTACACCATTTCTTACAAAGAGGTAAAAATAGATACATTATACGTAAAAGAAACGCACATGAAGCATTTTTAATATACCTAACTTTCAAATAACTGATAACTCCCATTACAGCCTAGCAGCATTTTTTTAGTGACAGCTAAAAATGATATATAGTTTTTTTTATGTTTCCTCGGTACAAGTATTCCTTTACAGTGAATACAGAAAGCAATCCTATAAACAGTATACCAAATTTTCAATAACGAGATATAATTTATAACAATGCGGTTTTAAACGACATTTTATGGTATTTTAAGCCTCGAACGTAAATTTAATTTTTCGAGAGGTAAATTGACTGAAATCACGATAAATAGCTTTATCTATGACAAAGTTTTACTTTACAATGCTGCATTAACATGTGATACGAAATAAATCTGTTATCACGATTTTTTTTTATAAATGACATACAATGACGTGTAAAATGACAGCTGATCATTAATGAAGACAGGGAGAAAAGTTAAAGTTGTTTAAATTTCATATCTGCTCTACTATGTTCAGTCCATAATGAACACAATTTTTCTTCTTCAGTGACAGGACAGCCCTGGAGGTGCCCTAGACTTCCAGTTAATAACTTTTAAAGCCTTCGAGTTTCAATAGTTCAACCATCTGAGTTTGGCGGGTTATCGTGTTAGCCATGAATCATGAATTCCTTTTTTCTTTGTGGCTATTCAATTTGATTATGTGTCTAACCTTTGAATGCTAATGAAGTTAAATATACCTGTATTTTTTTGTAAATTTTGTATAATTAAATATTTTTCGTTCTTCTCTATACACCCTTCACCTGGATCCCCCAAAATTAATTCTTGAATTTTTTTTTTCAAAAAACTGCCAGGTTTTTTTTGTGACAGTGTCCATGTTTTTGTTGAAGAGTTTAAAATGGTTTTTATAAAGCAATTATTGTTAATTTGTTTTTTCTTTTAGTGAAATTGGACTTCTTTAAACCAAAAAAACATCTGTCAGCAGAAACAATTCTGTTATGAATTAATAAATTTTATTAAATTCGTTTAAATTTAATTGAAGATAATAGTTTGTCCAATCAAATGTAGATTAACTAAAAATTTGTACACGGTATATTCATGTATCTAATGTTTCTTAAAATTTGACATACAGCAAGCTGCTTCCCAGATTGTAAACAAAATTGCTACTTTAGTTCAGTGCTCTTTCAATGTCATTCTAAAGATTGCCCCATTCTTAGCCCGTTAATGCTTAGCGTTTTGTATTTCTAGGAATGTCTAAAAGGTAGTAGCTATTTATGTTTTGAGGAAACGATTTGCCCTTTCCAGTGAAGGTAGATAGAAATCCAATACAATTCAATATTACAAAATACCGAACTCAATAATCAAGAACATAAAGAAGAGAAATATAAGATAATGGCATGACGTATGGCAAAACACGGGAAAATGTAGATGAGCATACAATATATAATAACGCAGTTCACTTTGAGTTTTAAAGATAAGGTATTAATTTATTTTATAACTAGTCATGAGAATTTTATTTATTTAGTATTATTCGTTTAGACTCACCAAACAGTCTATGTAGGCTCAGCGGTAGCTCAGTTGTCAAAGGCAGCGATGTCGTAACCCGTATCAAGGCTCAAACAAGGCTAAGATTAGTCGAGTTCATTTATAGTGGTTGGGGCACCTAAAATAGGTTCATGGTCGCAATGTTCTCCAAATTCCCAAGTGAAACATTTGGAGGTGGCAGTCTAAGCCTAAATGTCTTCTGCTTGGACTCTGCTTTTAAATTACGAGGAACCTCTTTTAGAAGTCCAACACCTCGAAGCAGTGGCAACCATCCTTCTGTGAAAAGTCATATGACTTCTAAGTGGAAAAGACACCAACCAACCAACTGTTTATATGAAACTGAGTGTAATCCACTACATTTTATTACGGACAGCTGTAGTTTCTCATTCGAATTAATCAAAAAAGCTCCATATAAATTACTGCAATCTTACTTCAAGAGAATAAATAATAGCGTCAGATTGATAAATACAGCAAATATAATTTAAAATAAATTTAAGAAATACTATACTTTTAATACCAGCCAAATATGAAAGTCAACTTATGGTTATTTTGTTATTGAATGTATTTGTTTTTTAATATGACTGTAAAGATATAGGTTCCTTTGCTTATGAATTGTTTAGTATTCACCAAAAATTGTAAAATAATAGCTAAGTAGTTGGTGTCACTACGATTTCCTTGTTGTAAATATGTATTTTCAGAATATTTCGTAAAAATTGTTTTTGAGGCGTTGTTCATTTACCTTTCTTGTAACAACAGTGATTGCAAAATATTATTGTTTTGCTGAAGTCAGTGTCTTCTGACTTTGTTTAACCATAATGATTTATTTGACTGAAGTTTCCAGGGAATCGTAGATTTTATTTGCTCCACCCGCCTTTGGCCATGGCAACTAGAAGCCATCTGGGTTGGCTGTGGCTGTAAGCAATAATCAGTCTTGTAAACAAATCCCCGTATTTTTAAATATCTGCTGTTATTTACAATTATATCAATTAACACGTTGATTGCCAGGCGCATTTTCGACGGTTTGCCCAAGGCGCCGACGTGGACTTTTCATTATGCGATGCATATTATGCTGAAATATTATTTGCAGCAGATAAAATGAGTTATTAAATAATGATTGAAGTAGGTTCCGTGGTGGGGGTCACCGGTTACCCCATGGCAGTCAATGTGTTACCTACTTTTATTATTTGCTGCGTCACCGGTCACCGGTGGCCCAAACAGCGCTGTTGCCAAGTCGAGTGCCAGTCACCGGTGATCCCCAAAGCAGTCAACGTGTTAAGTTGACGTTTTAGCGATAGTTTAGCCTTGCACAGAGATTTAGTTTTTCTTGGGATACATCGACTGAAATCATGATAAACAGCTATATCTATTATAAAATTTCACTTTACAGAACTATGCTGGGGGTACGTTGATAACAAATGCCTCTCTTATCACGAAGATATTTTATAAACAACCTCAGGGGTAACTCCTTTAAAATGACAACCCATTCACCTGAGAATGCTACTATTCAAAATTGTTTAAGTTTCATATTTGTTTTACTCTGTGCTGTACGTAACAACTTAGATGTAGTATATTCATCCATATACATTCGCGGAAATAACTCGAGCATTAATGGGTTAATACTTCCAAAAATAATCAATATTTTACCTTCAAATTTGATCTTCTCTTATATATTTTTAATGTCATACCAAGTTTTCAAGGGAATATATTGAAAATTATGAAAGTTAGTGTCGAGAGTCCCGAGTCGCCTTAAGCGACAGTTAATATCGAACATGTCCTGCTCGTCTGGATGTTTGTATTTGTTCGGAGTGTAATTAACCTTCGAATGATAAATATTCCCTCGTAGCATTGCCAATAATCCGTTCATGCGTCAAATATATTCATAATATTTGTAAATCAATATTTTAGAATTACATTATTTTCAATAACGTTTAGTGGTAGATATCTATTTTTTTCCCAAACTATCTCAATATAAATAGTTTAGTTATAGACATCTAAATTTTATTAATTGGCATTTTTTCGAAATATTTCCTTATAAATAGTTTTGTGATAGTTATCTAATTTTTGTTAATTAGTTTATAACGAAATATATCATTATGGATATTTTTGTGGAACATATCTAATTTTTGTTGATTATTTTTTCAGAAATATCTCGTTAGCAATAGTTTACTTGTAGATATCTAAATTTTTTATCAATTTTTTCAAAAAATATCGCTTATAAATAGTTTAGTGGCAGATAACTAAATTTTTTTCATTGGTTTTTTCCCAAAATATCTCTATTAATTATTATTGTATTTTTTATGAGCTTAGAGTGATGAAACTCGATGTTCTGAGAAGCTATAATTATTATAACATAAAAGGTCTTCTATACTTCAATCATAATTATGCATTTATAAATAATTATTAATAGTTTACCGGTAGATTAATAGTTTACTAGTGCGTTATAATTAGTATACTGATAAATATCTAATTTTTGTTGACTTTTTTTCCCGAAATATCTGGTATTAATAATTACCTTAATTTTTATAAACTTAAAGTGTTGAAACTCGAAATTCTAAGAAAATATAATTATTATAGTTTAAAGAATCTTCCCTAATTTAGTCATAAACATCAGTATAAAGAAGAATATTCCTTTTAGGGATATATATATATATATTATATAATATATATATATATTATATATTATATATATATTATATATTATATATATTATATAATATATATATATATTATATATTATATATATTATATATTATATATATTATATATTCTATATATTATATATATATATTATCTAACTTAATAAATAGATTCTGAATTAAATACAATAATATGAAACATTATGCAAATCATCTGTAATGAATGCATACATTAATAGAGCTTACTAAATCATCATCTTTTCAGATCTATAGTTTCCTTTTTTTTACTATATCATAGTTGTACTACTAAAATCAACGATAAACTGCTTTATTATTAAATACTTTCCGTAATATAATATGCACCGTAATGAAACTGCTGTTATATAGTTATATAAATGTTACTGGATAACTTAAAGGAAATATACCATTTTTTGAAACTCAAAATTTTCATTATAACAGCCTTATTTTCGATGCATCTTAAATTTCATAAGACGTGTGTCAGAAAATAAATTTTTATGTCAAACTGAAGGGAAATACGTGTTTGGTTCTGTAAACTAAACCTGTAAAGGTATGAGATGTTTTAATATCTATAATCTAACAATTTCGAAGCAGTGACAAAACAGAAGTGGGTATTTGATGTACAATTTTAAAAATTTCAACTTATCGAAGCTACTGTAATTAAGAAAGTGGTGCAAAATAATATCACGTAACAGGAGATTATACAAAAGCTTTTGGTGACTACAATACTATGTACAGGATTTTTTTATTTATTTATTTTTTTTTTTAAGTTAGTGCTTCATACACACGTATATCTGTGTAGCGCATATTTTTAGGTATTACCTAGACAAGACAGACGTTGTCCTGTTTTAACAGTGTAAATTCAAAATTGTAAGTATTTTTAAATAAATAAAAATTATTTTAAGTAAGAAAAAAATATTTGAAAAATACTTAAAAAAGTCATATAGGTAATCACATTAAATAAAATTCTGACATAGTTATTTTAATCAATGATGTTGCTCTACATAGCAATTACGTTTATAAAACGTTTCATGGAATATAAAATCTCATGAAATTTTGGATTTTTGGATAAAATAACTACAATGCACGTTGTTAATTTTAGCAGCATAATTGATAATCCTATGGTATAAAAACGTGATCTTGCTAGACAGAAAAATGATTGGTTCCATTGTAAATTAGTTACCATGCACGTTGTTAACTTTAACAGTATAGTTGATAATACAATGCTAAAAAAAACAAGTGATCTTGTTTGGATGAAAAATGAATGATCACAGAGATAAAATAGTTACTATGCACGTAGTAAATTTTAACAGCATATTTGATAATCCAATTCTTTAAAAACATGTGATGTTGCTGGAGTAAAAAATGAATGGTCACAGAGATAAAATAGCTATAAGCACGAAGTTAATTTTAACAGCATAGTTGATAATCCAATAATATAAAAACATGTGATATTACTTGACAGAAAAATAATTGGTTCTATTGATAAAATAGTTACCATACACGTCGTTAATTGTAACAGCATAATATATAATCTAATGCTATAAAAAATATGTGATCTTGCTTGAATGAGAAATGAATGGTCACAGAGATAAAATAGCTACTAAGCAAGTTGTTAATTTTAACAGCATAGTTGATAATCCAATGCTATGTGATCTTGCTTGACAGAAAAATGATTGGTTCCATTGATAAAATAGTTACTATGCACGTTGTTAATTTTAACAGCATAATCGAATGCAATAAAAAACATGTGATGTTGCTTGAATAAAAAATGAATGGTTACAGAGATAAAATAGTTTCTATACACGTAGTTAATTTTAACAGCATATTTGATAATCCAATTCTTTAAACACATGTGAACTTGCTGGAATAAAAAATGAATGGTCACAGAGATAAAATAGCTACTAAGCACGTAGTTAATTTTAACAGCATAGTTGATAATCCAATGCTATAAAAACATGTGATATTGCTTGACAGAAAAATGATTGGTTCTACTAATAAAATAGTTACCATACACGTCGTTAATTTTAACAGCATAATATATAATCTAATGCTATAAAAAATATGTGATCTTGCTTGAATGAGAAATGAATGGTCACAGAGATAAAATAGGTACTATGCACGTAGTTCATTTTAACAGCATAGTTGATAATCCAAAGCTATGTGATCTTGCTTGACAGAAAAATGATGGTTTCATTGATATGCACGTTGTTAATTTTAACAGCATAATCGAATGCAATAAAAAACATGTGATGTTGCTTGAATAAAAAATGAAAAGTCACAGAGATAAAATAGTTTCTATACACATAGCTAATTTTAACAGCACAGTTGATAATCCAATGCTATAAAAACATGCGATTTTGCTTGACAGAAAATTGATTGGTTCTACTGATAAAATAGTTACCATACACGTCGTTACTTTTAACAGCATAATATATAATCTAATGCTATAAAAAATATGTGATCTTGCTTGAATGAGAAATGAATGGTCACAGAGATAAAATAGGTACTATGCACGTAGTAATTCTTAACAGCATAGTTGATTATCCAATGCTATAAAAGCATGTGATCTTGCTTGACAAAGATATTATTGGTTCCACTGATAAAATAGTTACCATGCATGTAGTTAATTTTAACAACATAGTTAATAATACCAATGATCAAATAAATTTGGTATGAATGCGTTTGGGAAGACTTGACTATGAACGCCGGTACATTTGTCGTCTACATGTATTCATACGTTTACTTTCATTTCCAAGTAAAAAAAAAATAGAAAACACAGTTGTATTAATAACATGCAAATGAGATACCCTCATAACCTCCGAGTTAAAATAAAAACGGCCAAAATAAAGTGTTGTTGGTACGAAAAATTTCCATCAAGATATTTTGAGCGTTATAATCTGTAACCTAAGTTGGATAAATGGAAGCATTATCGATGAGGGAGACCAGCGTTATTACCGTGTTATTTTTAGCTTACCTTTTCCATCGCTTGGGTATCTTTTGATGTTTAAATATGAGGCCGAGTAAGTCTGCCGCTTAAGAGAGCCCGAATATTAGCTCTAAATGGGGCTGGAAAAAGTGCTTGGGAAGTCCCCCTTGAGGCCATACTTTAATAGCTCAAGATGTTAGTTCTGAAGTTTGTTCTATGTTAATTGCATTAAGCAGATAAGAAAAGGTTTTTAGAAAAAAAAATATTTCACAAAGTTCTGACTTCATTTGCAACGTAAATCTCGTTTTTTTTTTCATTACAATGAATAGAATTAAAGGGTTCTGATGATCATTTAAATAAATATTTATTATATATTATATATATATTATTTATATAAAATATTATACAAGAAAATTTATAATATACATATACATATATATATACATACGTACATATACATATATATAATATATTATATACATATATTTACATTATATATATATATATATATATATATATATATATACGTAAATTAATATAGCAGAAGCAGGGTTCAACCATAGTACTGGGTGACGTTAACGTCTACTTCAATAAATTCATTTGTTTAAATTGAGTATTATGTATTTATGAATGTAATGGCATTTTAGCCAAACCAACTCTGCTATGATATTCTGTAATAAATATCTGGGAATTTTATACCTGAAACTACAATCTTTGGCGAAATATCTTCGTTTCTCTTTCACTTATGATAACATTTGGTAAATACGAAAACTCCAAGTTAATTTCTGTTTAGCTCAAATAAACTTATAGAACTTCTTCACGCAACTTTTAAGCATCCTCGTGTGATACAATGTTAACAAGTTAACTAACTTGCTCTCTTATGCTCTCAAGGCATTATATAAGCGAATGTAAATTTTGGGTGGAAATACGGAAATGATGGATTGGATCAACATTTTTATTTCCACATGTGGTTGTTTTCTTTCATAACCTAACAACTGCACTTTGCCCATTCAAGTTTGTAGTGGGTAAAGAACACCCATGGTAATACAATGCATACACACACACACATATATATATATATATATATATATATTTATGTATATATGTTATATATATATATTATGTGTATATGTTGTGTGTGTGTGTGTGTAGTATATATGTATTTGTATATATATATATATATATATATATATATATTATATATATTTAATATATATATATATATATGTATATATATTTATATGTATTTGTATATATATACATATATATATATATATGTGTGTGTGTGTGTGTGTGTGTGTATTTATACACTTAGACCGAAAAAAAAGACGCACCAAGAAGGAGTTATCCGAATCGGACGAAAATCGGTAGATGAGATGTACATGTACACAAAAACAAATTATTACAATTTGAGAAAAATTTGATGATTTATTCAAGTGATAGAGATTCACAAAGTAAAAAACTCACGTTTGTTCACATCTGGCGTTTATGCAAACAGTTATTCGGCTTGGTATTGATTGGAAGAGGTAGCAAGTGTCCTCCTGAGGACTATTGTGCCAAATTCTGTCACACTTGGTCGTTAACTTATGAAAATCCCGAGCTGGTTGGAGGGCCCTACCCATAATGTTCCAAACGTGCTCAATAGAAGAGAGATTCGATGGCCTTGCTCGCCAAGGTAGAGTTCGGCCAGCACGAAGACAACCAGTAGAAGCACGTTCAGTGTGCGGTCGGGCATTATCTTGCTGAAATGTAAGCCTATTATAGCGTGACATGAAGGGCAACACAACGCGTCGTACAACTTCATCGACGTACCGCTGTTCTGTAAGGGTGCCACGATAATATTCAAAGGAGTCCTACTATGAAATGAAATGCCCTCCAGACCATCACTCCTGATTATTGGCCTGTATGCCGAAAGACAGCAGGTTGGTATCCCACAGCTGTTCGGGGTGTCTCCACACACGTCTTCGCTGGTCCGGGCTCAATTCAAAGCGGACTCATCACTGAAGACTATTCTACTTCAGTCAATGACATTCGAGTTCGAAGAGCCCGACACCACTGCAACCGGGCTTGTCGTTGTACAGAGGTCAATGGTAGTCGGCGCTCCTTGCACCGACTACCATTGACCTCCAGCCATCCATTGACCATCAGCCCCCTTTCTGTGAGCTTCCTATGGTCCTTGCGGTCACTGAAGCACTAGTTGCAAGTAGAATCGGTGATAATGATTCATCTAGGGCTGTGAGTGCCGCTCTGACGATTGCTCGGTTCTCACATTCTGTCGTTTCTCTAGGCCGACTGCTCCCTTCTTGACGCTGTGTTCGGCCATGGTTCACCCATTCTTGGTAACATCGTCTAACAGTGTCATCGATCCTGCCCAAATGCCAGTCAATTCACCGATTAGGCCACACAGCTTTTTTGACAGCTACACGTCCTCTCTCAAATGCTGAGATCTACGCATATCGTTTGTGTATTTGTATGCGAGGCATAGTTACTGTATACTTGAGTAGACGGAATGAAAGTCGCAAAGAATTTATGACCTGGAATAGAAATTCCTCCTCTTAAATATCCTGCCAATTGCGGAGATAACATGTGCGTGCAGTGACACACGTTCATTCGTTGGCCACCAAACTTTAAAATTTTTTATTCTCCGTCGAAAGCTATATTTACATCAATTAGTGTCCAGTTTGTCTTGCATCTTCTCGGTGCATCGTGGTGCTTCTTTTTTTTTCATCTAAGACTGTATATATATATATAGATAAATAGATAGATATAATATATATATATATATATATAGATAGATAGATATAATATACATACATATATATATATAGATAGAGAGAGAGAGAGAGAGAGAGAGAAAGGGAGAGAGAGAGATTTGATATCTTTTGTTTTTCATGCATCTAGTTAACCGAAATCAATTTCTAGCCTTAAATTATCAGCCAAAAATGTGCCAGAATTCTTTTGTGGCAATTTTGTAGTTTCCATAACCAAAAAGTAAGCCAAAAACCTGCGTTTTTCAGTATTGATTCATTATTACATCTCAAAGTGTACTGAAAAACCCCGTAGTATACTGAAAAACCTCGTAGTGTACTGAAAAACCCCGTACTTTCTGAAAGAGATTTTTAAAAATACCATTCCCAATTTTTTAATCGGATGCATTAATGTTAGTTAACATGATATAGGGAACAGATGAAGAAAGCATTCCGATTACTCTTTCTCGCAGAAAGTTCAAGAATATATAATTTCCCACTGAAAAATGCAGTACACAGTAAAAAATAGAAAATAATTGCAGAGATATTTTCTCTCAGTGTTATTCTGAAGCCATCAAAAAGTTCAAAGCTGGCAAAGCAAAATCGATACTCGTCTCTGTTTTTGAAAAAAAGAAAAGTATTTTTTTATGATAGGCTGCGAGCAGTTTTGACGAAACAGGATTATAGCTCTTATTCTCTTTTTGCCATTTTTTGAAAGTAGGTGAAATCTTATTTACTGAATTACGCAGTAAACATAAGTACTGGCCATTTCTTTTCCAAACTATGACAGTGTACCAAATTTTTGCAATAAAAATATTCAACTAAGTCTTCTTTTGATACTCTTTTCTTTTGCCACGAAGCAAGAACTGGAAGCACCTTGGAGTAGTAGATCTTAGAATAAACTTAATTTTTAAATTTTATACCTATGTTTTAAATCAGAGCTGCAAATCAAAACAGAAAATTTCCAGTGCATTTTTAGAAAGATTTATTTTTAAATCCTTCTAAAATTTCTTTTATAAAAAATATGATGTGGACAAGAACGTAAATATAGGAGTCCGTAAGATATGGAACCTTCTCGAAATACAGTAGAACCTTTTTATGCGACTCCATGATACAACGACACCTTTGTTAGAAAGACCATCTTAAAAAGTCCCAATTATTTTACCATAGAAATAATGTTAATTTTTAATAATTACAACGACCCCAAGTGTATTATTTTTCGTTAGAGCGACCGCCAATTTTAGACCGCAGAACTCATGAGCAAGTGGGCTATTTTAAAATTATTGTACTGTTGTGCAACTTCAAGAAACCTGTATTCCTCTCTTTGTGTTTGCTTAAAGGACCCTTTCGTCACGTACGACAATGATGTCCTTGGTAAATGACACTCCAAACACTAATGAAATGACCCAGCTCCTCAGTGTCAAATTTCTGGTTTTTCAATTATCTTTTGTTGAGTTTGTTGCGGTAGACGAAACTTTACAGTGCTGCGAAGAAAATTTTAATGAAGGCGATTTTATTGCCGGTATTACCGAAAATGAAGAAATATGCGATTCCGACGACGGAGAAGAAATCGTCCAAGCTTTTGAAAAGGTTAATGAAAAAAAAAGCCTTCAATGCAATCAATTCCTTGCTTCAATATTTTGAAGGACAATTTAATTCTGAAGATATTCTTCAAAATCTAACGGATATGGAATCAGTGATAATGAAAAATTCCTAAATGAACCTGAAACAGGCGTCAGTCAAAGACTTTTTTCATGGAAAACACAATGGAAATACAAATAAATAGAAGTGTTCTCTAGGTACGTACTGTTGCATCATTTCTTTGCTGAATTTTTTTATTATTTTTTCAATTCGTTACAAAGACATATGATGTTGGTCCTACAGGGGGTTGTTATACCGAGGTTCTACTGTATTTTCAATGTGTATGGGCCCATATATGGGAAGTTTGGAGAAGTGCTAAGTCAGTCACAGAAACTGGGAACCTGAGGGTAGGCGACAACGTGATCTCCACTACTAACATGGCGACGAATGATGGAAAAAAAGAGAGACGAAGCGGATGGTCCAGCTGAGCTGAAGCAAAGAGAGATGCAAAAGAAAAGGGTAATGACCCCCAGTGGACACTGAATCCTTCTATGGGACTGTAGAGGGTTCAGGGGCAAATTTAGAAGGGTTAAACCAATCAAGAAAGTGGACAGTAAGATAATATCTAAAAATGTACATGATATTTATAAAAACAGTTAATAAATCACTGGAATAATATTGTATAAATACGATATTTTTTTTCATTTATAAATTTTGTGAATTCCTCAACGAGTAGCTATGTGGCCACCTTAAGCTAGATTGCAGGCATTTTAATTGAATTTTTTCATCGTATAGGGGAGAGAGGGAACCTTGGGAAATAGTCCACCTTGGGACACCTTTATTTTCAGGCTTTAATTTGCAACCAGGAATTAGTTTTCATATGTATTGATAGATGGCTTTCCTCTTCACTTCTCGAAGAATTTTGATGAAAATAGTGCTTATAGGTAAGAAACAATTTCATTTTCTTTGTTTTGAATAACCCAAAATTACATCAATGTGCATTTTAAAAAGTAATTTTTTTAATTAAAATATTTTTAAAAAAAAAGTGTATTGTTATGAAAGAAAATTCATTTTTTATTATTTCTATGCTAATAAATAATTTGTATTGTTAAGCCTAACTGTATAGTAGTTACAAAAAGATACTATGTAAAATGGGGCAGGTTGGGACACACATAGATACCTTGGGACATTTTAAAAAGTGTAAACAAATATCAATTCAAGCAAAATAATTAATATTTTGGTGCCTAATTTTTAATTGATTTAACATGTCAAAATATTAATTTATTAATCTTTTTTTATCAGAAAAAATGGTGAGAACAAGAAAAACAAACAGAAAGTATTCTGCTGTAAATGCTAATATGCTTTAAACAGCTGCAAATATAAGATTCGTTAAGAAATGTATTAACTTGAACAATTTTCAGCTATTTCTCTTTTATAACAGTTAATAAAAATAATTTGAACAGTATTTTGTATTTGTTGTTTAATGTCCCAACCCACCCCATACAGTGGGGCAGGTTGGGACATTGGAAAGGTATTTTATTTCTTTTATTACTCTTTAACTAAATGAGATATTAAATAGATTTAATGTTTATAAGAAGCAGATATGATGACAATACATGCATGAATACTTGTTTTTTTTCAATTAGCTTTAAAAAAAATTCATAAAAATGGTTAACTGAAAAGTGTCCCAAGGTGCCCCGGTCTCCCCTACAGTTGAACGAGTGCTTTGGGGGGGTAGCTAGTTGACTATATAAGAAAAGGAACATCCCTGAACGTAGAGAGACTGATGTAACAAAATCGGAACCCGACATTAACAAATGGTTAAAACTTTATCAACCTCAACCATGTCGTTAATTTTTCTTTTATTTCTTACTGATTTTATACTTATTTTTAAGCTTTTATTAAAAAAAATTTTTAATACATTTGACAGCCTTTTTAATTGATTTCTACTTTGTGACTCTTAATAGATAAATAGGCAGATAAATGAGATACAGATGATATGTAGCAATATTTTAATATTTGGTATAATTAACTGTTATAGTAATAAAAACGTTTGATATATATATATATATATATATATATATATATATATATATATATATTTGCAAAATAGATTATTTAGGAAAGGTTAGAAATCTCTAGTGTCGATAAATAAATTACTAACAAAATTAATTTAATTTTTAATTTCTACTCTTCTTTGACCCCCGAAAGGTTTGTAGAAATAAAGGTGAACTGCAGACTAAAAGAAGTGTGACAGCTCTGCTGTAGAGAAAAATATAAACTTCTTGCACCCACTCCGTGTATGTGATTTGCTATTCTTTCAAAAAACTTCCGCAACCCGAAGAAGTGAAACCCAGTAAGCACGATTAGTTTCTGACACAATGCTTTGACACCAGTCCCCATTCCGTAGGGGAAAGAAAAGAAAATTTCCAACACTTTTTTTTTTAAGCGACAAACTTGTAAGGAAAAAAAATGGCAGTGCCCTGAGACGGAAGTACAATATGTATGGGAGACAGTACAGGCATCTAGAGGATTTGGAAGTGGATCGTGTTAATACCACTTCGTTGGCAAGTGGTGTGAAGATAAGAGTAATGTTAAAAAACACCTCACTGGCATGAAATCAAGTACAAGGAATGCATTATTCAATATCTCTGTCAGCGCTCGATAAAAATGTAAGGTTTCCCCTTCGAGTTACCAGAAACTTTTCAGTGAGATATCTTACAGTTATTAAAGAAGAAGAGAAAATTTTTTAAAGACTTAGTAGCTTTTAAATCAAAAATTCTTCTTTAAAATAGCTTTTCAAAGATTCATCATGTAATTAAAAGCTATGCTCTTTTTCTAGTAAGATTTTTACAATTTGTTTAAGAGTTCAAAGGTTTTAAATTTTTAATGATATTCTGATAATGAGAAGACATAATGTTGTTACAGAAAACACTAAAGACACTAAATGCTTTCTTTTTTTTCTGTCTCGGATATTCTGCAATCCAGATAATCTAATCCTGGTTTATTGAGAACAAGGTAGTTAACCACAAAAAAATTAAAGCAATTTTCTAGACGATTTTTTAGTTTTGTTTTTTGCGCATACAATTAAAAAAATCAAATTCAAAAATTCAAATTTAAATTTCTCTTGCTATAACTATTATTCTATACTAACGCCAGCAAAGTACTTTAAAGGAAACAAGGAACAAAATTGAAAATTTCAATTTTTAACGATATTTTTATAAAAGAATATATAATGTTGTTATAAAAAGCATATAAGACACTAAAATCTATTAGAAAATTTATTTTGCTTTAACTGTTATTCTATACTAACACCGGCAAAGTGCTTTAAAGGAAACAAGGGACATGAATTTAATTTTTTTTAATTTTCAATTTTTAACGATATTTTTATAAAAGAATACATAATGTTGTTATAAAAATCATAGACACTAAAATCTATAAGAAAATTTCTTTTGCTTTAACTGTTATTCTATACTAACACCGGCAAAGGGCTTTAAAGGGAACAAGGAACATTAATTTAAATTTTTTTAATTTTCAATTTTTAACAATATTTTTATAAAAATATGTAATGTTGTTATAAAAAACATATAAGACACTAAAATCTATTAGAATTTTTTTAATTAACTGTTATTCTATACAAATACAGGCAAAGTACTTTAAAGGGAACAAGGGAGATGAAACTAAATTTTTTTAATTTTCGATTTTTAACGATATTTTTATAAAAGAATATACAATGTTCTGATAAAAAAACATATAAGACACTGAAATAAATCTATAAGAAATTTTCTTTTGCTTTAACTGCTATTCTATAACACCCGTAATGCCTTAAAGAAAACAAGGGACATGAGTTTTAATTTTTTTTTTTTTTTTTTTTTAACATTTTTAACGATATTTTTATAAAAGATTATATAATGTTCTGATGAAAAAACATATAAGACACTAAAATCTATTAGAAAATATTTTTTATTAAAATATGCGACCATTAAATACAAATTGAGTCGTCAGAATATTCCTTAAAAAATGCTTCTAGAGCACAGAATATAAACCAATTCCTTTTATTAATTTTTTTACATTTTATCGTTCGAATTTGTATAGACATAAAGTTATGAATCGGTTTTCACTTACGTTAAATATTGTTTATGTAACGCAATTATTTGAAATTGTACAAAATTTTAACAACTTTTTTCTTTTTTCATGGTATTAAATCTTCTGTAACTCGAGAAAATACTCTGCGATTTTAAAAAAGCATACCCAGTTTTATGGCAAACACATTATTTAAAATCTCCAAAATTTTCAATGAAAAATACATTAAAGTAATGCACCTGAAACATTTTGGAATTACTAATTCCATTTTAAAAAATTACCAAGCAGAAAAATATTGTTTTAAGTTTAAAATAAAGGTGTACGACAATAAATAGGTTGTAGTAGAGTAAAATAACCACGTTATTCAAAAAATGTCTTTTGATGATGAAAAGTATGTTTAACTTAATTTTTTCAGAAAAAAAATTCATATTTTTTTTGATCGAAATCTATCATTCTGAAAGAGACATAGTACTTTTCGAGCTGAAAAATACTCATTATAACAACCTACTTTTCATTCTACCTAAAATAAAATATTCCGCTCTATTTAGAACAGATTTTGTTCTAGATGATTAACCCTTTGAGGGAACATATACAAACATTTTGGTTTTCAATGAAATTAATTAATAAATGTTATCTATTAACCTTTTAAATATGAAGCATATGAAAAATAAATTATACAGTAGAACCTCGGTATAACGACTCCCTGTAGGACCAATATCATATGGTAGTTGTAACTAATTGAAAAATAATTTTAAAAACTTGAGAAAAGAAAACGATGCAACAGTACATATCTAGAGAACACTTCTATTTATTTGTATTTCCATTACTGAATTTTTGAAAAAATCTTTGATTGACGCCTGTTTCAAGTTCATTTGGGAATTTTTCATTATCACTGATTCCATATCCGTTAGATTTTGAAGGAAATCTTCAGAATTAAATTGTCCTTCAAAATATTGACGCAAGGCATTGATTGCATTGAAGGCTTCTTTTTCATTCACTTTTTCAAAAGCTTGGACGATTTCTTCTCCGTCGTCGGAATCGCAGATTTCTTCATTTCCGGTAATACGGGCAATAAAATCGTCCTCATTCAAATTTTCTCCGCAGCACTGTAAAGTTTCGTCTACCGCAACAAACTCATCAAAAGATAATTGAAGATTTAGTTCTCCCCTTTTCGTCACGCCCCCTCCCCTCCTTTAAGCAAACACAAAGAGAGGAGTACAGGTTTCTTGAAGTTGCACCACAGTACAATAATTTTGAAATAGCCCACTTGCTCATGAGTTCTGCGGACTAAAATTGGCGGTCGTTCTAACGAAAAATAATACGCTTGGGGTCGTTGTAATGATTCAAAATTAACATTATTCCTATGGTAAAATAATTGGGACTTTTTAAGATGGTCGTTCTAACGAAGGGGTCGTTAAAAAGAGGTTCTACTGTATTACCTGAAGAATAAGAATGATTTTTTTTGACTGCGTAATCACCACCCTTGGAACAACATGAAAATGACTCATTTTTAATAATATTGGAAAAATAATAATTTTTATAAAAAGGGAGTATAAATCAAATAAATAAGAAATTTGTAAGTGAAGTTTAAACAGGTACTTTTATTTAAAAGTCTTAACTTTGTAACATAGATTTTTTTTCTTTTAGAATCTGGTTTAGATAGAACTTGATTCTAAAATCAGGTTTTGATAGAAATAATTTAGAAAAGAAAAAAGTGTCGAAAGTTTGATGTATCAAAAAATTAAAAATCAAAAACTTTTTTTCTATATAAATCAGAAAAAAATTGTTAACAGCCGATATATCATATATACCAGTGACCTACAAAGGGTTAATATTGTGCTAACATTATGAAAAATAAATCTTCACAGGGTTTACCTGAATCGTCTTGCAAAATTCTATCAAATTTTAGTTCTGTCAATAGAAAAAAATCGTTGGTCTGAATAACGGTATTCGTTTTAAAATAGAAAATAGGCTAAAATTATAATTTAAAAGTAAAAAAGAAATTTTTTTTAAATAATGGGTATCAGTTATAACGGAAATTTGAAAGAAAAAAAATAAAGTAGAATAAAAAGTTTTAATAAGCCATTTAAACTGCTGCATTAATTTTAAGAATATAAAGTTATACAACATTTTCTTCAAAGTATAAACTAATAATAATACTACTAGTAGTAATATAATAGCAATTTTTATTGTAATGGAGTAATTTTTATTATGTATAGTGTCAGTATAGAGTTTTTTAATAAATTTCAGAATACTTAATAGTATAATCAAATTTGGACTAAATATTTTGAAAAAAAATAAAAATAGTACTATTAGAATAATAATATTAGTACTGTTAAAAATATAATATTAATTTTTTTAAATCATTCTGAATAATAATATTGGTCTAACAAGAATAGTAAGTGATCTAATTATTTTTTATGCATAATGTGTTTGAAGAATCTTTTAATTATTTCAATAGTATTTAAAATAATGTCAAATTTAAAAATAATTATTTAGAAAAAAAATCGTTGATCTGAATAACATTTGGCTTTAAAAAATAAAATAGACTAAAATTATAATTTAAAATTATAAAAATCATTGGTTATAACCGAAGTTATAATAATGGTTTAAAAGAAAAATAAAATAGAAAGTAAATATATTTAATAAGACCATTTGAATTGCCGCAGTAATTTTAAGGATAACAAGTTACACAATGTTGTCTTTCAAAATATAAATAACGTACAGTATAATTTTTATTATGCATAGTGGCAATATAGAATTTCTTAATAAATTTCAGGATACTTAACAGCATAATCAAATTTGTAATAAATATTTGGAAAAAAAATTAATAACAATATTAGTATTAGAATGATAATATTAGTACTGCTAATAATATAATAATTAATACTTTTTTAAAAATCATTCTGAATAATAATGTTGGTCTAAAAAAATAAAATAGTAAGTAATCTAATTATTTTTTTATGCTTAATGTGTTTAAAGAATCTTTTAAAAATTTCAATAATATTTAAAGTAATGTTAAATTTAAAAATATTTAAAAATCATTCTGAATAATAATGTTGGTCTAAAAAAATAAAATAGTAAGTAATCTAATTATTTTTTTATGCTTAATGTGTTTAAAGAATCTTTTAAAAATTTCAATAATATTTAAAGTAATGTTAAATTTAAAAATAGTTATTCAGAAAAAAATCGTTGATCTGAATAACAATTGGCTTTAAAAAATAAAATAAAATAAAATTATAATTTAAAATTATAAAAAGGGTTTATAAATATCATTGGTTATAATAGAATTTATAATAATGGGTTAAAAAAATATAATATAAAATAAATATATTTAATAAGGCCATTTAAATTGCCGCAGTTATTTTAAGGATATCAAGTTAAGCAATGTTTTCTTTCAAAGTATAAATAACGTAAGTATAATTTTTATTATATATAGTTTCAGTATAGAATTTTTTAATAAATTTCAGGATACTTAATAGTATAGTCAAATTTGGAACAAATATTTTGAAAAAATAATTAATAATAATAGTATTATTAGAATAATAATATTAGTACTGTTAATAATATAATAAATATTTTTTTAAATCATTGTGAATAATAATATTGGTCTAAAAAAATAAACTAGTAAGTGATCAAATTATTTTTTATGCATAATATATTTAAAGAATCTTTTAATAATTTCAATAATATTTAAAGTAATGTCAAATTTAAAAATAATTATTTAGAAAAAAATCGTTGATCTGAATAATAATTGGCTTTAAAAAACAAAATCGACTAAAATTATAATTTAAAATTATAAAAAAAGGTTTATAAAAATCATTGGTTATAATAGAATTTATAATAATGGTTTAAAAGAAAAATAAAATAGAAAATAAATATATTTAATAAGACCATTTGAATTACCGCAGTTACTTTAAGGATATCAAGTGAAACAATATTTTCTTTCAAAGTATAAATAACGTAAGTATAATTTTTATTATGTATAGTGGTAGTATAAAATTTTTTAATAAATTTTGGGATACTTAATAGTGTAGTCAAATTTGAACTGAATATTTTGAAAAAAATAATAATAATACTATTAGAATAATAATATTAGTGCTGTTAATAATATAATAATAAATATATTTTTTAAAATCATTCTGAATAATAATATCGGTCTAAAAAGAATAGTAAGAGATATAATTATTTTTCATACATCATGTGTTTAAAGAATCTTTTAATAATTTCAATAATATTTAATGTAATGTCAAATTTAAAAATAATTATTTAGAAAAAAATCGTTGATCTGAATAATAATTGGCTTTAAAAAATAAAATAAAATAAAATTATAATTTAAAATTATGAAAAAAGATTTATAAAAATCATTGGTTATAATAGAATTTATATTAATGGTTTAAAAGAAAAATAAAATAGAAATAGAATATATTTAATAAGACCATTTGAATTACCTCAGTTATTTTAAGGATATCAAGTTACACAATGTTTTTTTTCAAAGTATAAATAACGTAAGTATAATTTTTATTATGTATAGTGGCAGTATAGAATTTTTTAATAAATATAAGGATACTTAACAGCATACTCAAATTTGTAATAAATATTTTTTAAAAAAATAATAATAACAATATTAGTATTAGAATAATAATATTAGTACTGCTAATAATATAATAATAAATGCTTTTTTAAAAATCATTCTGAAAAATAATATTGGTCTAAAAAAAAGAAAATAGTAAGTAATCTAATTATTTTTTATGCTTAATGTGTATAAAGAATCTTTTAAAAATTTCAATAGTATTTAAAATAATGTTAAATTTTAAAATAGCTATTCAGAAAAAAATCTTTGATCTGAATAACAATTGGCTTTAAAAATAAAATAGACAAAAATTATAATTTAAAATTGTAAAAAAAGGCTTATAAAAATCATTGGTTATAATACAAGCTGTAATAAAGATTTAAAAATAAGCATATTTAATAAGGTCATTTGAATTGCTGCAGTAATTTTAAGGATATCAAGCTAAACAATATTTTCTTTCAAAGTATAAATAACGTAAGTATAATTTTTATTATGTATAGTGACAGTATGTAATTTTTAATAAATTTCAGAATTTTTAATAGAATAATTAAATTTTGAAGAAATATTTTTGAAAAAAAATCATTCTGGATAATAATATTACTTTAAAAGAAAATAAAATATAACAAATGAAATTTAAAAGTGATAAAAAAAAAGCAATCGTCCGAATACTATAATTTAGTATAATTTTTATTATGTATAGTGGCAACATAGAATTTTTTATAATAAATTTCGGGATATTTCATATTATTGTCAAATTTTAAATAAATATTTTGAATAAAAATTCATTCGTTTGAATAATGATATTGGATTAAAAAAAATAAAATAGAGCAGAAATGAAATTTAAAATAAAAAAAGGAGCTATTGCCCACGTATTATATGTAGCATAATTTTTATTATTTTGTATAGTGGCAATATAGAATTTTTTAAATAAATTTCAGGATATTTAATAATATTATCAAATTTTGGATAAATATTTTGAAAAAAAATCATTCGTCTTAATAATAATATTGATTCAAAAGAAAAAGGAGTAAAATAAAATTTAAATTAAAAATTGAAAAAAAGAAGCGATCGTCCGCGACAGGATTCGAACCTGCAATCTTCTGATTCGAAGTCAGACGCCTTATCCGTTAGGCCACGCGGACGTGCTTCGAGAGTAATAAACAAGAAACAGAAGGGAGGGGGAATTTTGTGGGTACGGGGATAGGTTGAAGAGGGAATATGATAAAAGTTATTACGTCTCACAACTAATGTTAGTAATACGATCTTACAGGAAAATGCACTTTGCCCAGTTAATACAAATAATTTCGGCAAAATAGTAGCGAAAAGCATAATTCCTTAAATAAGAGTTTATTCGCTGCAATAGTGAAAGGAAAATAAGTATTACGTATAAAAATCGATATATCTGCAGAATATTTATTTTTATACATAAATTGTAATACAGCCGGGTCTCTGTTATATATTCTTTGATATAACGATGGTTCAAGATCCTCAAATAAAATATAAAAAAACTTCGCTGTATATAAAATTCGTTAAACATAATTCTTTACAGAAATCTTGCTAATAGAAAATAGATAGAATGTAATTTTTTAAATATACAACTATATTTTTCCTAAGAATAGGAACGTATAGAACAAGGCTGTTTTAAGTTTTGAATTTCTTTAATTATTATAGATACAATAGACAATTTGCGTACTTTAAAAGCTTTTTTTTTTTAATTTCCGGACGAAGAATTTTTTATAACTATCTTTTGCAGTAATAGAAAATGAGCTAGAATGTTCCGTGTAATTTTTTAAATATACAACTGTATTTTTCCTAAGAATAGAAACGTATAGAATCAGGCTGTTTTAAGTTTTGAATTTATTTAATTATTATAGATACAATAGACAATTTGCGTACTTTAAAAGCTTTTTTTTTTTTAATTTCCGGACGAAGAATTTTTTATAACTATCTTTTGCAGTAATAGAAAATGAGCTAGAATGTTCCGTGTAATTTTTTAAATATACAACTGTATTTTTCCTAAGAATAGAAACGTATAGAATCAGGCTGTTTTAAGTTTTGAATTTATTTAATTATTATAGATACAATAGACAATTTGCGTACTTTAAAAGCTTTTTTTTTTTTAATTTCCGGACGAAGAATTTTTTATAACTATCTTTTGCAGTAATAGAAAATGAGCTAGAATGTTCCGTGTAATTTTTTAAATATACAACTGTATTTTTCCTAAGAATTGAAACGTATAGAATCAGGCTGTTTTAAGTTTTGAATTTATTTATTATATATACAACAAACAATTTGCGTACTTTTTTTTTTTTTTTAATAATTTCCGGACGAAGAATTTTTTATAACTATCTTTTGCAGTATGAGCTAGAATGTTCCGTGTACTTTTTTTAAATATGCAACTATATTTTTGCTAAGAATAGAAATGTATAGAACAAGGCTGTTTTAAGTTTTGAATTTATTTAATTATTATAGATACAATAGACAATTTGCGTACTTTAAAAGCTTTTTTTTTTTTTAATTTCCGGACGAAGAATTTTTTATAACTATCTTTTGCAGTAATAGAAAATGAGCTAGAATGTTCCGTGTAATTTTTTAAATATACAACTGTATTTTTCCTAAGAATAGAAACGTATAGAATCAGGCTGTTTTAAGTTTTGAATTTATTTAATTATTATAGATACAATAGACAATTTGCGTACTTTAAAAGCTTTTTTTTTTTTTTAATTTCCGGACGAAGAATTTTTTATAACTATCTTTTGCAGTAAAAGAAAATGAGCTAAAATGTTCCGTGTAATTTTTTAAATATACAACTGTATTTTTCCTAAGAATTGAAATGTATAGAATCAGGCTGTTTTAAGTTTTGAATTTATTTAATTATTATAGATACAATAGACAATTTGCGTACTTTAAAAGTTTTTTTTTATTTTAATTTCCGGACGAAGAATTTTTTATAACGATCTTTTGCAGTATGAGATAGAATGTTCCGTGTATTTTTTTAAATATGCAACTCTATTTTTGCTAAGAATAGAAACGTATAGAACAAGGCTGTTTTACGTTTTGAATTTATTTAATTATTATAGATACAATAGACAATTTGCATACTTTAAAAGTTTTTTTTTTTTTTTTAATTTCTGGACGAAGAATTTTTTATAACGATCTTAGGCAGTAAAGAAACACTAAATACAAATTAAGTTCTTTAAGTTGAAGTTTTATCTAATGTAATAAAGCATTATTCTTTGTGTTCGAGGTTCCATACAAGTATTCGTTACTCAGACAATTTCGCTAAATAGAACCAGGAGCGGCTCTGGGATCGGACAATCCAAAGCCCGTCCAGAGCGGATATTATTAGGTTTGGTTTGGAGTGCTACGGTCTACTTTTTGCAACACGAGGGCTAATGAGTCTGGGACCTACAGCTTAACGCCGATTCCGAACGGCTACGGACATCCATGTCACTGCGGGATTCGAACCCACGAGCTCCGGTTCCGAAGGCCAGCACCCTAACCAATCGGCCATCGTTCGGCGCGACAAACATTAGGGGCGGCATATAAGTTCGAATTTACACAATTCTTTTGTTAAAAAAACAGAGTATAAAAGTATTTTACAAATAATAATTCGACACGGAAGCGTGGAACATAATTATTTTTAATTATTTTTTATTAATATTAATTGTAATACTAACCAGCTCGAGTAAAATTTGCACAAGCATTTTTTTTTAATTTTTTTAGGGATTTGTTGTAACAAGTATATGAACAGCCGACATAAACATACGTAGATAGTACATATGCTTGTTTCGACAGCGGACCACACTGATTTTAAAAATATAACCAGAGAGTTTTTTTTAAATTAAAGTCTGAAATAAACTATAATACTTTATATCTATTTTATTATTTACTTATTTATTTTGCAAGATCTGTTTAGGTTTCAAATTATTGTTATCAGGACAGTGAGGTAGATTTTCTCAGCAGAACCTGATTATCACACTAGAATTCAAGGCACGTACATGCCTGGGCACAAAAATTTATGAAGTATAATTTTTTTAATAATATATAAGTAATATTATAAGGATTTAAATCATTTGATAAAAAATAAAATTATTAAAATCAAGAATACTACTTTTTTCACTTTAAGAACATTTTAATCTACTAAGCATTTAGGCTGGGAAATGAAAAACCATACAAATTCGTGAGTGTTTAAAGGCTAAAGGCTAAATAAGACCGAAATACAACATTTGATTTTGCAATTGTAACTTTTTCGTTGATATTTGTACTTGATTTTTTATTTTCACCAATTCTTTTAAACATTTTAAGGAAAGGTGGTGATAGACGATAAATTTTTCGATATTTTACCATCAATAAGTATACTTGAAATCCATAAATACATTTTAGCAATAACTGCTTTGTGTTTGTTTGGATTCTAAGTGAGTACATAATTTTAAATTTGTAAATAATGAAAAAACAGAAAAATATTAATTTTTAAAACCTGTTTCCTAATTTAATGTTATAATTTTTATATGAATGTGATTATGTTATGCTATTAGCTTGTCATTATAATTAAAGGTAAGGGCACAAAAATTGGATTGCACCCTGAGCAAAAAAGTAACTTAGTCAAGCGTTGTTTATCAGTATGATGCAAGTTCGTCAATATAAATTAAAATGGGACACAAAAATGGGATTGCACCCTGAGCAAAAAAGTAACTTAGTCAAGGGCTGTTTATCAGTATGATGCAAGTTCGTCAATATAAATTAAAATGGGGCACAAAAATTGGATTCCGAACAGCTACAAATATTCATGCCAGCAACGGGATTCGATCCGGTGAACAGTACTACCAAAGACCAGCTTTATACCGTTTGGCTGATCACTAATAAGACAGTTGTAATATATTTAAAGTTCTTTAAAATTCAGGTTTGTTTTATTCTGTGCAACCTATAAATAACTGAGATTAAATATATTCATCAATATATTTTCTGTAGAGATGACTTAGAGGTTTAAACGTTAATGGGTTAATAGTAATGTTCACCTTAGGGAAAGAGACAGCATTTTACACTTTCGAGAGTGACAAAATTGCTCAAGTGGGCCACTAGGGAACTTTGCTATGCAGCAATTGAACTAAATATATAGAGTATCTGCAATAGCATACAAACTTAGAAAATAGAGAACATCGTCACAAGTTATCTGGAGTTATACAGGAGTTATCTTTCACATAGGAAAGCATGGGAGGGAAAGAATAGGTATGAAACCTCTTAAGGTTGACACGTGGGGTATAACATAGTGTGAAACCACCACAATAAAAAAGTGAAGAAATTTATCCTTGGGGTTGTTTTATATTTAATGAAAGGGTGAAAAATATATGCATGTGTGTGTTTTTTGCTCCATGGTTGTTATGAATATTTAAATTTGTGTTCTTCGATCAGCAACGCGTGTTTTGCTGGTTGAAAAAAGAGGATGGAATAAAGCTTTTCATGCTGTTAAATGGAGTTCGTTTTTCTCATTAATTTATTTAGAGTTGTAGTTCATTTCTAATATTTTAAATATCACTTAGCTTATTTCTAAAATTTTAAATATCACGTCCGGGTCATCAAATTATCGGCTGCGTTCAACAGCCGGAAAAACTTTATTCCATCCTTTTTTTTCAACCAGAAAAACATGTGCTGCAGATCGGACAACACAAACTTAAATATCTATAACAACCATGGAGCAAAAACATTGAACATATCTGTGTCACAACATATATACAGTATAGAGTATACAACATATATACAGAGATTTACAATATTAAGGGCCCCTCTCACCAAACTCGTTTAAAGGCTAACCGCGATGAGTCCATGCCGACAACCAATGATTGGACACAATTCTCCGTTTAAACAAAGATTAATAGCCGTTAGCCGTTAAACGACTTTGGTGAGACCGGCTCTTCCAGTATTAAACAGACCTACTGCAGGAGTGCTGATTGCTTCATTAAAAATTAATCATTGGCGGCTGACAAATAGTTCACGATAAGATTGGTATAAATTAATAAACTTTATTAAGTAATCGGCGAGTTTTTTTTTTTTTCAAGTAGCATTGATATGTGAACGTTCTCCTCAACTTGTAGCATTTTCGCTTTCATTTCGAAAGTGGCTGCGAGCGTTCTAAATTCCTGTTTGGTTACTGTGCATTGATTAAATAAATAATTTTTTTTATCTCTTCCTGTCGGAGGTTGAAGCAATGCATTCTAACACTACTAGGTACTCCCTAAATCCCAATTACTTTGACCTTGAGTTCACGATAAGAGCGGAGTTCGTTGGTTTGAATTCCGCTAGTAGCATGGATGTTTACAGCCGTTCGTAATCGGCTTTAAGCAGAAGGTTCCGGTCTTATTAGCTCTCATGTAGCAAAAGAGTACACCGTAGCGCTCGAAACCAAGTGCATAACAATGATAAATAAGTAACCGCGAACTTATTTTCGCTCAGTCATCACCTGCCAAGAAAATTCTGTTTCTGCTCCTACCAGCAGCCCAGCCCCTGCCATCCGTTTGAAGGTACAGAAGCATTATAGACAAATTTGGCGATTTTTTGGCGGTTTCATGGGGCGATGAGTGGGTTGGTGTGTTTGCCCTGGATTTGGTGGTGGGGTATGGCAGCTCCGGTGTGTTCTTGTTTCAAATATGCCATGTGACCGCCGCCATGTTTCTTTTTGTTTTTGTTTTGTTTTGCTTTTTAGTAAACGCGTACCGCCACCATTTTTTTACTTAGCGATTTTTCAAAACAGGCGTTTTTCTGTCTGTCGCCAGAATAAACATGGCGGTCGGGGCCGGCGTCTATAATGTACTATGTATTTGTTCCCGTTTGGATAACTGTATATTTTGGAAAACATACGAAGTTTTTTGCCAAACTAATCTATTCTAATACAGGAAGAATTCACATTTTATGATTTATAAAGGTGGGGAGAATTATTAAAATACATTTTAAAATGGAATAATAATTTTCAAACGAACAGTATTCTAGTTATGAAAAATTTAAAACACATTAAAAAAATGTATTTATGCGTGTATGCGCAAATTATCTTTTAAATTTTTCCTCTGCACTGGTAATTAGTTTAGTTATGAGTGCTACGGACAACTTTTTGCTATATTAGGGGGGTATGATGAAATGAAAAGTTCAAAATTTTAATTCAGGAATTCAAATCAAAAGATTTCAAGACAAAACCAAATCAACAATTTTTTTTAATTCAAGATATTTTATTTATTAGATTCAAGATCGACTTTTATTTTCTTTTACTTCCAAAATTCAAGCCATTTTTCATGCGTGTTCACAGAACCCGAGAACTACGCACATCGATTTCAAGCAACAAGTAAAAAACTTTCTTCCTAGCAGCGCTGCAAGTTGCTCTCACTAGAGGTGCTACGGGTAACAGAAACTTCAGCCCGAAGCAAAGTGCCAGTCAGACAGGGACCTACTGCTTAAAGCCGATTACAAATTGCTACGAATATCTATCCCAGTAGTGGAATTTGAACTCACAGACTCCTGTACCAAGCGTCCTGCCATTTGATTGTCATCCTGCAACAGCCTTTCGGGTTATGTTCTATACAATTATACGTGATTAATAGCTAAGCTTAGTTATTCTTCTTAAAAGTGAGTTTTCTTTCGTTCCTTTACAAACCTAACGAAATCATGTGAAATACACTCAGCCAAAGCATTATGACCATCTCTCAATAATACATTGAGGGAGCAACTATTCGCCTGGAAGACGGCGTATCCTGACACAGTCATAGGCGTGACGAATGACAAACCGGGATTCATCTGACGAGACAACTCTCTCTTACTGATCCATGAACCAGTCACGATGTTCCCGGGCCCCGCGTAGGCGCAGTTGGCGATGATGCTTGGTAAGCAAAGGCACACGCGTGGGACGTTTGCTGCGTAGCCCCATATCCAACAGTGTCCGCTGAACGGTGTGCTCCGATACTATTCTACTTGGCCCTGCATTGTATTCGGTTGTCAGGTGAGCCACAGTCTGGCTCCGGTTTTGCTTCACCATGCGAAACAGTCTCCGACGACCGTTTTCTTTGATAACGTGTGGACGTCCAGCATCATGTCGTCTACTGCTGGTTTCATTGTCATTCATCCACTTTGCATAAGTCCTAACAACTGTATATCGCGAACAATCCACGAGTAGTGCAGTTTGGGCCATTACAATCTGCCATCTATCAAAGTCGCTTAGAACCTGTTAGCTTATTGAAAGCTATAATAGAATAATAGTTGAAGTAGAAGCATTTTGCCCTATTAATCCTGAACAGTGTTAAGACAAACGTTAGCATCATTTAAAACTACATTTATTAAACGTAAAAGTAAAGGAAAATAAACATCGGCTAACTGCCGTACACACTTGGCAGCACAACCACACTGACTGACTGATACATAGCCTTTTCCCCCGAGTACTTATCGGTAGGGAAAGAAACGATCTTCAAGCGTATGAAATACGTCACGGCTGGAATGAAAAATGCATGCATAATATATACATGCTAATATCGTCAGTGGTTATGAGATGGGTAATAAAATATTTAAATTACTTTTAAAATAAAGTGACTAATTTTCTAACAGAACCGCAGCCTTTCCCATCGCACCTTGAAGTAAGTGAAACAAGGATTATTTAGACTCTCCAGCAGCAGTTAAATACCCCTTCCACCTGATCACGTGCCTTCCAAGTTATCTAGGCGAGTTCGTTGCAAAATGTAGAGGTGGTCATAATGTCTTGGCTCTTGAGTGTATAACAATTATTTGACTTATTCATTAAATTTAATTTTGATATATTTCCAATTTAAATAGTAATACTAATTTTTACCCTTTTCAAAACTACTTTTGTGCATTAACTCTTAAAAATAATTAATGAAGGAAATGTTCTTTTATATACAGCCCTTGCCACTCAATTTCAACTATTATTTTCTTTTAACAAAAGGTCAGTCGCATTTAACCCGTGATCAATAATTTAGAAGGACTTGAACGTATTCTCGCAGAGACCATTTGTGCTTCACTGTATTTCTTGTTAGCAGAGTGTTTTTAGAAGTGTGTGGGATTCATTAAATCTTATTTTTAGTTTCACACAAAATAAACTTTGTGATTAAGGGAACTCTAATTGTAAAATATGTTTATTTTTTATTGGATTTCCATTAACGCTAAATTTACAGAGAGATGAAATTTATAGTAAACTCACCCTTTCAAAGAAGTTTATGGGTTGTAAATTGCATACCTACATCTTTTAAAAATGGCTTATACTTGTGGAATTATTTCAAGACCTCCCATTTATTTATTTAATTATATTTATCTGTTGATTTTTCAGTTTGTATCTTAATAATAAGCTTTATACCTTTCAAATGACTTCTGTTCGTGAAAATTTGATAGTAATTATTGAAAACTTATTTTATATCTGGCACTAACCACTGAATTTCAACTTCTATTTTTTTTAACAAAATGTCAGTATTATTTAACCGTTGATTAATTAACGACCAAATCAGATCAATTGAGGACTAGTCAATTTCAAGATTGGTCAATTCAATAATTC
The DNA here is from genome assembly GCA_032207245.1 of Pardosa pseudoannulata. Lineage (NCBI taxonomy): Eukaryota > Metazoa > Arthropoda > Arachnida > Araneae > Lycosidae > Pardosa > Pardosa pseudoannulata. Next base: position 75,807,797 of record CM063508.1, on the reverse strand, counting down.
AGAACCTGAATGTATTTTCTTGCGAACACTTTTTGTGTTGTATGGTATTTCTTGTTAGAAGCATGTTTTTAGTAGTATTTGGGATTCATTAAATCTACTTTTAGTTTTCAACAAAATGAATTTGTGATTTAATGGTCTGGTGCGCTGAGGTCTACTTTTTGCAACACGAGGGATAATGAGACCGGGACCTACTGCTTAAAGCAGATTCCGAAAGGCTACTAAAATCCATACCACTGTGGGATTCGAATCCACGAACTCCGGTTCCGAAGACCAGCACCCTAACCATTCGGCCATCGTTCGACTTGTGACTTAATGGAACTCTAATCATAAGAAAATATGCTTATTTTTATTGGATTTCCATTAACACTAAATTTACATATGGTAAAGAAAATTTATGGTAAACTCGTCTTTTCAAAAAAGTTTATGGATAGCAAATTGCATACCTACTTCTTTTAAAACTGGCTTATACTTGTGGAATTATTTTGGGATCTGCCATTTATTTACTTAATTATATTTGTCTGTTGATTTTTCAGTTTGTATCCTAATAATAAGCTTTATACCTTTTAAAGGACTTCTGTTCGTGAAAATTTGATAGTAACTATTGAAAAGTCTTTTTTATACCTGGCACTAACCACTGAATTTCAACTTCAATTTTTGTTTAACAAAATGTCAATCTTATTTAACCTCTGGTCAATTCAGAACCAAATCAGGTCAATTTAGGATTGGTCAATTAGGTCATTTGGTCAATTTCAGTACTGGTCAATTCAATAATTCAGGACCTGAATGTATTTTCTTTCAAACACTTTTTGTGTTCTATGGTATCTCTTGTTAGAAGAGTGCTTTTAGTAGTGTTTGGGATCCATTAAATCTACTTTTAGTTTCCCACAAAATGAATTTGGGATTTGATGGAACTCTAATCATAATAAAATATGTTTATTTTTACTGGATTTCCATTAACATTAAATTTACAGATGGTAAAGGAAATTTATGGTAAACTCGTCTTTTCAAAGAAGTTTATGGGTTGTAAATTGCACACCTACTTCTTTTAAAACTGTCTTATACTTGTGTAATTATTTCAAGATTTGCCATTTATTTATTTAATTATATTTATCTATTGATTTTTCAGTTTGTATCTTAATAATAAGCTTTATACCTTCCAGAGAACTTCTGTTTGTGAAAATTTTATAGTAACTAATGAAAAAACAGTTTTTTAACCTGGCACTAGACACAGAATTTCAACTTCTAATTTTATTTAAGAAAATGTCAGTTTTATTTAACCGCTGATTAATTCAGGATCAAATCAGATCAATTGAGGACTAGTCAATTTCAGGATTGGTCAGTTCAATAATTCAGAATCTGAATGTATTTTCTGGCAGACACTTTTTGTGTTCTATGGTATTTCTTGCTAGAAGAATATTTTTAGTAGTGTTTGGGATGCATTAAATCTACTTTTAGTTTCCCACAAAATGAATTTGTGATTTAATGGAACTGTAATCATAGTAAAATATTCTTATTTTTACTGGATTTCCATCAACACTAAATTTACAGATGGTAAAGGAAATTTATGGTAAACTCGTCTTTTCAAAGAAGTTTATGGATAGTAAATTTCATACCTACTTATTTTAAAACTGCCTTATAGTTGTAGAATTATTTCAGGATCTGTCATTTATTTATTTAATTATATTTATCTGTTGATTTAACAGATTGTATCGTAATGATAAGTTTTTTACCTTCCAAATGACTTCTGTTCGTGAAAATTTTATAGTAATTAATGAAAAGTTATTTTATGCCTGGCACTAACCACTGAATTTCAGCTTCTATTTTTTTAACAAAATGTCAATGTTATTTAACCGCTGGTTAATTCAGGACCAAATCAGGTCAATTCAGGACTGGTCAGTTTGATCGTTTGGTCAATCCAATAATTCAGGACCTGAATGTATTTTCTTGCAGACCTTTTTTGTGTTCCATGGTATTTCTTGTTAGAAACATGTTTTTAGTAGTGTTTGGAATTCATTAAATCTATTTTTAGCTTCCCACAAAATGAACTTGTGATTTAATGGAACTCTAATTATAATATGCTTATTTTTTGCTGGATTTCTATTAACACTAAATTTACAGATGTGAATTAAATTTATGGTAAACTCTTCTTTCAAAAGAAGTTTCTGGATATTAAATTGTCTAACTATTGCTTCCAAAACTAATTTATATTCTTAAATTGTTTCGGGATCTGCTATTTATCTACTTGAAAATTTTTATCAGTTAATTTTTAAGTTTGTATCGTAATATCATAAGTTTAAGTATCCAAAGGACTTCTACGTGTAAACAGTTGATAAAAACTAATAGAAAAAATATTTGCAAGTGGTACTAACCACTCAATTTCAACTTCTAACACTTTGACACTCTTTAACACTCTGACACTTCGTTAAAAGTAGTTAATAATTTTGGACCTGAACGCATTTTGTTCTAGACGCTTTTGTGTTCTACGGTAGAGAAACACTACAGAGTATTTTTGTTAGCAGAGTATTTTTAGTAGTGTTTGAGATTCCTTAAATTTTATTTTTATTTTTACACAAAATAAACTTTGTGATTAAAAGACCTCTAATCATAGTAAAATTTATTAACTAAATATAATTTCCTTTGTTATTTTACTGTAAGTAAACAGGTTGAAAATACTTTACTGTAACACAAAAATTCGAACATTCTTCACCCAGAAAAGATATCTTAGAATGAATACATGCGATAAGGCTTTAATGTTAAATTTACAGATGATAAAAAATATTATACTGATGTATAATCTTGTTTTTTTTCCAGGGTATCTCCAAAGTGCTCTTAGTAATTTACTTGAATATCGCTAAAATCTGCCATTTATGGTTTAATTTGGAGCACTACAGTCTACGAGATCTAATGAGACCTCGTTTCCAACACTATGGTCTTCTGTTTTTACACGATGTCTCGTTAGTTGCTCATTAGTTTTGCCACACGAAGCTCAGCTTGTGTAAGAAAACAGTAGACCCTAGTGCTCCAAATCAAACTCTCACCAGTCACTCACGCTAACCACTCATATAGCAAAACGGTAGACAATAGTACTCCAAACCAAACTCTCACCAGTTACTCAAGCTAACCATTAGTGTAGCAAAACAGTAGACCAAAATACTCCAAACCAAACTCTCACCAGTCACTCACGCTAACCATTCGTGTAATAAAACAGTTGACCATAGTACTCCAAACCAAACTCTCACCAGTCACTCAAGCTATCCATTAGTGTAGCAAAACAATAGACCACAGTACTCCAAACAAAATTCTCACCAGTCACTCACGCTAACCATTCGTGTAGCAAAACAGTAGATCATAGTACTCCAAACCAAACCATAAATGGCAGATTTTAGTGATTTTCATGTACCCCTTGAATAATTCCGTACCCCATGTACCATGCACCCTACGAACGATTCTGTTCTTAGTTCGTTTCCATGCCTTTAACAAGACTTTAACCTGTAAACTCATACCAACCCATTCTACCAACGTCCGACCTGATATTTCTAAAATTAAATCATAGTAAAATTTCTTTACTTTTCACCTAAATTTCATTGCAATTAAATTTACAGATGGGGAACCATATTACAATGAATAATTTAGTGATACAAGTTTGTGCATAAACGTGATATACACAATATTAAATTTTATATAATTTGTAAACCATTTATTAAAATTAAATATTAATATTAAATTTTACATAAATTTTTACTAAATTTTATGTTTCTTACCTAAAAAATAGAGATGTATCAAAAAAGGCTCAGTCCAGTTTAAGAACTCCCCCCCCCCCACATTCAAAAAGAAGAAAACCTGACGTGATATTATAAAAGAACTTTCAGTTTATTCACAAGATTTCTTTCGGGGGACTACGAAGAAAGAAGAATGTATATGGGATACCTTCGTGGACGTCTAGGAAATCATACGGATCAAGAGTTAAGAATTCGGGTAACGGAGTGGATCAAATCGGAATCCATCCATTTTGGGAACAAATTAATCATTGAATCCCTGTTTAAGGCGGGAACAAAAAAAATAATCCTATAGTGTAGTTGATATAACCTATAGCAAATAATTTATGATAGACTCAATTCTATAAGAAAGTTGTATTATAAATCTAAAATCTTTTGAAGGTAATGAGAACTGTGCCTTAAAAAAAACTTTAAAACATAGTTCTTACGAACTGTAATTCCAAATTAACTTCTTTATATTTTAAAAAACTATACCACGTGATAGAACGGTAAATTCTCTAGGATTTATATTTCCCTTTTTTAAAAAACATTATCAAAATTATATTAAATTTTAAAGTATTTAGGAGAATTTTTGGCGTACTCTTTTTCAAATGCAAATAAAACCATTTACCAGACATAAATTCAAAAGAGGGTGAGAGAGAGAGAGATAAGATTGCATTCTAGAGAATTTGCTGTTCTATCATGTGGAACAATCTTTTCAAATCATTCTCAAAATGTGAGCTGGCCAGAGGGAATTTTTGTTTTTTCTATAGGTTAACGTTGAGCGAGAAGAATCCATTATAATAGATACAGACCAACACTGCATGTTAACAATAAACAAGCAAATATCCATCTAGTCTATATAAATAAAAATGTAAATGTTTGTTTGTAATCCAAAATCTCTGAAAATATTGCACCGATTGGCTTGAAATTTTGGCATAACGTTGTAGTAGAGTCCGGGCATGTTTTTATCCACACCGTTTACATATAAAGTTTAATTTCTGCGCGTGTGTCTCCCAGAAATTCTATTGATTTCTGTTTGTTTGGCTGGGTGGTAAAGTTCTAGAACCGAAGAATGAAAGCAGTGGTTCGAATCCCACCAGATGCACAAATCTATATAAATAAAAATATAAATATTTGTTCGTAAACCAAAATCTCTGAATATATATTCACCAATTGGCTTGAATGAGTCTGGGTATGTTTTTATCCACACCGTTGACATATAAAGTTTATAATCTTTGTGTGTCTCCCAACAATTTGATTGGTTGCTGTTTGTTTGGCTCGGTGTTAAAGTTCCTAGGACTGAGGAATGAAAGCAGTGGTTCGAATCCCACCAGACGCATAAACCTATATAAATAAAAATGTAAATGTTTGTTCGTAACCCAAAATCGCTGAAAATATTTCACCGATTGGCGTAAAATTTTGGCATAATGCTGTGCTAGAATCCAGGTATGTTTTTACTAGTGTCTGGATATGTATTTATCCCCACTGTTTATGTATAAAGTTTAAAGTTTTTGTGTGTGTCTCCAAGCAATTTGATTGTTTGCTATTTGTTTGGCTGGGTGGTAAAGTTTCTAGAACCGAAAAATGAAAACATTGGTTCGAATCCCACCAGACGCACAAATCTATATAAATAAAAATGTAAATGTTTGTTCGTAACCCAAAATCTCTGAAAATATTGCACCAATTGGCTTGAAATTTTGGCATAACGTTGTACTAGAGTCTGGGTATGTTTTTATCCACACCATTTACATATAAAGTTTAAAATCTCTGTGTGTGTCTCCCAGCAATTTGATTGGTTGCTGTTTGTTTGGCTGGGTGGTAAAGTTCCTAGAACCGAGGAATGAAAGCAGTGGTTCGAATCCCACCAGACGCACAAATCTATATAAATAAAAATGTAAATGTTTGTTCGTAACCCAAAATCTCTGAAAATATTTCACCGATTGGCTCTGAAATTTTAGCATAACATTTTACTAGAATCCGGATATGTTTTTACTAGTGTCCGGATATGTTTCTATCCACACCGTTTATATATAAAGTTTAAAATCTCTGTGTGTGTTTCCTAGTAATTTGATTGGCTGCTGTTTGTTTGGGTCGGTGGCAGTTTTATTATATTAAATCTATTAAAGTCATGAGTTGTTTTTTCATTTCCGTTTAGCTACACTGAGACACAGCAACACATGGCCGGGCACAGCTAGTTTTAAGTAAACAGCTAAAAAATGGCTACAGATTTATTTATTGTTATTTGATTTTCATAAAAAAAAGAAAATAATTCACAATTACTTTACTTTAGATTAAATCTTTCGTAAATCCTCAAACATTTCCCACGCACCCTCAAATTATTTTTTATGTGCCGCACACCCCGTCAACGGTTACATGTACCAGTAGGGGTCCGTAAAGACCCCTATTCCATAACGAAAGTGTTTTGTGATAAGGTGCGAGTAAGATAACAAAAAGAACTATAATGTATCATTTAAGTTTAATGTAGTGCAATATGCACTAGAAAGGGAAATCTGTTCTTCGAGAAGAAAAAGTTGGCGCTAGACGTTAATTAGTGTTGTTATCAGTGTTGTATAAAAGAAGTGCAATAGGAATGAAATTTAAGGGAAGCAATGCTTCTATTTTACAAAGCCCTTATAAGACTGATCATTTTATATGGCAGTGATACATGGGCAATTAACAAAACAGAAGAAAATAGGCTGCTCATTTTTGAAAGAAAAATCCTTCGGTCAATATTTGGAACAGTAAAGGAAAATAATACATGGAGAGGTTTATGTAACCATGAATTATATACTAAATACAGACAACCTAACATCTTGAGAGTTATTAAATCCAACAGAATTAGATGACTGGGACATGTTTGCAGACGAGCAGATTTGGACCCAGTTAAAAAATTAACCTTTTCAAAGATTGAGGGTACAAGAACAAGAGGTAGACCAGCAACAAGGTGGCTGGATTGTGTGCAGAAAGATTTGGAGATCTTGAGTATTAATAGATGGAGAAACCTTGCAAAAAGTCGTGCTGCTTGGAGGAAGCAGACAGAGAAAGCCTTGGCCTGTACCAGGCTGTAGCGCTGCTGAAGAAGAAGAATGCTTCTATTTAGTTAGCATTTTACATCTTTATTTTCTTCTTTCGAAACTTGGGTTTATTTATATGTATATCGGGTGATTACAGAAAGCAATAAAATAACCCGCACTTCGGGATTTTACCTTAATTTTTTTTAACAAAAATAATCGTTATGCACTAGGTTTGGTTTGGAGTGTTACGGTCACCCCTTTTGCTACAAGAGGGCTAATGAGACCGGAATCTACTCTTTAAATCAGATTCCGAACTGCTACGAACATCCATGCCACACGGGGATTTCGAACCCACGAACTCCGGTTCCAAAAATCAGCTCCCTATCCATTCAGCACATCGTTCGGCGTTATGCACTACGAAAAATTTTTAAAAGAAATAATTTCTTACTAAACACACTGAGAACTATATTCATAATGATAATATAAATCAATTAATCAGAGATAAAATGGAATATTGTACACAATATTTCCTTTAAACTGTGGTATCTTTGTAAAGTTTAGAATATCCCACATTACATTATGTATATCATTTCCTATTTCGATATGGCAAGCACTGTTGCGAATATTAACACACTGTGTGTGGGTACATTTCGTAGCAGAATTGTACCGGGAGCGGGCGTTTTGCGAGTAAATTTAGTTATTCAGTTAAATCTCAATAGATCGAAAATTATTTCATTTTTTAACCAACTTTTCGTATTTTATATTGAAATATATAAACAAATATATAAATAACAACCATGAGATTTTTGTAAACAAAAAAATGTATTTTTTAGTGGATAAATTTATAATAATATTGTCACGAAGATTCGAATGAACACACCGCTTAACTTAACAGATGAATTTATTGAAGCTAAGTAGCAACTCGCAACTTTACAAGATCAGGAAGTTGCCTACAGCTAGTGGGTATCAGCTTTTATACCCGAACAGAATATTCGAGAAATAACTAATTTACATATTAAAGAAAGATCTAGAATGTTCAAGAACATAAGGAAACAATAAATAACATTTTTAAATTAAAAATCCGTACTTTGGATCAACCGCCATGGCAAGCATCGAACCCACAATCTTCGGGTCTGGATCGCGCGCTTTGACCATTCGGCCACTGAGCTCGTTAGTTAAGCTTCTTTATGCGGCAATATCGCAAATATGAAAAATCAAATAGAAATAGTAATATATAGTTTTAATTTTTTCGAATTATGTTATATATAAACATTTTTACATTATAAAAAAATGAAAAGAGCAATCATAAAACTAATCATGTCTTACAGTGTGGTAACGTTCAAAGCATTTTCCTCTATGAAGAGGTACGCGACAAAGCTTGCATATGTAAGATGTTTCACTCCGCACTTTTTTCACAGCACACACACGACATTGTCTTTGCGGCTTTTTCTTCTTCCCAGTAGTAACAATTTTCTCTAAAATATGTTTCCGCATATCCAATGATAATCTTCCAGGAGGGTCATATTTAGGTGCCCTTTGTGTACTAGATGTGGGCGGCCCTGGATCTGGAATGTTAGTTTCAGGTAATTGATCAGTTACCCATTCCAATGCGACATCATATAAAAATTTTTATATTTAATTTTTTTCGTCTTTGTGGAATTGTATACGAAGTCTAAATTTTTCCAGAATCTATGTAGTAGACAAGAACATTCGGCTTCGTTTTCCTGTATATACCGTTATTTTCGTACCCACCAACAAACCATGTTGTTACACTAACCCGTGCTAGTACGTGAAGGGCCTGATTACCGCACGGGCACTTGGGACACGTGCCCTGGGCACGAAAATTTAGTCGAGTGTTTGAAACACATATTAAGTGGGGGAAAATTGCAAACTTACGCTACCATCGTTAAGTTTTAATAAATTATTGTACGAGGTAATTGTGTTTGTCATGAACTATATTGTTTCCTATTTACTTTAATTTTACTGTTATTTACTTGATAATTAATTCCCTCAACAAACCTGGTGTTCTTTTTATCCTATGGGTTATTGCATATTTATAAGACAGATTATTAGCAACGTACTACTATAAACCATTAAATCATCTCATCAATTTAAATTATTTTTAATTCTATTATTATTTATTTTCTGCACCACAGAGCTTGTGAGTGTGACAAGGTAAAAATAAAAAAAGTGGGTCACTCTAGGTCTTTAAAAGTCCTTAATTTTTAGCATGGCTAAACAGAGATAATAATGATTACGTAAAATGAAAATTTAGTGCTTTTCCTTTTGAATATTACTTTAATGCTAATTTCTTAAATATGTTTGCTAATTCAATGTTATAATTTTTATATGACTGTAAGTATGATAATGTCCCTATAAATTTGCAATGGGGGTGGAGGGCACAAAAATTGAATTGTGCCCTGGGCACAAAAGTATCATAGTCAGGCCCTGAGTACGTGACTTGCACTCAAGTATCAATCGTCAGAAAACGTACTAGTACAATGTGTTAACGAACAGATGGCGCTCTTGAGTCTTAATAGCTTACGTTACGAAAATTTTCAAACATGAACTTACCATTACTTAGACCTAATTGTGTCAGTTAGAACCCAATGTGAATTCATAAAGGATTATTATGAGAGCACCTTATAGAATTTAACTAGTTAATTTAATAAAAGTTTCTCCTTTTTTATCCCGTATTCTAGCAATTGAACGCTTTAGGGAATGTGAATGGGGATATATCCGGGTTCTACGTTTATATCGATAATTCAAACTACTTTCATTAACGATAATTATCTCGCTTTTTAGAAATTATGCGGAAACAGGTCAAATGAACTGCCTGGTTAGCACTTAGTTGGTTCTGTCAGTTTATATCATAACTACTTTCATTAACGATCATTAAAAATTAAAGATAGCTGGATATTTAATTTAATTGATGAAATGAAAAAAAGTTCATGAGTTCAGCACGGATATTTATTAACTAAATACACAAGGTTAACACTAGATTGCCCGAGATTTCTTGTATACCTATATTGCCCAAAAACAGTCAAAATGACTGCATTGTGAAAAAATACTTTATGTAAAGAACGTTTAAAAAATTTTCAATTAAAAAAAAAGCTGTAAAAATTTCATATTCATATGTTATAGAAAAAGTCAAAAATTCTAAGAAATGGATCATAATTGTTTTTCTAATTGAAATTAAAAAACAGTCAAGGTTGGCCAAAGTTTAATTTATTTAAGAGTTTTAGTTAAGTAGACTTAATCCTTTGGAGTCTATCGGGACATATGTGTCCCACCCATGAATGAAACTGTCTTCAAGGTTACTAGCTTTTAAGTGTCCTGCCTAATAGGACACATTTGTCCCGGTTCTTAGCATAAAAAGGGCATACCCTACATTTATAACATTATCACTTCTTCACCACATTGGTATACATACACAATTACATAAAATTTTATATCAAATATAACGAAAATAAACCAGACTCCAAAGGGTTAATGTCAAGAATATTTTTTTAAAAAATACTTCTTTTTCTATTTTTTAATTTAAAATCTTTATGTAATTTTATAAATTAATTTTTCGGAGGGAGCCTTTATTATTAAATCTTTTTTAAAATTGATTATTTATTATTGATTATTTATTATTTATTATAGATTATTGATTATTGATTATTTATTATAGATTATTGATTACTTATTATTGATTATTGATTATTTATTATTGATTATTGATTATTTCTTTATTTTATTGAATATTTTAATAAGCCAAAAAATTTACCTTACTCTATATGTTAAAAATCAAAATTTGTTTCCTGTTTAACCAGAAAGTTAAACAGGAACAAACTTTGATTTTTAATACATAGAGTAAAGCCATGCATAGTTATATGTGCCAACCAATCAGAAGTTTTAATTGCCAGTCACGAGGAGACGCCGATGACGTAGTTTAAGCATCACGAGTGCACTTGTGCAACAGAAAGCTTGGTGGTTCGAAGTCTCCAAATTAATATGAAAAACAAAGATATTCACCAAGACTGCTAGAAAAAATGCCAAAAAAGAATTGAATCGCCAGAAAATTATTTTAAGATTCCCATAAGTACGTTGGTTAATTTTTTAAGGTTAAAAATATCATTACATATATATATACATATATATATATATATATATGTGTGTGTGTGTGTGTGTGTGTGTGTGTGTGCATGTGTGTGCATGTGTGTGTGTGTGTGTGTATGTATGTATGTATATATACATACATATATATACATGCATACATATATATGCATCATGTATATGTATTATATACATATATATATGTATATATACTTACATACACACACATATATATATATATGTGTGTGTGTGAGTATTAAAGTCCATGCACAATCTTGTGTAATGCTTCAATGTACAAAAATTGAATGACTAAATTATTATTGCAATATTATATTACTATTAAATTATTTATATTACATTTAAATGTTAATTTTATAAAAAAAACTTTAAATTTTTAAATAACGATTACGATTTTTTAAATTTTTACTACATTTTAATTTTAATATGTTTACTTTAAAACAGTTTAAATGTTAAACTACTTTAAAGCAAACATATTAAAATTGAAATGTAGTAAAAATTTTAAAAATCGTAATTTAAAAAATTTAAATTTTTTAATTAAATTTTTATTGAGTATACAGTTTTAAAAATTGTATTTTAAAATGTACTTTTATTTCAATGTTTAAATACAATACAGGTAACTCCAGAATTTCGTTCAATATTTCAATATTTTTTTAGACAAGAGAATACATATGTACATACATATATATATATATATATACATATATATATATATATATATATATATATATATATATATACACATACAGGGGGGCTGTGGTATAGATGGAATCGAACCTCCCTCCTATGGCTATGCCTTGGGCACAGGTGTGATTTGGGATAGGGAAGGGGGGGGGCAAATGCCCCCTTCATAATTGTTAGAAGAGGAGAAAATTTGCTGATTTGCCCCTCCAGTTTTTTGAGGTATTATTCATATCTTATAGTTTTGACTCGACTTTTGTTCCCTCAGTTGAAACGTCCAAATTAGGCCCATAGCCCTGCGATCATGCTCAACAAATTAATTTGTTTTCTATATAATCCCCTATATAATAATAGCCAAAGTTATCTGTCCATCTGTCTTCGAATTTATGAAGCGGTTGGACCTAGAATGGATAGAGGCATCCATATTGAATTCTTCATGAGTTAGGATTAGCAAAATTCAAAGCGAGTAAAGTTTATCCTAAACTATTGATCAGATTCTAAAATAAACTGGTATAAATACACTTCACATCACAGCAAAAAGTACTGTCGTCTTTAAAACGTTCGAAATCCACCCTTTCGTGCTTTTAATACCATTATTTCGAGCCCTATTATCCCCGGTTACGACCAGGCGATTAAAGTCATCACATAATAAATAGGTAAAAATAACATTTTTTCTAGCATTATGACGTCATTCCTCCAATTTAATCATTTCTTATTTTAAATTGTTTAAATATCGTCTGCATTAATTTCATACGTTTTATTATTGAACTCTGATATTACGTAAATAATTTTCTTTTGTATTTGGCTTAAATAATAGATTAGGTACATATATGATAATAAGGCAATTTGTGGCAACGTCAGGAACTACTATAATGGCCTTCCCATTCATTTTCCTGTTTACAACAGCCAATAGACAAACGATAAACTGCCCTTCCGTTTGAAACTAAAGCCAGAATTGTCATAATTTGAGAATTTGCCCTACTTCGTGAAATCGCCTTATTTTCAATTGAATCATGGATTATTTTTTGTTGCGAGATAATTCTAAGCTAAAAAACAAACCATTTTTTTTACCTGTCTCATAGGGTACTTTACAATTGTGGAAAACTAAAAATTTCCATGATCCTGTTATACAGCGGGTTATATGCTAGTTTAGAATTATATTTTAACATACTAATTCTCAAAATTTTTCTTCAATTTTCGCATATAAGTGAGAGGTTTAAACATAGATATTTCAGCAACTATTTAAACGAAACAGTTCCACGTAACCTGGAGATGAATACTTGGAGATGCTCCCCTGCCCTCTAAAAAGGATGTTGACTGTATTTCGAGCTGCATAGCCAGAAACCGGATTTAAAATGAGCCCCTTCTTCAAAGTAGGATTACAATTAGGAGGAAGAAAAAACGAAATTCCGGTAAACTTCATCGAATTACTTTCTCTAAAATACAATTCATACTCAAGTTCCACGAAAAGAAATACCTGCGTCGCTACTAATGACCTTGGTTTTATTCCGACGTAGTTTAAAATTTTAGACGGTGCTTTCAAAACACGCAGAGGGAAGTTTGATTGTTTAACGAATGAAACTTTTGTATTCACCCTCCTGGGCCATATACAAGAGAATGGGAGTAAGGAGAAACTCCTTAAGGCTCATTCGAAATCAGAATAGACCTGTTGCAGTTAAATTCCACCCACACGCCACATACTGCCGTATTAGAGGTTCTATCCGACCCGCCGTAGACCATATGATGACTGAATGGGTAGGGTGCTGGTCTTAGGTACCGGTTTAGTTTGGTTTATATATATATATATATATATATATATATATATATATATATATATATATATATATATATATATATATGACACAGACGAGTGGTTAAGGCATGGAAGTCACATTTGATTTCATATATAAAAACTTCTTTACTGTAATCCTTCTGTCCATGGCAATGCCATTTAGATATCCTTTGTTCTCATAATTTGCCACGGCAAGCGTGAAGGATGTTATCGTCCCGAGTTCCCTCTCAGAACTGTCTTTTGGCGTTGCTACGTAAGCAAATTCCTATGTCTACTTCAGCGTCGGGTTTTTTACTCTGTGTAGTTCCGCTCGATTGTGTGTCTTTCCCCTATTACGTTATAGTTAATGAGTTCTAATTATTTTTAATTATAACTCGATTAATTCTTAACCCCCATTTTTTAAACCTGACATATATATATATATATATATATATATATATATATGTGTGTGTGTGTGTGTGTGTGTGTGTGTGTGTGTGTGTGTGTGTGTGTAAGGAAAATTCTTAGAGGTTTTCAAAACTTACATCAAGGGCTAAAAATTTCCGCGTCATTTTGCATTCCCCTTTTTAACCCCTAACCTAAATTGAGATCTGGGGCTACAGTTTACGCCCTCAGAGAAGGGGCCTGTCCAGTTATAATCCTACATGGCCCTAGCGGACAATTTAGGAAATTTCCAAATAAAAAGGAGATACACGCTGTCGGAGGCAGATTTTTCTAGAGATATTTTGCCACAGATGTTGAACCCAAGTATTATGTGCCTTGTACATAGAACTTCATGCTAGCTGACCCTTCAGTTTATCCTGTCCCTATGATGAAGTGGGAACCCGTCCTGCAACGTTATCTTAAAGGTCTTTAGCTGAAACGGTATCATTTTTATGGCCATGACTGCAACCACCCATCGAGAAGTCCGTCTCATTACATATATATATATACATGTCAGGTTTGAAAATGTAAAATTAATAATTTAGGGGTTTGAGAGCAGAAAACGCAGCCCGCTCTTTTAATGCATGCGCATTAATCTTTAATAACTCTTTATAAAAGCACTTGCAGCGTAAGGATTGATAGCGAGTGTCTTGAGAAAGGGTTCCTGCATGAACCTTCGCTGAGTAGTGCTCCTTTGTTTAGCCTATGCACGCCACCTGACCAACGCCATGTTTTTTTAAGATGTGAATAAATAATGTTTTAGGAAGAAATTATTCTGACTCGTCACCCCTCTGGTATATGCCTGATATATATATATATATATATATATATATATATATATATATATATATATGTGTGTGTGTGTGTGTGTGTGTGTGTGTGTGAGTGGGCGCTCGCGTGCGTATGTGTATGAATATATATATATATATATATATATATATATATATATATATATATATATATATATATATATATATATATATATATATATATATATATATACATACATATATATACATATATATACATACATATATATATATACATATATATAGATATATATATATATATACATATACATATATATACATATATATACATATATATACATACATTTATATATATACATATATATATATATATATATATATATATATATATATATATATATACATATATATACATATATATACATATACATATATATACATACATTTATATATATACATATATATATATATGTATACATATATATATACATATACATATATATATATATATATATATATATATATATATATACACACACATATTTATAAGTTGTGTACCATGTGCAGATCAACTCCGAAGAGCCCGAGGTACAAGGAGATGAATTTCAGTACTATCTACGAAACTGGCGTACAAGGAAGGTCTAATAGTTTATTTAGAGAGCTACAGTGGGCCATTTTGCTACATTAGGGATAATGAGACTAGGATCTACTCCTAAAACTAATATCGAACGGCTACAAACATCCATGACATCAGTGGGATCCAAACCAGTGAACTCTGATCCAAAAGAAAGCTTTCCAATTAGAGGCCCCATTTAAATCAGGCAGCAATAAAGATGGTCACATAAGATTCATATACGTATAAATGCAACTCGTAAAATTACTACAGTTTTTGTATAGTTTTATCAATGTATTGCATTATATTGGGATATGAAAACATTAATTCATATATGTATTATTTAACATAAAAACATGCAATATAAAATATTTTTGTATTACAAAATATAAGTAACAACTTGTTACAACATTAACATTTAACTATATTTCTATAAACAAGTACATATTTAAATACCATTTCAAATAAAAATAATAAAGTAGAAGTATTTTTAAATAAATTCATTACATTGTAAAGAAATTGAATTTTAAAAAATTAATATTAATTCTTTAAAACTTATACAGTAATAATACAATTCAATTGATTTTCAAATTGTAAACCCTATACAATTCAATTGATTTTCAAATTGTAAACTGTATAATTAAAATTAATTAATGCTTTTATGAAGGTCGCACAAAAATCTTACGGAGAGTTTAAAATTTAGGGGGGTTTTTTTTCCTGAAAGTTTAGTTGTTGAACTCTTATTTTGAAAACGGGAAAATATTAGCAGTTTCTAATATTACACAGAAAAGTCAAAAACTTACTTAATTTTTATTAAGTAATATGTAACGTACCATGTAATCCTCATTTAGGATATATACTAAAACTCGTATCGTACAAGAAATTTTTCAACATGTTTTTTTTTAATTTGTTATTATATGTCATTTAAACATAATTTATTATAGTGATTCTCAATTTTTGTTAACCTTGAAAATCTTTGAGAACCCTTTAAATGATTATATTTAATTTAGAATTAATTAATCAAAATAAATTTTGATTTATTATGAAAGATATAATTATAAAATCACAAGAGACAAGTGGAAAGTAAATGTCGTATAAGAAAATTAAAAATCATGAATTGAAGAAAAAAGTAAAATTTAAAAAGCTGGAAAAAAATTGTTTATACTGTTTATTAAACGAGTTGCTTATACATGAAATCTAAAACACAAATTGTTTTATCGTCTGTTAAACCTTTATCATACACGAAATTCGGAACCGGCAAAACATTCTAATTTTTAATTTCATCACTCTTGTGTGGCAGCTCTTTAACTCCAACTAGTTATTTACATATGAAATAACTTCGATTACCACACAGTTTTTCCCAAAAATAACTTTGTGTACGAAAAAGTAAGTATAAAAATGTATTTTCCATTTACGAATTTCAAAATAACGTTTACTTCTAAATGCTACAATTTTAACAGAAAATTTACTTCATGACTTTAATATTAGTTGGAACAATCAGTGGTAGAATATTAAACACTATTTCCATTTACTTAAGTATTAGCTGTTTAATATCACTTCGGCGCTCCAGCCTTTAATATACATGTGTGTATATATTATAAATATATACATACATACATACATGCACTCACCTTCTAAATATTAGTTGAGTTCTTAAATACAAATATTTTATTATTTTTAAAATATATATACAAAACTAAAGAATAATTGAATGCTATATACTTTAGATCAAAAAGAAATACAAAATTGAATAACATTCCTATTTTCTTAATTATAAAATAGGTTAAACACAAGCTTTAACTTTTCCCATTGCAAATATAAAAGAAAAGATGTAATATAGCATAATAAACAAACTCACATTTGCGGTCGGTGAAAGAACGGATACAATTTATCCTTCGTCCATTCAATGCAGAGTATCCGAAAGTAAAAGCGATCCCGCTGCGTGTATATGTTTTTAAATTACGTGCAGTTCCGTCAATGTATGGTGTCGCCATCTATTGATTAATTACAACTTTATATTCTAAGGCTAATTTCAGAAAGAGATTTTTTTTTTTTTTAATTCAGTTTAACCTTAAAATGACAAAGTAGAATTTTTTTTTTTTAATTTTTAGTTTAAAATTTTTTGCTGTAAATTTCAATCTGAAAAATTATTGTGATTGTTTTATTGTTTAAAAATAATTATAAAAGACTTAGTATATTTTATATTACTTAATAAAAATTAAACTTTTATGTGTAATATGTGAATGCTGCTAATATTTTCCTTTTTTCAAGACAGAACTAAACTAACAGAAAAGAATATTTATAAATGTATAAAAAATGTATTTCCCTTTGAAATATTTGTTTCTAAATTACTGAGATAAAAATTGGAACTCAGATTTTCTTTACCTGTGTGTATAGATATTTATTAAACTATACAAATACAAATTGTAAAATGTGTTAAAAAATTCAAATCTTTTAAATGAGATACATTTGAAAAAAAATTATATTTAAAACAATTATAAGGCGAAATTAGTCTTAGGGTTGGATAAATCTTAAGGATGAAATTTTCCACAGTGATTCAGGTATATCCTAAGAAGTAGTAATCTTTTTAGAAAAATGCGGAGGTGCGATAACACTAGCTGGGGGCAAAAGCATGCAGAATAAAAGTGTTCTTCAAAAAATTAATTCATTTACAATGAATAAATTATGATTTTAAATTGATCTTTTGTAATTAACACATTGACGGATAGTAGGAACAAGTGAAGTTCGAAAATTAACACTATATGTTTTTGAAATTTTTAGAATATTAGAAGTATAGATTTACTCTTTCTGCTTCAATAAACTTAATTTTGATTAATTCAGCAACTTTAATTGGGCTGCGGCTATAACCGTCATGGCGCCAGCTGAGTAAGTAATGGGACGATGGTGGCTATAACAGCATAAATTTAAAAACGTAAATGACAGGTTTAATTTCTTAACTAATCAAATTTTTGTGTGCAACAAAGTATTTTTGGGAGTTTTACACAAAATGTTGGTTCATAATCAAACAAAAATAAATAAATGACAAAAAATTTATTATAATTTTAAAATTATTACACATTATTTTCGGTGTAGAAAACGAAATTCAACCTAAAAAATAATTTCCAAAACATGACACTAGGCTTTTACTTGTTTGCCGTAAATGCACATTTGTGCCGCTATAGCCGTAGTGTCTAAAAACAACCGTTTCGGTTTGGACGGCTATTGCTGTTGCGTCCATCAATGGTTTTAATATTTGTTTTAAAAATATTATCGTTTGTCTATTATATTAGCTGAATTTTAATTTTTCGTTTGTGCTGTGGCAATTTTTGAAGAGAAAGAATAAGACGATTTCACGCAGCAGGGCACATTTCAATTTATGACAATTCTGGCTTTAGTTTCAAACGGAAAGGCAGTTTAATGTTTTTCTATTGGCTGTTGTAAACATGAAAGTGAATGAGAAGGGCATTACAGTAGTTCGTGACGTTGCGACAAATTGCTCTATTGCAAGACAACGGAAAGCATATATAAGAAATTAATAAAAGAAATCTTATGGTGCTTCTTGTGTTTCTATGAAATCGCCTATATTATGCAGTATTTGAATAAGAAAACAAAAATTGCCTTCATGCCTCATAGTGAACTTCGCTTTGACGACTACTGACGCAAGTGTCCGTCAACGTGTTAAATTAAATTAAATTAAATCTTTAATACTGTGATCAGAAGTGGCATATTTCTAAATAGGTTAACTAGGCAACTACGACGTAACTTACGGCAATCGCATCAGAAACGCATAAAGACTGGTTTTAACAGATGTTAGATTTCTGATTCAAACGGCAAAAAAAACGTCAATTAGCGATGAGCTTTGTTTTGTTTCAGTTTTGTAATTTTGTAAACCTTGTAACAAAGCCAAAAGTTTTAAAAATTTATGAGTCCGTGCCTTCGTTTTATTTTCAACGGACTATCTGGCCCTTGACGTAAATTGAGTTTGACATCCTTGGAGTTGGAACATAGAAGCAAACACAGTCTAGATACCTAGAATATGTTACACAGGCGCAATGAAAGCTATTTTACTAAGTAATAAGAGAAAAACGTTATATTTTTAATGTTTTTGTTTATAAGATTCAGAAGAATGAGTTTACTGTGGTCCATTTAACATTGATAAACTAGTAATTTCACTTGCTCTCTTTGTAGATTGAGAAAGTGTAAAATAACATTTCCTTCCAGTGCTTCTTTATACAAAATTTAATTACATTATATATTATACATTTTAATCACTACGGAACTGCTCATTCGAAGCATTTGTGTTGTGTAAAGGATCCATTAATTTTAATATAAGCAAAATAACAGCCGAAGGAAAAGCAAGCAAGAGCAGTAAATCGTTCCTAAAGAATTTTCGAAATAGGAGACACTTTTTTCCCTCCTTCCTTATAGCTGCGTTACCTAAAATGAGAATGGAACTGTCTTGGCATCCTGTCAACCGTGGTTTTTTGTACTGTGGCCGAACAGTATCTATGTAAATTCCGTACAAGAATTTTTATATTTCGATGGGATGAAGTTTTTATTGCATTGTATATGATTCTAAGGAACGTTTGTAAAACTTTTATATTATTTTTTGGGGGGTGGGGACAAGAAAAATGCAATATGAAGCGATTTGGCTTAGCCTAAAAGCGGCACATTTGTAAATCGGGCTCTAGTGAAAAACAAACACAAATTACAACACGCACATTCACAATGTATTTGATAGCGATAGAAGGATCGACTGGAATTAAACTAAGTATATTGTACATACATGATTATATGTCGAGGTAGCTGTAATTCCAGAATTTTCGAGACACATCGGAAGTTTTCGCAAAGTCGAGAGAATCTCCAAAAAAGTGGAATGAGCTGCTCTAGCTTTGGTGCATCAGACAGAAATGTAAAGTGCTCAGTCCCTTGTGATATAACTTATTATTAGAGTTAAATTATGCACCCATCCGAGCCCATTTTGCCATGTGGCCTTCCAGGCTTATCCCAGAGTTGGTTGACAGACCAAAAACACTGGGCAGCCCGACTCAGACTGAAACGCATTCTTCTGAAACGTGAATAACTCAACAGCAAAGCAAAATAAAACCTATTTATGAAAAACTTGGAATAAACTAAAAGCAAAACAAAAAAAAAATCCTCCAAACATTTGAATTTTTAAAAATGTTGCGAAATCAATATCACAAAATTCATGCTAAGATTGTCCCTTCAGATGTATGTAATGCATAGGTATATACAGTACCAAAAAAAATCAAGGATTATAAACATATTTAGCTTTTAGGCATAAAATTTTGCAAAACATTTTCCATAGCCAATATCAAATCTTGTTCGTACAAATTCCCAGATCTTTCTGAACTAGAGGGATTGGTCCAGAAAGTTCATACAGTAGAACCTCGATTATCCGAACTAATTGGGACCGCTAGTACCTCGGATATCGGAAATCTCGGTTAATAGAAACCATGCATAAAAACCTTCCGTGCTTGCGAATTTAACTAACTTTTAAAGTAAAAAACAATAGAACGTTCTTTAAGTGATAAAAATCAATATATATGAACTTATGTCTCATAGCTAAAAAGATATAAAAAGGAAATCAACTCTAGTAGTAAATTTTAAAAAGTAAAATGGAATTTTTTTTAAACGATACTTAGTTAAATATTGAAAGATGCATTTTCAAAAATAACACAAATCTCAAGAAAATATTGTATTTTTAAAATTTAATAGACATTAATATGTTAAATTCGCATTCTTTTAAAAAAAAAAAGTCTGTTACCTTTCGTTGCAAAAGTTCAGAATTTCTACAAATGGCAGCCCTATTGCCCCAATTTTTAACCAACAGATCCATTGATGTAGCATCGTTTCTTTGCTTCAAATATATTAAGGCAGTTGTCCGAACACCTACACTATGACTTATAGAGCAGAATCCTCATCTTCATTTTCTGCGTCATTAAGGAAGGATTACTGGCTTGTATGATTTCTTCGTAATTGAGAATTTCAAAATTTGGATATTGATTTTCGACGTCCAGCCACTCGCAAATGTCCTCTTCCAAAACTTTCTCACATCCTTCAATTCTATTGTTGATCTCAAGACGTTCCCTATAGGTGTGGTTTCCGTCCGCTGAGGTTCACCCTGTCTCCTCTTTTCAACAATTAGTTTGTTGAATGATTTACGAATTGTAGCTGGATTCATTAGGCAATCATGTTGTGGGAAAGAAGTGCCTGTAACACGGACAGCGAACTAAAATGTGTATAATTTTTTCCAAGCTTATTTTGGAAAGGAGAAATAAAATTAGACTTCGTTATTGACTCGGTTAACAGAAACCTCAGTTAATTGAGGTTCTACTGTAATTCCTAACTTTTTGTGGATCCTATGGCATAAACGATATATTAATTTTCGACTCGACGTTCAGCTTAGAACAATAACAACGTTTATTTTTGATTAAATAGAAGTTATGTACAAATTTTCCGAATGGAAATCACAGGACTCAAGTGAGCTGGTGTGGACCTGAACGTCGAGGCGAACCCAAAAAAACAATCTGCGGTCAGGTGCCAACAGATACCATTATACAGGGGTACAACTGGGACTCCTTGAGTCACACACAAAACTGGAGAAGGGCTCTCCAAAAAACCAACCGCCACTCTCGTTGCATTCCGCTCGTCTCCCGTAGGCAAATTCTTCGGCGAAAAAACCCTCGCCGCCTGACGTCACCTTTCGCATCTTCCCATTGGCTTTTCCTTCCCTCGTCACCGTCCTGCTACCCTCCAATTGGTCCGTTAGTTGGCACCTCACGGTCTAACATTTCGGCTTCGCGTCCGACCTTCTAATCACCTCGGACATCTCAATTCGTGTCGAAGCGAAACTCCTTTGTAGTATAGTGTCAAAAACCCAGACAGGATGTCGCCTTAGCCTGGGTTTTAACAAAACTTCTTTGTGAAGCCAATGGGGTGTAGAGACGTCACAGTGGTCACAAAGTCCTCCAAGTTCTCAAACGATACCTCTGGGGGTAGCAGGCCAAGCCTGGGGGCCTTCTGCTTGGTTCCTGCTTCTAAATTATGAGGACCCAGCGGGGGTAATGTTACTCCTGCCAGTAGCATACCTTAAGCTACACGTGCTTCCCGGTGGTGCCAAATGAGTAACAGGTTCGCAGCCTTGTTAAAGCGTTAGGATATCTGTATCGCCTGTTTCATTGAAAAAAACTTTTATCGCTGAATTACTCGACCAATATTACAAATTACAAGTATATGTCAATTTTAAGAATTTTGGAAAATTTAGTACTTGTTATAGTAGGTCTATGTATGTTTCTAGTGTACTAAAGTTAACAAAATCTGTAAATTTTTAACCTACATTAAAAAGATTTTCCATAGTAGTTAAGATACTATGGATACATTTTTGATAAAAATAATTTTCAAATTTAAAACTAAAAACAGAACCTCTTTTTATCTTTATGTATTAAAAAAATTCAACTTCATTTTGTTTTGAACTACAGCATTATGTGTTATATAATTACAACCCATTAATATTTTTAAATATACAATAACCTATTTGTATTGCATGTTATTGATATACTACTATTCAACAAACTGCATACATTTGCATTTTAATATAAAATGCTCTAAAGCTTGGTTAAATACACATGATAATTTTGAAACAAGAAAACTCTTTTATTTTTATAACATTGTTAAATACACTTATGCAACTAACCCCTTTGAATGGGCCATTTACTTCTCTTTAGAAATCCTCCCATAATTCGCGTTTGACTATCTATTAACACTAGAACTGCGGGAAGGGTCATTTTGACCCCAAAATTGTTTTGCGTTTTCTTAACAGTATTTATTTTTTTCAGATAGCAATAACAAAAATAATATAATACTCTATTAAAATATATTTCCAAAAATTATCTTCAGAAATATTTTTATAAAATTTTTATATTGTTTCTGTTATTACTATTTGAAAAAGAATAAATCTGTTACGATAATACAAAATATTTTTTTGCATCAAGATGAACCCTCCCATGGTTTTTATGTTAAATGAAAGAATTTAACAAAATTTATTTAAATTTGTCAAATTTTATGCTTTTATTTAAATTCTAGGGAGGGAAAGTATCTTTCCCCTGGCACTATTTATAGTCATACAAAAAATTCAATTTTAATGGTAATTTTTTTCCATAGAAAGATGAAAAGCATGTTGCAATGCCCAAGAGTACATTCCATTCTGTACACATATGACGAGTAATCTTAATTTCTACATTGTCTACAATTGGAAACAAACTTTGACATAAGACTTCCTATACTGACTGGACATACATCAAGAAGATTTTTGTGTCAAAATGACCCATCCCATGGTTTTAGTGTTAAATGAAAGAATTTAACAAAATGTATTTAAATTTGTTGAATTTTATGCTTTTATTTAAATTTTAGGGAAAAGTATCTTTCCACTGGCACTATTTATGATTAAACAAAAAATTCAATTTTAATGGTAATTTTTTTCCATAGAAAAATGAAAAGCATGTTGCAACATGCCCTTGGGAATGCATCACATTCTGTACACATATAACGAGTAATCTTATTTTCTATACTGTCTACAATTGTAAACCAACTTTGACATAAGACTTCCTATACTGACTGGACATACATCAAGAAGTTTTTTGTGTCAAAATAACCCATGGTTTCATGGTTCTAATGTTAAATGAAAGAATTTAATAAAATGTATTTAAATTTGTCGAATTTTATGCTTATATTTAAATTTTAGGGAAGGGAAGTATCTTTCCCCTGACACTATTTATAGTCATACAAAAAATTCAATTTTAATGTCAATTATTTTCCATAGAAAGATGAAAAGCATATTGCAATGCCCAAGGGTACTTTACATTCTGTACACACATAACGAGTACTCTTTTTGGAAACCAACTTTGACATAAGACTTCCGCTACTGACTGGACATACATCAAGAATCGAATACTGCTTGTTTAAAGGTAGCAAGATAACTTTTCACTTTTCTTGAGAAATATTCATCTGTTAGCTAAAAAGCTAATACAATACAGGATGGTAATGGTCTTTAATGGGTTTTGCATTATGGACAATGCAAAGGCTCAATTGAAACAATGTTCAATTTTTTAATAATTAATGCAGTGAAATTTAAATCTGTAATATACTTTGATAAATATAGTTAAAAGCACAGTTAAAAAATTGTTTTTATTATCTTGAATCTATTTGAACCTTTAACTAGAATCAAAACATATAACAATATTCAACCATTAGTATTCAACCAAATATCTGTTCAGTATTCAGCCAAACTAAATATTCAGCAACAGGGCTGAGTACTGAATAGTGAATGAATAGTAGTAACATCCTAAGTATGACAATGCTTTAGTCATATTACAATATATTAATAAACCATTCTAAATTAAGTCTAAGAATCAATTCAAAGACACGACTGCACACTTATCCATGACCTAGTCGAATTGCATCAGTGAGTCTGATAATCTAAATAACTTTTATAGCACAATTCACCTATTTAATATATTACCTTATCAGCTGATTAGAATGTTTGAAAATTTCCAGAAGCAAGAATCAGGTAACCTCTGATTAATTTAGAAGCAGTAACCTTATGTCCTTTGGGTACTAATAATTAGTCACAAGTTAAAATGTCACTGAGATTATAGACCCAAAGGTCTGCATAAATATATCTTCAAGTAGAGAAGGGAAGCTGAGGTAGAGAGAGAGATTGATGAGATTCAGATCCATATATCATGCTAATAGCCATACCAAATTACTGCATCATGAGATGAGATACTCCATTTCAAATCTCTTAATCCTTATACACTGTCTACCAATAAGTATTTGGACACCTATACAAATGACAATATCTGCGGTCCTGAGGTACGTCTCAGCCTCTGCTGGTATACATTGTGTAGGAAACAGCATTGGCATTAGTTGCATGCAAGATGCCGCACAGTTCGGAGCTCTCTGATTTCAAGAAAGGTAAAATTATTGGGTATCACAAATCTGGCTGATCCTTAAGGGACATATCTAGTGATCTGAAGTACCCAAAATCGACAGTGGCCTATGTGATTAAGAAGTGGAAGGTGAGCAATGATTGTCGGAATGTGCCCCCAGTTGGTAGACAAACGAAACTGGGAGACCAAAGAGTACTGTCCAAAGAAATTCGGAAAAACTGCACCCAACTGATGGCCCTCATCTGCGAGGAGTTTCAAAAGTCATCCAGGAGTATTGTTTCAATGATTACCATCCGTAAAGAAGCACATCTGCTTGGTCTTCATGATCGTGCTGCTGCCCATAAGCCTTTGATCACAAAGTCCAACCACACTGCTTGGTTAATGTGGTGCAAAGCACATCAAAATTGGACTGAAGATCAGCAGAAGCAGGTTCTTTGGAGTGACTAATCAAGGTTCACCCTTTATCGTTTGGATGGCAGGGTCTGGGTGCCTAGAAAACATCTCCTGCCAGAATGCATTGTGCCAACAGTCAAGTTTGGCAAAGGTGGAATTATGGTCTGGGGGTGTTTCTCCTGGTATAGACTAGGACCCTTGGTCCCCATTCACGGTAAGCTCAACGCCGATGCCTACTGCACTATTTTGGATGACAATGTGCTTCCTACGTTGTAGCAGTTTTACAGGTTGGACTCCTGTTATTTTCAGGACGACAATGCCAGTTGTCATGTTTCGAGGTTAACCAAGGCTTGTATGTCTACTCCAAGCCGAGTGAAGACAATGCCACTAGCTGTAATACAAAGACTTGTGGAAAGTATGCCCCGGAGGATTCACGCTGTAATTTCCTCTCATGGAGGCTCTACCAACTATTGATTTTGAATAAAGTTAGTTTTTCATTTCTATCACAGGCGTCCAAATACTTATTGGTAGACAGTGTACATTCTCCCTTTCTGATTATATTTCCTTTCAAATTATTTCCACCATACAATCATATTTATTTTAACTGTTATTATCTATATCTCTTGTTTTATGTAATAAATCTATTTTTTATGTAATTAATTTGGTGTAATGATTAAGAGTACCATCTCAAACTCACAATCTAATGTACTCACACACCAAGAGACATCAACCCATACTTTGGGTATATCTAAAATGTGAGATTAGTTTTAAGGAAAACAGCAAATATTCAAAATGTTCTCAATGTTAAAACAAACTCCACAGACATGAGCATTTAAGATTTTATTAATAATATTAAAAAACTTCAATTTTATGAGAAATAAATATCTTCTATAGCTCTTTTCTTTTTTTTTAAATGCATAATAGCTCATAAAGCTAACAATGCCACAAAGAAAAAATAACAACAAGGACAGAAGTACAATACTCAATAGGATTTCTCAATGAGTAACAACTTCAATAAAATCTAAAACATCTTAACTGTTTGAACTAATGAATGCAACAATAAGTGAACTGAAGGGGGAAAAAAGGAGAAAATAACACAATAACAATCCCCTTAAACTGGTAGTTCTTAAAATTATTTCTATCACAAAATAAATATCTAGCAATATGCACAATTTTAAAAGAACTGAAACAATCCAAAATATGTATATTCATTTCATACTGGCTACTCAAACATGAGAATATTTTCTTGCATTCTGCTTCACACACTTACAACCACTTTTTAATTTTATGCAATTTCTAAGAAATGCAGCTGGAATGATTCGAATAGTCTTTATATTCTGCATTCATTTTTGCAGATAGGGTTGTTAAGTACTAAAGAAAAAAAACTAAGGTACAGAAAATAAAATAAGTAACTCATAAAATAAAAGAATTTTCTTCTCCTTAAAGCAGAGGTTTCCAACCTGGGAGGCATAGGATATTGACAGGGAAAGGGATTCTAAAAATATGTTATCCTACCCAATATCATAATGTTTCCATACTACATTATTAATGCATATTTATTTTTATGCCATAAAATTGCATAGGAGTTTATTAGCCTCTGTTTTACATCTTTTGTTATATAAATAAATCACACATCTATTAAATAACATGTTTTTTATTTTAATCATTGAATGTTTTAAAAGAATGTACTATAAAAATAAATATGCATGCATGCATGACATTCTAGAGCTAAATCTTATAATTATTATATTAATTACAGATTTCAGTTTTTGTAACAAAGTTTTTGATGTTTAAAACATGTATATTATTATATCTATTAAAAAATAAAAGATAGGAAAGTGATGAAAAAATATTGTTTCATGAGAAGAATTAGTAGAATAAAGTTGGGAGCCACTGCCATAAAGTAAAATAGGAATTATGACAATAAGAATAATGGCTTAAAGGTTGGGAACCACTGCCTTAAAGTAAAATAGGAATTCTTATAAGAATAATGCTGAGTATTTACAAAATATATGATAAATGACGCTGAAATGTAATATTACAGTTAACACAATCAGATCTGATTTTTTTCCTTTATACTACTCTTGTAAACATCTTAATCCAAGAATTAAAAATTTCATATAAGATTAAGCGACAGTAACTTATATAAGTGGACTCTCATAAAGTAAATTAGATTAAAAGTCATGAACATGCATAAAATATAAGTGAAGTTTCATGGAACATTAAAATCATTCAAGAATATGACTAAAATTTACAAGAGATGCAAAAAAAATCTTCATTAAAAATTCAAAATCAAATAGTAAACTTAAAAATAAACTTAAGAACTAGTAAATGAAAAATCTTAATTAAAATAAAACATTTTTTGTTTTCATTTTAATTAGAATTTTAAGATAAAGTATAACCTTGAGATCAGATTAAAAAAAAATTTTTAGACTCTTACAATATTTGAAATTGAGTGTTTATCTGTATACATATGACTTCACATAAAACATGGAACTATAATTTAGATCTTTATGCTTAAAGCAAAAAAGTTATATTATGTTTACTAAATAAGACAAGATTGAAGTCTGCAATGCTGTGCAAGAATTTCATTAAAAATTGTGTTAAAAAGTAATGATAGTGCAATAACGTGCACTTTTCTTTTAAAATCAAGGAGAAATAATCAAGAACAATAAAATATTTACATTAAATAATTATAAAGCACAGAGGAAAATGAAGATTAAGTTCTTTCTCTACAGCTTCTTATTTTGAGCCACTGTGACATTAAAACTGAAGTACAGGAATACCTCACTTTATGTGTCATCACTAAGTGCTGACACCACTTTAATATGGTTAGAAATTTTAGTCAGGAATTTCAATTAGAACTGAATGATTCCTTATTATACAGTTTGGAAAGATTTTAGGAACATTAAAATTGGAGGAAAATATGTTATGTCTTATAGCATTAATTATCTTTGTGACTTTTATCCTCAAATGGATCTTATCTCAGCAGATATTGTGCAACTTTGATATGATTTAGGCTTCAACTTATTGGATGTTACCTATACTACTCAAATGGACTCATAGCCTCTTGCTGACAAATCTCTCTTATAAGCATAGAAAATCCCTCATCACATTAATGATTTTTGTGACTTTGATCCTAAAATGGATACAATCTTAGCAGAAATGAAACCTGAACATTTAGATTTTGACTCATTAGGTGCCACCTATATCATGATGTGCACTCAAATAGACTAGTAGTCTCTTGATGATCTCTCATCATCATAGAAAAATGGGTTTATGGAAGAAGAAAGGGAAATGAAAGAAAATGTGCAAACATAAAAATACTTTACATTGAATTATCATGAAGATGTTATTTGATGCCAATGAAAAAGCATATGAAAAAAATCAAATAAAAAAAGAGTCATAAAACAAGGTGAGAATTAAAAAATGACATTTTGTTATTGCATGATACATGGATATAAGAAAAAGGGGAGGAATTGATGCAAAAAAGTTGTGTATTCAAACACACTCTCAGCCTCTTGAAGATGAATATCTCATAAGCATAGAAGTAAAAAAAAAAAAATGTGCAAACAAAAAAATAATTCACATCAAATAATCTTGAAGATGTTATACAATGCCAACAGAACATGTGGATTTATTTTTTAAAAATCAAATGAAAAAAAAAGAGCCTTGAAAAAAATGTGAAACTAAGAAAATTATGTGTTATCCCGTGATGCACATGGAGAAAAAGGAAGGGGAATTGGTACATAAGTCTTTAACTGATTTTTTAGTTTAAAAAAAATGTTTTTCACTTTAATTTTGTTGTTATCCCAGTGTTACATTGTTTTCACTTTCCACACTTTTATTATTTTTCATAAACTTTATGCCAATATTTAGCTTTAACAAAATTTGATAGGAACAAATTACTTATTTTCTACAGAAACAATATTTCACTGACTGCAGATTCATTTCATGCAGTATTTTAGAGTAACCAATTAGAAGGACTAAGTGAGGTATCCCTGTACAGTGATGACCTTTAAAAGAAAATAAGGAATACACATTACATATATATATGTTAGTGACATTAAATATTAGTAAATGATCAACTAAATTCATTAAGAAATATCTAATGAATGATTTTCAATAGTAGATAACTTGAAAACATAGCAAAAATACAGTATAAAACAGGAGGAATAACAGAATACATACATTCATAAAATTAAGTTTTGTGTTTTGCATTTGACTTCCATAAATGATTCTACAATATAGTATACAATTCACTTATAAAATAAGAGTTATATGTGTTCAACACATTTTATGCAAACTTCTGAGTTTTAGAAAACTTTTGTCAGAGTACATTTAAATATGTGTATTTTCAGAACTTTCAATCAAAATCATATTTAAAACCAATTATATCAAATATTATTAAAGTGATATTTATAACATCCAACAAGCTAGAACTATTTTTAAAAGCTGAAATTCAAACTGTAATGAACTGCTTCTTCTGCCGAAAAGGAATGAATACCTTTATAAATGTGATATGTTTAATAGCATGAAGCTATGTTAAATCAAACAATTTTTTTTTTCAATTTTTCACAAAAAGCATAAAATTGAGCAGGAAAATTTAACAATAACACACACTTTTCTCCACTTGAAACCAAACTTAATTGTAGGGGCAAGAAAATCAAGAGCACAGTAAGTGCTAAAATAGGGTAGTTAAAAACTAGCATCATAAACTCATTTAATGATTTTTGCAATTGTTAGTAGTTAAAACATAAACCATTGCTCTCAGATTACCCAGTTAGAACTGCAAAGATTTAAAAAAAATATGAAGTTTCATTATTACATTCTAAAACAAACACTTGAGTTAATTTAGGGAAGGGTTCTAATATTTCCTCCTAATTATTTTTGGTTAATTTTTCCAATTCATAAAATAAACTATTAGTTATCATGTGCAATCTCAACTAAATTCATTTCAACAAATTCATTGAGAAAGAAAAAAATATTAAGTAATGCTCCCATATCAATCCTTTTAAGATAAATGCAAATATTGTTAGTACCAGGTGCGCACCCAGGGTAAGGGCTAGTAGGTTTGAGCCTCCCCTCCTAAACCTATAAGGAAAATGTTAAATGTTACAAAGGAAGAAAACCTATTTAAACTCAAGATCTACAGAACATATTTTAGATTTATTAAATACTCATTGAAGCTAACTTAAATGAAGTAATCAATGAATTGGGGGAAAAAATTAAATTTCTTTATATATATATATTTTAATTTTTTTTCAGTACTAGTGCTCTTTTTTGTATTTCAACCAAATAAGAGCAATGTAAAATTGATTAATAAAATAATTAAAATGATTTTTAACTTCAGGTACATGTTCTATTTTGTTATAGTTCAGTATGGCACATTGAGTTTTATGAAGATACTTTAGTCTGTTAAACCCTTCCCAAAGCAAAATCCTGGATGAATGACTGGTTAGTACTTATAAACACAATTACTGAGGATAAAATATTCTATTTAAAGTTATAAATCTCATTCCATAATAATTCTTTAACTGGCAATTCAATGTTAATGCTACTAGAGGTAAACAATATCATCACAGAAAGGCTTTTGTTTTCTAAAGGAATAAGTAGGTAGTATTCTGAACAATTATTCAACTCTATTGTATCTGTAGATTTGATCTTCATTTTCCCTAACATCCCTCCACTTCCTTTTACATATGTTATTTTGCAATAAACTTAAACAATTTTTACACAGATTTTCGACTCAATGAACTTTAGTTAGGAATAACCGATTTTCTTTTTATGCATATCCCAAAAAAGTCTATTAATAAATATTCGAAGTTAATTATAATTCATAAAGGAAACTTGTTCAACACATTAATCCCAAAGAAAAATAGCATAAAAATCATTGAATTTATATATACTTTTTAAACTGAAAACTAGGTTATGAGTTATTTTAAAATTCATAACAAAATACATAAACATTCATTTTCATGGGAAAAAAAACACATTTAAAGGAACTTA
Organism: Pardosa pseudoannulata; assembly: GCA_032207245.1. NCBI lineage: Eukaryota > Metazoa > Arthropoda > Arachnida > Araneae > Lycosidae > Pardosa > Pardosa pseudoannulata. Next base: position 75,776,254 of record CM063508.1, on the reverse strand, counting down.
GGAATCTCAATATCATTGCACCTAAATAAAGTGGAAATTATAAAGACTATAATGACTCAAAAAAAATTGCAAATCAATTAAAAGCTACCTAAGAAATTCATGACTACAATCTATATCTAATAAAAGAGACTAGAATCTGACCTTCCAACAAAACATTAGAATACTCAAGTCAGGAAAATGTGGAAGCCTTAAAAATCTTTACTCCGCTTAAGTATGGAGTAATTCAATTTTCCCCTGCCACAAATCAGATTTGAATTTAATTTGATAATAAATAAATAGAATAAAAGACTTAAAATGAGGGAAAAAACTTGGTTATGAAACATACTTTATATAACTTTAAAAAAAAAATACAAGTGTCAATAACTATTATGTTACTGAAACTAAATAAAATTAAATACTAAAACACTAGAAATGTATTTCAAGCTAGTAACTACTTTCATAATCATAAGTCTAAATTGAGCAAACTACCTGCATATTTCATTCACCAATTCACATATTTTTTAACAATTAAAATTTATATTTATAGCATTTTGCACAAGCAATAAATTAATGATGTATAATTATGGATAACGAGCACAAAACACTCTTCAGAAAAAAATCATAAAAATATATCACATACTAAGAAGTTAAAATACTAAAAATGGTTTCCTTCAATTAGATGTTGCATAAATTCAATATTTTATAAGTTTTACAACTACATTGCATAAAATACTATATAACATTACAAAGAGAACCATTTGAAGTATTTAAAACTTATTTACATACTTTAAAGAATAAAGAACTTTCATCCCCTTTTTTATAGTTCACTTTCAATTCTGAGCAGGTACCTCTAAACTAGTATCTCAAATAAGGGGAAGAATTCATTGCATAAATGTCTTTATTTTAATGGTTTCTCAATGGAAGTTGAATGACATTGAAAGAAATTTAGAATCTTATTAAATATCTTGCATCAATAAATGTAAAATGATGCAATGCTTTAGTGAATAGCATGCAGTGTTACTGATTGCAAGAAAAGATTAATAAAAATATCAATAGTTAAATCATTAGTGCATTTATAATCTATTAAAATAAAACCTCACAAATAATTCAAGCAAATATCTAGATGTGAGTACATTATGTACATAATTTAATCTATAATTCCTTGTTTTGGGCTGCTTAAAATAAGTGAAGATGGAAATGTGATTCAACTATTTACAACCATATGCAAGTTCAAAAAACTATAAAAAAAATTGTTCTCAGAACTAAATTTTGGGATGGTTTTAAGAACTTCATTTATGTACAGATGTTAGCACGACCTGCATTTGAGCTAAGTTTTTAAAGAACACAGCATTTTTGCTTTAAATTATTCTACAATATACACATATATTTACAAGGTACAGAATACTGTGAGAGTAAAAATATAGCTTCTCTGTTTGTGGTCAAAGTATAGATCAAGTCCTTTGTTATTAAAGTCCAACTTTAAAAAACTGCAAAAATAGATAAATTATATATTATTGATCGGTAGCATCACCATTTTTCTCTTCTTTTTTTAATGACTTTGTTTTGGGCTCTTCTGTTTCATCACATTCATTTCTAACAGCTGCATTAGCCCAAGAAACAGAACTCTGCAATTTTCGTTTTTGAGCACTAAAGTTTATTTTAAATGTATTATAGTCATAATTCTGCTTCCATTTCTTTTTCTTATCTAAAACTTCATCAATAAAATCTATTTGAGAGTTGGCATTGGCTACTTTAGGTTGAGAAATCAGAGCTAATTCAGCAGAAGATAAACGAGGAGCATCTGGCAAAACTCTACAATAAAAGAAAAATTCCAGTTTAAAGTTCTAAACACAAAGTTATAATGAATACATTTTGAAATTATATTAAAAACAAATTCATAACATAAACAGGAGTGTTTGTGATGCCAAAAGAAATTCTAAGATAATTTAATTGAGATACATATGTCAAAAGAGACATAAAAGATATTTTAGAAGGGAGGGTGGAATTAAATTACTGCCAACAAAATAATAAAATTTATAAAAATATTTTACAGATACAAAAATATGCTAAGCACACAACATAAATAAAAGCAAATAATATTAAATTACAAGAATACCTTATCTGTATTTTTATCCACATACAATAAAAAAGTAACTCTTTAAAGTTTTAAAGAAAATTAATTGTTGTGACTAAACAACATGAACTGTGATTACACATGGTAAAAGCCGTAAACTGCAAAAACACTTTGGAAGTTCTTGTATGTATGGAGACTTCATACCAACAGTAGAGAATTGACAATTTCAGAAAGAATAAAAATAGCAGGATGACAATATTGACTTAAAATACTAAGGTTTTATTATGATTTGCTATGATGATCGAAAATCAGCAAAGCCATCATTTTTTACAAACCCAGAAGCAAAAAATAATTTTTCTTAAAAAAGGAGGAAAAAAAGTGCATGGTAAGTTCAATTGGAAAAACCTGTCAGCAGGAACAAAAACAATTGTTAAAATGAAAGGCGAGTAGGAAAATCAGCCAGATATTTTACGGCATCAAGTTAATGCTCAAAATGAAAAACAGAGGAACACAGGGAGGGCTAAAACAGCAACCCATGGATACACAGAGAATGAAACTTGCTTGTAGGTGACATGGACCATTCCAAAAATAAGGGGTCAGGAAGCCAGCATCTTTCCATATAGAATGCAATCATACAGCAAGTTTTAGCCTTTTAACTGTTGTTTTGTGGTCTCATCTTAATCGCTACGCATTTCTATCCCTCAAAGTTATAAATGCCTCTTACTGTTTTCAGTACCTTCCTGCAGTGTGCTGTCAAAGTAGTTTACCAAGTTGCTAACACTTTTAAAATTTGGAATCTAGTGTACAGTACCTGGGAGATTATTTGAGTTATAAAGAATATGCTGTATTCTTTGGTTTGCTTTCACACAGAAAGGATTAGGTGGAAATTATTTATATTTTTATTTTGCTGTAAATCCAGGAAACATCTCCATAAATGGGATTCCTGGTGTTTCAGCTACAGTTAAAAGGAAGACAGCTGTCTTTGCAATAAGGACCAAAAGTATAAAAGAAAATTAGACTTCTTAAAATTAGTATTTCTAAAACAACAGGTATGACTCTGGCAAAATGTACTGACATTCAAAATATTATAATTCCTACAAAAGTAAAATTTGCTGATTCAGAATTTAGTATGATATAGAACAGAAATTCATTCTACCTAGGTCACCAAATTTTGGAGGAATATGGGAGGCTGGGTCAAATCATTCAAGCTTTATTTAAAAAGAGTTGTAGGTAATCAACCTTTAAATTGAGAGGAATTCTTAAATATTTTAATAGAAATAGGAGGAGTATTAAATTCACTCCTATTTCAACAGACTTAGAAGATTTTGAAGTTTTGACCCTAGGTCATTTTTTGGTCAGGATACCCCTCACAATCCTAACAAAATGAGATTTATACAAGATGAATGAAAATAGACTGGCCAAGTGAAAAAAGATTACAAAATATACACAGAAAATATGGAAATGGTACTACTTTCAGAATTTGCAAGAGCATCACAAATGAAAATTAACAAGGCATGATGTTCAATTAAGTACACTGGTATTAGTTAAGGATGAAAATTTGCCTTTAACTAAATGGCTAGTGGAAAGAAAAGGTTTTAAGAATTCTACCAGAGTCAAAGAAAAGCAACAAAATACTTTATTTCATGCAAACGATTACAGTCAAGCTAACTGCCTATCTGTTGAGTTGCAGCAGCGTTTATATTTTATTTTTGGGCATCACTTCACTTCAGTTGAATTCTTTTCATTCTCAATAATGTCAAATAGTAAATACGAAAATATGAAATGACCATTACAGATAACTTTTTATAGAGTATGGAAAATTATGTTTTCTATTATGAGAAACTGTTCATTCACATAAGACACAGAGTAGTTAAATTTTTCTGCAATAAACAGGCATATAATAAGAATATTGCAATTTAAATTATAACCAAATATTTAAATTCTCAACCAAATATTCACTAACTGTTCTATCAATTATGCAGTACATATGAAGTAGAACAGTCTTAAAAAGACATAGCTGTTATAAAGTAAAGAAACGGTCATTTTCTGCATATTTTTATACTAAAGGTTATAAAGAAATAGGGGGGGGGGGATTTCTTTTACTAATAGGAAAGACACAAATTTTTTTTACTACAAAATTCATATAATATAGAGCCCCAAAAGTGAACATTGATTCATGTTAAAATAGTATAACAATTCAATTTAATAAAATAGATTGTGTTAATGCATGGCATTTTACCAGCAATTAAAGGGCAACAAGTAACTTTGCTGCATTTAATACTTTAAATCAGTTCAGGGATCATTAAGTTGAATGAGGCTGCATAGTATGAGATTAAAATACCTTATAATAAACTATTAATTAAATGAAACTAATTGTCCATTTTCTACGAGGGACAATGTCAAGGTCAAAGAAAATGTGGAAGATGAGAAAGGAGTAGATTGATAAACTGGAGAAAGACATTAAAACTTTGAAAATAAACTGGAAAAACAAGACAAAAAGTAACTTTGGAGTCACACTGTTAGGAAGGCCATGTTCCAACATGGACTATAACACCAACGAGTTAATTTGCTTTTTTAATTGTGAAAATTTAGATTTCATTGCTTATAATAAATTGGTATATGAACAAATATTACAAAAAGAATTACATTTATAAATATTATTAACTCCAAATATACATACCGCCTTAGAATTATAACTGAACGCCTTTTCTTAACATCTTGTGGCCGAATACAGTGTGTTATGTTATCAGCAGCATAACCACTATGAAAGAAGATTCAATATCTTTTAATAGGAATTATAATGCTTCACTTATTATCAGAAATATGAAAATAAATTTAAGAATTAACACAAATAGACATACATGATATCATTACAAAAAAGTACTAAACTTTTTATAATCTAATTTTCAACATTGTTGATCAACTTTATTTAATCATCTATATTAAAATTTAAAAACCATCTATCTTCCCAATCTAAAAGTTAATTTCTCTCATATTCTCTCTTTCAAAAAATCCCTAAAATGTGAAATGAAAGAGTCAATATAACCCCCTTTGTTGTTTGAGTCATGCCCATTTAGAACTCATAGGACTTCTAATGGAAAGATTGTTGCCATGTCCTCAAGAGGTTGGACTTCGAGCGGGTCCTTTTAATTTAGAAGCAGAGATCAGGCAAAGTCTCTCACCTTAGCCTTCTACCTCCAAAAGTATTATTTGGAAACTTGGAGGACATTGTAATCATAAGTCGTATTTTACGTGCCCCAACTGCCATAAATAAACATGGTGGATCTTTGCTTGGCTTGAACCTTGATAACACTATCTTCCACTTACAAGATCACTGCCTTTGCTGACTGAGCTACTGCAGCTCAATATAACCCATATTTCCCTCATTTTTGGGGGGCATACTAAATTTTTGTAACCCCATATTACTATATTTGGCAACTAATCATTTTTGGAAACAGTATTTATTTCACCAGAAGTGTAAAATAATGCCCTTTTTCTAAACAAATATAATCTCACAGTTTTAATAAAGAAATGAAATTTTCAGTGAATAAAATATCAAGATAATTAGAAAAAAATGTCATGCTGAAACAAAAAAAAAACTTCATAATGAAAAAAATATACCCTAATTTCGCACATATAGTTCACAGGCAGGTTTTATTTTAAGAATTTCATAAATCATAAGATAGTTCACACTACTAGGTCCCTGGACTATATGTGCAAAAATATGTATTTTAATATAATAACATTAAATCATTCTAAGAACCAAAAACTAAGTACAGTAAAGTGTCGAAAAGTCAATTTTTAGTAATTAATAAAAAGAAAAAGTTAACACTTGTTTGGCTATTTGCTTTGTGAATTACTTTCAACTTGAAATCAGCAGTAAAACTGATGATGGTTTAAAGACAAAATGAATGACCAATATTACCACAAATCCGAACTGAAAACTAAGCACTCTATTACGAGTGATTCTTGTGGTGAAATGACCTATGATCTTGAACCCACCCACTTGGTGTTGCCAATCAGAGCTATAGTGACTATCAATATTTTCCGTACTCCAGCACACAATTTAAGATTGCGCTACTTGTCACTACTAATTCATTCTGCTATATGGTTTTTTTTTTTACTACCAATACAATGTTTTCTTGGTGTCTCGAGTCATACTTTTGTTTACATTTGCTTTCCCGCAACATGCCCCTTTTTTCCCTCTTCTTCCGATTTTGATGATTTCAGCAATAAACAACCAGCAGATAGTCCGCAGTTAAAGAAATTTGCTTTTAAAACACAGATAGTCTGCAGACTATATGTGAGAAATTACAGTATTTAAATACTGATCAAATATATACATACCTTATTTAAAAACATTAAACTATTGCTGTTATATATATATCCCAATTGATTATATTCTAGGCATAGACATACATTGAACAGTTTAGTTTGGAGTGCTACAGTCTACTCTTTTGCTCACAAGGTCTAATATGAGACTGGGATCTACTGTTTAAAGTTGATTCTGAATGGATGCAAATACATCCAGCAGAGAGATTTGAACCTGCAGCTCCAGTTTTGAAGAGCAGGGCCCTACCATTCAGCCATACATTGAACGAAGCCTAGCGAACAGTATCTGCATTCTTTTGTAAAATTATCTTAAAACTTTAATTTTATAATTTTTGGTCTTCCATTTATTTTTTCTAGATTTTTTTTCTTGCTAATTTAAAATAACACTTAAGAAACAAAATTTTAATGGGAAGAAAAACCAAGAAATTTATGAACGAATTCGGTTATGAAATGAAATTATGTATATAAAATAAACATTAATAAGTTTAACATTTAAGTAAAAACCTCTTGATTAAGTATAAATATTTACTTTAAACATATACATCTTATATCTGTGTTATATGTTGCATATTTCCAATTACACATTGTAAAAAAAATTGAATAAAAATGAAAATATAAGTTTTCTTGATTAAACATTTATAAAAATAAATTTTTGCATTTAAATTATTTTCATGTTTTCTATTTTAAATATTTTTCTTTTAAAAGACTTTCTATTTTAAATTTTTAACACCACAATTGGATAATCATCCCATCTGATTTCCCCCACTATCTCAAGAAATCCTGGTATTATTTCAATAATACTTAAAATTAGGGACATAAGTATTGTAACAAAATACTAAGTAAATAAGCAAAACAAACTGATCTACCTGAACACTGAGACAAATTACATTTTTTTAGCCCCCCCCCCCACCATAATGTATGTTGCCAATAAGAATAATCACTAGGGAGCTTTATGTCACCAAACCTCATTTTGGAAAACAAATCTTAACTTTGAAGTAATTGAGAGATATATGTTCCCCCATATATAAGATCACTAAACTACTTAGTATCTAATGTAAGTTTACATTTTAAATTTACAATAATTACAAGATGTAACAAGAAACTTAATAATAAAACTATTTCGCATAGTTATACACCAAATATGCATAGAATTGTGTGAAAAAAGATAAAAAATAAACCAAAGTAATTTATAAAAGCCAGTAATTTATAAATACTACCAAAATGACAATAGCTCATAAATAACCAAAGTAATTCATTAATAGCAATACATTATTTTTTCAATAAATCCTTACTTTTTTAAAAAAGTATAACAGCTTTTAAAAGATATTCATTGTTACACTATCAATCAGAAAATTTCTCTATTTAACTGACTTGTTGATCCTGATTGACCACATTGTAACGTATTAAATCACAAACATTTTAAAGGGGATAAAATAAAGCAAATGAAATCATTTGAATTAGTTTTAGAAAAAATTAGTTTTGAAGAAAATTGCTTAGTAAATATGAAACTAGAGCACAAATTCTGTCAAATATTACATTTTAAAGTATTTCTCCTACCAGGCAAATGATTTTAGTTTAAAGTGCCATCATAATTAATTCTTAAAAAATAAAGTTGGAGCACATAAAAGAAGTTAATTTACATAAAATTTAGAAATAGTATGATGAGGACAAAGTTGGGTTATAAGGGAATATATGCAGAGTACCTTGTCAACTACAATAAGTATGTATTACTTAAGTTAGCAAATTATTTATATTTAGTATATATTAGTACTATTTAATATACGTTCCTTTTATTATTTCTAGGCATAAACCAATAATAGATAGAAATATGTGCAATAAAACTTTCTGATAACCATAATTTTCAAAAAATATTTATTAACATCACAATTGTAGAATACCATGTCTAATTCTTAACAATTTTATTCATTAATATATTTTAGATTCATAAACAAAACACATGTATAAATAATTACCTGAGAATAGTAACACATCCCCTACAAACTGGGAGGCACAAAACTGGATCTGTTACACGAATAGGTTTAAAGCTGAATTTGCAACCAAAACTCAGGGCACTGTCACTCATAAATGAAACAGATATAATTGGACGATCAAATATATGAGCTGGGTCTATATGAGACACTATGCAGCCACCAGGTTGATAATCATTGATGGCAACACTGTTGATGAATCCTTCAGATACAATTTTAGCTTTTACCAGAGGTTTTATAACCTGGAAAAAAAAGGGGGTGAAAATAATTTAACAAAATACAGCAATACAGATTCCACAAAGTTTATTCTAAGAAATCTACTTAAAGCACTGTAAAATGTAAAACTAATTGCTGATGCCAGTAAAATGTGATACACAATGTCTAAATAAATAAGTAAAGGCTTCTTATACATATAAATGTATAAGTAGACATTAGGCAGAAGTGGTGTTAACTCCAATTAAACATACAGTCCATTAAAGAATATGACGTGCGCATAAAAAGAGCTGTTAGTTTTACAAGGTATGCAATTAACATTCTAACAACTACAAATTTTTATTTGATAAATAAAACATGCAAGTCTGCTAGTCCTCTGCGTGGCTTACATTATTTTGTTTTCAAAGAAGCTAACTACAATTTGAATAAATGTAAAGTCAGTTTTCCTTACTAAATCATGCACCCAGCCAGGAATTTCATCTACTTCGCCTCTGGGATATAGCTTCTCCATTCCCGGTCCTTTCCGAAGCATTTGGGAACCATAGGTATATCCTTCGCCGAAGAAGTACTTATTCCGCAACGGGGCTCTATCAACTGTATATTTTTTATACAGGCCTTTTTCTCCTATTGCAACAACTTCTTCTATCTTATTTTCAATTTCCTTACTTTCTTCAGCAGAAAACAAGCGCCTCTGCTGGATACCTTCATGTAATTTCCTTAAAGTATCCAGATAAGAATCGGCTTCTTTATCATAATAATTCCTTCTGTCAATTTGTTTATCTTTTATATTGTGGCGAAAGCTATTACTCTGAGTATCGTGAGTTAGTTGAAGTTTTCTACGCAAATCACCAAACTCTGCAGCCATGTTTACAGGTACAGTGCTGTGGTGTGTTTTGATTTATTTCTAGATCCAGAAACTTCCGCTCAGTTAACTTTAAAGAGTAGTGCAGCTCCAATTGGTGATTGTGAGATTTTTATTGCGTTTGAAGCAAAATGTTACAAGAAAAAAATATTTTATAAATATTAAAATTAATTTAAATAATAGCAGTGAATTTTTTGGTTTTCCATGTAAATAAATATCCAAAATAATTTTGTTGATGAACTTATCGCTAACCTCAAACGATTATTGTAATATCGATATTGAGTATCAGAAATAACTATCATGCGAATTGGAGGAATATCTGCTTCCGATTATCTTGGATTGGAAGAAGATCAATGATATGTAGTCATTAAACGTACCATAGACGTTAAATTTTACATTTATGATCATTCTATTTCTGGCGTTACTTATAACTTAAATTATAATTGAATATTTATATTAGTTATTGCTTGAAGTTAGGCCTTACAACGCTATCGTAATGGGACGCTCCAGGAGTACTAGTCGATCACCTCGTCATAAACATAAAAGTAAACATTCTCATAAAAGATCGCGTTCCAAAGATAAAAGAGAAAGAAATAGTAAATCTAAGAAATCTCGTTCAAGAGAAAGATCCCGATCTAGGTAACTTTTAAACATTATAATGAATTGCTAGTAAATTTTTGTTATATAAACTGAAACTTGTTAATAAGCGCTTTTACTTACATTTTAATAAATTCATTTAGTTGTTACATATCGAAATCTGCCGGATAATTTTTCAATTAACATTGTTATCACTATAATTAAATAAAGCTAATATAATTAGCCGAAGATAGTTCTTTAATTTGTTATAATTGGGGCGAATTGTATAATACAATTTGAGGTGTTACTTATTATATTTATTACTTCGAATATTTTTATTGTAATTATCAAGGTTAACAATATTAAAAAATGCTTGTAATTATTTCTGTAATTTTCTTCATTCATATTTTTTAAGAGACAGTAAGGTTCCCACTGTATGTCAAATTTTCTCTAACATGATAATTAAATCATTTCTAACCTAAAATTTTAACAGCCTTAAATGTTTAATGTGTAAGAGAATGTGTATTTTTGTACATGTTTAGGTCTATGCATTTATTGGTGAAAATAAAAAATGATTGTATTGATTTAATATTAAAATTTATATAGAGTTTGTAAAATATGAAATGGAATGTTAATAGTATGTTAAATATGTTTAATCATATGTAGTAGATGCCAATCCTCAGTAAGTTTGCAGGTTTAAACCCCGCTGATGCCAGGGATATTCATAGCATTTCAGTATTGGCTTTAAGCAGTAGGTCCTGGTCTCCTTAGCCCTCATGTAGCAAAACTGTAAACCATTATGCTCCGTTAACAAACTATGTTATGGCAATGCTTAAAATGGTTAATAAACCATTTTAAGCATTGATATGTGCAATTTAAGTAACTAACCCATAACCATTGCTATCTGGTAACTTCTAACTGCATAAGGATATTTTATGCAGTTAGAAGATTATGCATTAAATTATTTATTGATTAGATATCAATAAATAATCTAATTACACTAAATAGATTTAATAGATATAATACACTAAGTATATTTTAAGTGGATCTAATCAAAAAATATATATTATCCTTCATTATTCATTGTATATATAAAATTGTTAAATTATTTTTTATAAACATTTGTAAAAATGCTTTTGAATCCTATTATTTTAGGATGTTATTGGTTTAAGAATTTCTATGATATATGGAATTTATAAAAGAGAGTATGTATATTTAAATGAAAGGATATATTAGCTGTCATTTTATAAACTGAAGAAATTAAGCTGAAAATTACAGTATTTGTATATACTAAACCAGGGATGACTAACTACGGCCCGTTTTATCCGGCGTATCCCATTTTATCCCCGTTTTATTAAGGTTTTATCCGGCCTGTGGATATAATTTTAAGTTGCCAGTCCAAGACAAATTAAAAGAAATACATATTTATACGTTATATATCCATCTCCTTTTCTACTTTGCTTAAATATTATATCCTAAATTTATTATCTTTTGCCCAGAAGATCAGCGGTATATTTGGTTCTTATATGTGAACAAGTGTTTTCAACTTTGAACCTTAGAAAGAATAATTTTAGAAGTAGACTGACTGATGAGCATCGTTTCTTAAAATCAGTACATCTCACTTCGAACCTCAATATAAGGAACTTTTAAAAATGAAATCGCAATTTCATTCATCTCATTAACGAATTTAAACTGTTAGGCACTTGTATATTGTTTTTAAAATTTTAGAAAAATTTATCTTGGCCCGCCAAATTTTTCTTTTGATTTTCAGCCCACAGCCGAAAAAATTTTAATATCTCTTTACTAAACCATCTATACATATATTATACATTTATTTATTGTTGTTATTGTGTTACTCTTTTCTTTATTTTCTATCTGTATCAAACAATTTGAATGCAGCCTTATAAATAATGGATTTTTCTATTGCTCTGCACTTTATTATATCAAGTTCCTGTATATTTGAATTGCAATATAGAAGTGAAATCATGTTTCATCGTATTTTGATGTATCCAACATATTTTTTAATAGAATGAAAGATTTTTAAGATCAGTATTTTTTTGTAGGTAAGATAAGTAAAAATGCAAAAATCAAAATTCATCAAAGATGTTTATAACATTTTCTCATATAGAAACAAATTAAACTGTTTGATCTGATAAAAAAGAAGTTCTATTAAAGTGAAGCGACACCTGTTTAAAGGTTATGTGAATAATCAAGGGTCTGTTTAAGCAAAATTTGAACCTTTCATAAAATGACTTATCTAAGAAATAGATCCATCACTATATTTTCATTTCAAAAATAAACCATTTCCAAAATTCTTTCTATATAAAGTAGACTTTTAATATTTTTTTTCTTTTGTGATTTCTGCATATTTTGTAAGCTATATAGTACTGAACTATATAGCTTATAATATTTTATGCTACATACACAAAATATAAGGCATCAATATAAAATTATAAAAAAAAAATAAAAACTCTCAGATGTAATATCCTCAAAATTTTTCATCCTATATTCATCCTCCTTTAATTTTTATGTTTTAGATATGTTATTTATTTTTTATTTTTAAACTTCTTGAATAAATGAAGTATTCATGAATCTGCCTATGTTTATGTGTATATAAATATACATATAGTCATTTAAATAAGATTTCCTCCAAAGTGGAACTTAGTACTAACTTAGATTTGTAACTTTATTTTCACAAAAGAGGACCCTACTTTCACAAATTCACAAAACAAGACCTTCAATAAATAAAGAACATGATTTAAGACTGATTTCATTTCAAAGTCTGGACAGATGCCTGATTTTGATGTTTATTTTTCAACTAGATGCAGAACAGTTATGTAGCAGAATATGTAGAATCTTTTATATATTTCAAACTATATGTACTTTTGCCTGTTAAAACAGTTAGACATTTCTCCCTAGATGAGAAAATATAAGTATCTTTAATGAATCTTTATTTTTCATTTTTAAAAAGAATCAAACCTACTCATAATGTAGTATTGAGTCATTAAAAAATAACTACTTAATTTGTTGCCTAATCAGCAGTTTGTTTTTTCCCTTTTTAGACTTTCAAAAGTAGAAGTTAATAAACTGGAAAGTAGACATTTATTAGACAGTAGTAAAAAAAGGTAATTATTTAAACCAATTTTATTTATATCTTAATTTGGCATTTTATAATAGTTTTTATTGTATGTTTTTTTTTTAGTTTGATAATCATTAAAACTCAGAGCTACAGTAAAAGAGTTATTGATATTCAAAATGTTGTGTGTAAGTATAACATGTACAAATATGAGTGTTAGATGAAAATTACTGCAAACTCAGATGTTTTCTGAACACAACAAATGTTTTATGTATGTACACCCCTTGAGTCATGTGATAATCGTCAAGGGGGTATTTGAAAATCGTTCTACATATTTTTTAGCATCACTCCAATAATGATGCAACTTTGATCTGTACTTTAAGCTCTTCTGTTGTATTTGCTAATGGGTGTACATAAACAAGGTCTGTTATATGCTCCTTAGGAAGAGTCACAAAGCATTAAATCAGATGATTAGGAGGGGGGAGAAAAGGAAGGTAATCTTCACCAATACTCCCAATCCAGTGCTGCCAAAGTTCATCAAAATATTGACAAAATTAAATGTTTAAATGAGGAGATGCCCTGTCCATTAGAAGAAAAAAAAATCTCTGGAATCAGCAGTTGTGAAAGCAACCCTGACTGTAACGTATCCAGGTAACTTGTACCAGCTGCACTTTTTTCACAGAAGAATCTGGTGAATCTCATAACTGTCACAATTACACTTTGCTACCTGGTGCACACAATACATACTTGATGAAACTGTGGTTATTTTCATATATCACTCATTTGTACATTTAATACTTAATGTGTAATAAATTATTTACTTATATAATTTGAACTTTTATTAATGTTTTTATCATCCCAGCATAAGAGTTTGTATGGTTTTAAAAGTATACTGTTTCATGTTTTCAAAAATTTATAATTTTCTAAAGAAATTTATCATTTATATAATAAGGTAATGTTGATAAATTCATAAGTATGTTAAATATGTAATATACATAGTATTTATCATTTTATAACTGTGTAAAAGTAGTTTGAATCTTAATTATATAATAATAAAGAAAATTTTAGACAAACCCTTCTCTCACATATTCTATATTCAGGTTTTTTAAAAATTGTTATTTTTTTATTATCCCTTAGTATTTGATATAAAATTATGAAAGTAAAACTTAAAAAGAAAAAAAAATGCATAAAAGGAATTAAGGGAACAGCTGAAAAGTTAAAGAAGTTATCCTTGTCAAATAGATGACAGATTCTAATCTGAATATAAAATACAGTCAGATAAATGTTTCAGCAGTGCAGCAATTTTTATTACAATTGGTGTTTGATAATTTAGAAAGATTACAATTAATAAATTATTAAAATATGAGGTATTATTATACAAAGATAGCAAACATTATATGCAAACTTATGAAGAAAAATGATGAAATTAGTATGCTAGAAATTTGTATTCTTTCAATAACTAAGCATTCAGTTCATAAAAATTTATAGTTAATGATATTTGGGGTGTATTTTTTAAATGCTTTGAGATGCATCTTTTGTATTCAAAATCAATCTTTATGTCAACTATCTATTCAAAGTATATTTGAGTTCAAATTTAAACTTTTTTCATTAAATACTCTTTGTTAAAAACAGGTATAAAACAGATATCTGGCAACTATCTAAGATCCTGCCACTGTTTAAATATTTCAACCTCATCTGGTTATCTGGATAAAATTACTTAATATTAAATTTCACATTGTAATAAAGAACTGAAAAAAATCAGTCAACAGTTTTATAAAAAAATTATTAATGATATATAAAGAAAATATATGTAAGCATGTAATAAAATAACTAAAAAATTCATTGCCTATATCTAGCTGGATATCCGTATCTGGTAGGACAAGGAGCTCTGAGTATCCAATAAAACTACTATCCATTTCATTTTAAGTTGAAATTTATCCTTTCTTGTTTAGTAGTGCAAGTAAGCTTTTTGATTATTATTTTTAAGTATTAAATATTTTAAGATACAATTAAATAGTGGTTTATTTATTTTTCATTTTTGTTTTAGTCTTTAAAAAAGTATTTGATATTAAGCTGCACCTTAGAAGTGTTAATCATATTAAAATAACTTAACTGCAATTGTACAAAATAGTTACATTTTCATTTCTCCAAAATAAAAATCATGTGTTAGTAATCAAAATATTATAATGGATGTAATTAATTTAGATATAATTTTTGATATTGGAAACTTAAATTTACCCTCCTCCATGTCTTTTTTTTTTTTTTTTTTTTTTTTTAGAAAGCGTTCACACTCCTCCTCATCTTCTAGTAGTAGTAGCGATGATATGGATGGTTTATACAGTTCTCATCGTAGACGCTTAAAGAAAATGAATGAAGTAGAAAGACTTGCAGAAATGGAAAGATTAAGGTTGTAAATTTTCAAGATTATATTGAATATTTATAAAAATTGTTTGGTTTTTAATTGTATCTGTTTTATGAGTATCATGAGTTAAAATTTATAGTAGAAGTGAAGGAACTGAAAATTTCAAGCCTTTTTAATAATCACCATATTTCTGATATGCTAGGCTCATAAAATGCTTTTACCAGTATAGTAATGATATTGTAATTTTAATAAGGAAATATCGGAATGAATGTTTTCTTGTGGATTTATAGCTAGTACTTCTCTTCAGTTATTCATTTTAACAAAATCGAAATAATATTGCTTTCATTCTGAATCACATTTTTAGAACATGATCTTCATGTTTAAGAAACAAAAGAAGGGTTATATCTGAATATACAGTTAGGTTGAACTTATGTATTTTGTAAGATTGTCTAAATTGAATAAAAATATAGAAGGTTTAGACATTAAAATTTTTTTTCCACTCTTTAAAGTAATGTTTTATTGAAGTAGAACAGTGTTAATAAATAATTTAACACTATTTCAAAAGAATTGAAGTAGAGAAAGCAGATAAAAATGTATTTTAAGATTAAAAACTCAAAGTATATTTAAAAAAAAAGCAGCTCATTACATCTTTTAGTTTTAAAGTTTTGTGTAAATGAAAACTTTCTGAATACAGGAAATTATATCATGTTGACAAAAAATATCTCTTAAATAATTTTACCCATTAATAAAATACATATGCAGTTTTCTTTTTACTTTTTTCTTTTTAATTCAGGATACATTTCGCTTCTAAAATTTAGACGTCTGTAAGAAAAGTCTTAATTTTTCTCGTTTTTATGGGAAATCTTATAATGGTACTAAGCATGATTTTTAATTTACCTTTTTTTTTTACATGGTATCTTAAAAATTATGTTAAGAAATAATCTTAAATGCCCTCATTGTTTTCATTCTATCTTGTGTTAACTTTCTGTGTTATTTACTCGTCTTATTTAATAAAGTCTCAAAAGTTTCATGTTTGCTTTGCATATTCTGCATTGTTTGACCTTTTCTATTGAGTTTTCTTTTTATATTTTTTAAAATTTATTTTTGCCTTTCCATAATTTCTGAAAAAATAATTGTGTTGTGATTAATTAGATTTGCACAATAAATGATGTCATGGAAGTTTGTTTTATTCTAAAATAGCTTTCTCAAGTTCTACTTTAAAAATTTGTAAAGAATGTATAAGAATTTCCATCTTGAATTGTAACATGTTTTTAATTAGTTTTTGTAAAGTTAACTCTTTCTCTCTTCTTTTCTTTTCCTTTTAAGACAAATTTAAAATAGTCTTAACTTTAATATTTTCAATAAAATCTCATGTAAAAAAATAGTTAAATCCTTCTTAAAAACCAAGTGAGATAATCTTTTATTTATTGATGTCAATTTAATGAAGCTTCATTTGTAGCTAACTCTCTTAACAGAAATTTATTTGTTCATAAAAAACATGAGTTGCATATGTGCTTCAAAATAGCATCAAAATATTATAATTTACTCAACCTTGACTTATTTAGCATTTACACTAATTTTTTAAGATGCTGAAACAGATCAAATCTGCATTGTTTTTCTACTGAACAGTTTGTTTTTAGATTTTACAGTTAGATTTATAACCTCTTAGAATTAGAAAATTATTGAATGTAATTTAAGTGTGGTTATATACAATGTATAGGATTTTATTCTAACCTTGAGACAACACTGATCTCTCTCTCTCTCTCTCTCTCTCTCTCTCTATATATATATATATATATATATATATATATATATATATATATATATATATATATATATATATATATATATATATATATACATATATATATATATATATATATATATGTATATATATATATACATACATACACACACACACATATATACATACATACACACACACACATATATACATACATACATATGTGTGTACATGTTTGTGTGTATATATGTATAATATGCAATGTTTGTTTTTAGCCCTTGTACTTGTATTGCATAAAACTGATTTTGTAGCATGCCAAATCAAAGCCTAACTTTTGCTTTAAAAAGTCTGTATTAAAATTTTTAAGATTTTCTTTTTATACTATCCTTTTTGTACCAGTTTTTGGTTTACGTAGGGGAGTATCCCAAATGACATTTATATTTATTTCAAAATTGGAATAAAATTGTACATTGCACCAGTAATGTAGAAAATTTTGAAAATAAAATAACTTAATTTTATAAAATTAAAAAAAAAATGTTCTATATTTTGCAATTTACCCTTGCACTGGAATTTTTTGGGGAAATTATTTTAAAATAGCTGTGGTACCTACAAAACTAAAAATAGTAGTGCTTGATTTCACAATACAAAAATATTGATAATACAAAGTCAGTTAGAAATAATCAGAGATTTGTGATATGCTATCATATATTTGTATAGCAAATAATTGCTTATTAGCTCTAGTTTGATGAAAGTACCTAATAGAAATAAAATATAAAATACTTTTAGTTTTGCATATGATTGTTCTGTTGCTAATATGAACAAAATCAATTAGGCATTTTAAGAAAGGGGGAAATTGAAGATTTAAAAAAAGAAAGTATGACAAATAAAAATGGATTGAATAAAGTAAATTTATTAAAAAAGCACCAAAACTTATATTATCCTAAAGCACATTTTAAACACTATCATATGAATTAAGTTACTTTTAAAGATTTTAGTTATTTTAGAATGTAGTTAAAAAAAATTATCCAATAACATTCTTTTTATATGGATATCAAATGCCATGGAAGTAAGAAATGTGTTCATTCTTCTTCATGAACAATTAGACTTGCCTAAGAGGTCCAAGAGTTGATTTGAATCACCATGCAAAATTTCGTCAAGATCTGTTGAGTCATTTCAGAATATATAGCAAACATTCATACACACAATGAATTATATAGGTATAAATGTTTTTATTTGACCATCATATATCAGCACATTTCTTTTTTCTTAATAAAGGAAAGATGGTGTACTAAAATATTGATAGTATATTTATATTTGATTATTTAGTAGATTTCAGGCCTCAAGATATTTGTGTCTGTGTTTCTGTAGAAATAGAACTTGTGGAACATCTCCTTCTCTGTCTTTTTATTAAAAGAAAGTTTCCTGTCTTTCTCGGCCGAATGATGACCGATTTGTTAGGGTACTGGCCTTTGGTACCAGAGTTCATGGGTTTGAATCCCACTATGGCATGGATGTTTGTAGTTGTTCGGAATCGGCTAAAGCAGTATGTCCCGGTCTCATTAGCCCTGTGTTGCAAAAAAAGTAGACCGGATCACTCCAAACCAAACCTATCTTTCTCACATAATAAAAACTTCTTTTCTATTTTTCAAAAATATTCTCTCTTTAAACATTGGATGTTTAAATTTAGAAGTTTTTTTCTTAATGTAATCAAATTTTTTTAAACAGATGGAATCAAAAAGTTTTATTAAACATTGCAGATAATATAAATTTGTAAAAATTTTAATTTTATAATAAACTAGCTATTGATACACAAACCAATGATTCTAATATAATCTTTCAAAAGTATTATGGTGGTTTTATATATATATATATATATATATATATATATATAATTAATTATAAAGTATCAAATTAAGATTGGTATATTTATTCTTAACAAATAAATATAAGCATAATTTTTCATTATGCAAGTCCAAAACGAACGATATGTAGAATATTTTAGAAATTTGGTTTCAAAAATTCAAGTTTTGATAATAAAAATAGCTTAAGTTGATCTGGGCACTATTCTGAAGAAAAATTAAAAATATTTTTTAAGACCTATGATACTCATAAAATACATATTATCTCATGCAGCTTGCTTAAAATTCTGTAAAATACGATACTATAATTTTTTATTTGCTATTTAAATACTATATAATTTTAAACTAAGTTGAAATTCTTTACTTGGTATTTTTTTTCTTCAAAATTAATTAAAATTTTCAAATTAAAACTATTTAACTTTGTTTATAAAATCTAAATGTAAAATTTTTTATTTCATGAAAATTATTAAAAGTCACACTTCTTAAATTAATTTGTGAACTGGCCACTATTTGTTACTGTGGTTTTTTTATGTTTTAACCCCTTATTTAAAATAATTTTTATGTTATAGATTTCTCTTATCATACTTACATTGAATTTGTGTGTAGCAATTTATTTCTATTTATATGTGGTTCTGGATTATAAAATTTTAACTATGTGTAATAGGAAAATTTATTAAAAGTTGTTTTTAACTTTTAATGTATCTTCATTGGAATTATTGGTTTCTATGGACACTTAAGCATTAAAGCTACCCAGTTTCAAAAACTGGAAATCAGTTTTATATCTGTATTTAAAACAATCAAAATTAAACATTTAAAAAAATATAGGGATATATATATGTAATATATCAAAATTATTATACTTAAACTAGCTCATAAAAAATCTTCTCTCTCCCATTCTTCCTTCATATCTATTTTCCCAGCCACAAAATATTGTAATTAAAAGAGTATCCATGATTTAAAATTCTTCCAACCCATTTCCCAAAGCTTTCTCTACAATAAATGCAAATTTTCTACGTACTCTCCATATTTTCCAGCTGTCCCCATTTCACTTTTCAATAATCTAATTTCCTTTTACTGTTGTAAGCGCTGACTAAACAACTTTATCTGGGAAAGATTTTCTTCTCCGCATCTCGCTCTGGAGTCCAATCCTGTTCCAGCACATGTTTTTATGTCCATTCCCTCTTCTACCTTTGACTGTTAAACTTGTAATTTTAGAAGCTCTAAAATAAAGTTAGGTTCAACTCAGACTTGTGCTGCTTCTCTTCAATGTATCATAACTGCATAGTACTTCATTAGTCTAATTGCTTAAGCATATCTTTTCCTCATAGCCCAGGCAATTATAAACAATAGAGGCTACAATTTTATTGTAACCAGCCATATAATTTTCACTGGTTTACATATCTATTTCAATCCATTATTTGAAAGTCTGTTATTTAACAGAATTTTACAGAGGCTTTCATTATTTTTATGGCTTTTAAGCCCTTTTAAAAATCTTCTATATAATTAGTTTATTATATTTTGAAATTTTTCTTAGAATTTGTAAAATATACCTTTTATAAGGGTAGGATATTAATAGTGTTCAGAAATATTGTATTTAAGTGAACTACTTGTAAAATATATGCTATTTTAATTGAAAATAGAAACTCAGAAGTTTGAAATATTGGATATTTTTTCCTCGTTGTGTGACTCTGAATTAAAGTATTAGGATTTCGATAAATAGATTATTTCAGACAGTATAGTAAACTTTATAAATAACACTCTCTTTTGTATGGTCATTTTCACTCATACTTACATTGTATTTGAAATATTTTATTAAAGTATTTTATGATACCAAAAGATGATTAAATTTTTAAAACTAAAACTGGTATAGCCATTTCAATTTGAGCACCTTTCTTTTAAGCTTCTTTTCTTTTGAGCTATAGATAAACTTTGTTAGCTCTTTAACTTAAAAATTAGCTATGAATGCACTTTTATGAATATATTTTGGCAAATTATTATTAAGAAAAAAGCTTGCAGTAGGTTTCACTTATTATTAAATGAATAAAACATTAAAAATATATGTTGTTATATGCAATTGCATCATCTAAGTTCAAGATTTTTTTTTTCAATTATAAATGTATTTAATTTTGTTACTTTTTTTTATGAGAATTCTGGCATTAGGGTTTTCCCTTTAGGTAATTCATTATTTATTAAGGAAAGATTAATAATACCACCTTCTGAAGAAAGTTTATCCTTGATTTATTTTTCATATGTCAATTTATTTTCTTATTTTGCAAACAGTGATGCACTTAGGAAACTAAAAACTAGGGGTATTTAAATCAGTAGTATTATGCTAATTTCATTCTTAAAATTATAAAATAGAATTATAATTTTGTTAAAGAGTAAAGATCACATTCCTCTTTGAGTTGTTAATATAACCTAGAAATACTTAGAGCTACAAACATTTTTTTTTTTTTAAATTGGATAAGCATAATTTTTATTTGCTTATCCCATATTCTTAGAGTTATCCTTTAATTAGTAATAGCAGTGTAATAAATGAAGTTTATGAAAAATCAAGTTTATGGAGTGCAGATTCCAAAATAGGTCAATTTTTCTGCAGTCTCCTTTAATATCTATTTCATTTGTCAGCACAGTCTGCTGATCTTAATTAGGAAAAGTTATGAATATATTTTAATGAAGAATATGTTATTTTCTTAAAGAAAGACAGAAAAGAAATAGAATATTAAATCTTTAATTTTCTTCCTTAATAGTAAAGTTGTTTCTTGCTTTTTCTTTTTGTGATACTCTTACATTTGTATCTAATAACTATGAGTAATTTACAGTCATAGTCTTTCATCTTTTCTAATCCTGTTCTTCCTTTTTGTTTGAAATCTTGATGAACGTATTATACATTGTTGGCTTTCTCCTCCAAGAAATTCTAAATAATCTAACAAATGTAAAAGCAATACCTGTTGTTTTATGCTCATTTGAACAAACTTTCTACTGTGTAACTTAGATATCTTAATCTAAATATGACAATTTTGCCTCTTTTTTTTCCATCACATTTATTATGAGTGGAAGTTTTAAAACTAAGCACACATTTTTTAGTAGAAAAACATCCTTTTTAACTTTGTGTTTTTAGCATGAAAACTTTTTATATAAATATTCTTATAAAACAGTTATTACAATATTCAAAATCATTTTGCTTCTAGATTCTTTTCTTTACAGTTCTTTTACCCTGGCCATGTAATAAATGAAACAGGAGAATGTTGTATAATCACTTAGCATATTTTCTGGTCTTCATAAATTATCCATTTATTTGTTTTATAATTTTATATTTGATAGACCATATTCCAGATTTTTGTCACCCAGAAATATGCAGAAAAAAAATTGTTCTTATAGACTATTTCAAGGCCTCAGTTCAATGAATTAATAATCATCAGTTTTATTTTCAACACCAAACATTTGCATCAATGCATCATTATTACAGTGGTAAACTGAATATATTTTTTAAAAAGTGCAAATAGCTTTAAACTAACATTGCCAAAATATGGAAAAGAGTTCTGTTAACTTTTAAAATTGTTGACAGTTTTGTTCTATGAATATTGACAAGTATTTGTTGAATTGAATAGTTTAATATTCTTGTGTACTCCCTATGGTCAAGTAATTTTTCCTGATAAGAAAATTTAAACAATTACTTCAATCCAGCTATTGTGATATTATCATTTAGATTGATTGAAAGATTAGTCATGGAAAAAGTCATTTGTAAGAACAGTTATCTGGTATTGCTAATTTTATTAAGATTTTGGAATTGAACTTTATATTATGTGAAAGCTTTTAATTACATACTGTGTTGTTGGGAATTTTGATGCATATTGATACAGCCTTTCAAAATAGAACAGAAATACAGAAATTTCTGCAGCAAATAATTGATAAAAACAATTGTACCTACATTTAAGACTCCAGTATTATTTTTTAAAAGGAAAATAATTTTCTTCCTAAAATTGGTTCACACTAGTTTTGCACTAGATGAATTTTTCATGGTTTCATTATTCACTCATTTAATATAATACCTTTAGAATAATAACAGGTTAAGAATGCCTTTAGTATACTATACAGGATTAATTAGTCTGAAAATTATTTAATGTAAAACTCGGTCTTTTTCATATTACTTATGATATGCTCTGTGTTGGTATCTGTAAGTAAAAGCTGCATGGAGCATAGATTATTTATATAAATTTTTTTTTAAATATTTTGCCTAAATAATATAAAAATTTTAATTTTCACTTGTAGAAACATTAAACAAATTTTATTTTGTTCATATGTTAAAACCCCAATTACCTAACCTTCTGTCTAGGAACTAACAAAGGTAAATATTTTTATCTGGTTGCAGCAATACTTAAGATTTTGAAGATTTTTTCTTGCAGATACATCTGAATGTGAGTAATACCCGATTTCATTGAATGATATTGTTGAAAATGGTATGATTAATTTTTATGTATATATGTGTGTTAATTGTTTGTTGTAGAATTCTTTTTACATTCTTCATTATTTTGTTGAATGACTATTTATTTAATTAAAGTACTTTAGTTACTTAGATAACCGTGTATACACATAAAAATATAAAAGTTAAACTACCTTTTTAATTTTTATATCAATTATGTGAATAATAATTATAATCTTGAAAAATGGTGATTTGGTTTTGGAGATATTCAAATAAATGTGTATGCATTCACAATTTCAGTAATTCTTTCCCTTTTTTATTAATATTATTTTTAATGTTGCAATATTGTGCTTTTAGGAGGCAAAAAGAGTTAGAATCCAAACTTGTAGAAGAAGAAACTTCTAAACGCATTGAAGAGATAGTTGCTAAGAGGGTAGAAGAAGAATTAGAAAAACGAAAAGATGACATTGAAAAAGAAGTATTGCGGCGGGTTGAAGAAGCCAAAAAGATTATGGAAAAAGAAATGGTTGAAGAAATGGAAAGGCGGCAAAAAATGGAATTAGAAGCTCAAAAGGCTAAGGAGGTAATAGCA
The DNA here is from genome assembly GCA_032207245.1 of Pardosa pseudoannulata. NCBI lineage: Eukaryota > Metazoa > Arthropoda > Arachnida > Araneae > Lycosidae > Pardosa > Pardosa pseudoannulata. Next base: position 75,752,174 of record CM063508.1, on the reverse strand, counting down.
AATGCTATTTTGACATGTACTGAAATATTTATCCTCCATTTTTTACAGGAATTGAGGACTGTATATCTGCTGAAAGTTTCTTCTAAATATTTATAATGTTACCAAAAAAAAGTTGTAAATAAAATGGTTTATTAAAAAAATCTTTAGTGGTTATGAAATGTACCAGATTTCTGGTTTGATTTAAAACTTCCCTTTTCTTCTTTTTAAGACTTTTTTTTTCTGGTTTCTAGAACATTGATTTTGGAATTTCTTCTTGTTTTGTAAAAATTAAATGATCGTTTCATATTCCATCTGTCTGTACTGTTTCTACACTTTAATGCTTTCTCAAATAATCTTTGAATTATTTTTAATACATCTTTTAAAATACTGATTTCTTGACAGTTTGTTTTTTAAGTTCAAGGTTGATTTTTTTTTCTTCCTGTTTATCTACAAAGTTGCATTTATAGTTTTATACTTTTAAGTTTCTTTAGGTTCTGTCAAGTCTATTTCTTATAATATATATGATTTTTTTTATTTAAGTAATTTATATTGAACAGTCTCATTTTATTAAGCTATAAAATTATATTAGTTGCATCAGATAGAATGAAAAAATTTTCTTTCTTCGTTGTTTTACAGCTTCAAATATTTATTGTAAAAATTATTTTCACCAACAACTCTTTATTAAACCAGAACTATTATCATTCCATTTTATTTCTTCAAAATCCCAAATAACTGCAAAATATATTTTTTAAACATTTCAGCCTTTTTTCACATAATTTATTTCATATTTGTCAGGAAATGAAATTTCATTGAAACTTTTAGTAAATAAATTCAGCATATTATTTCTATTTGTAATTATGAAAAAAAATTGGCATTTTAAAATTTACTTAATGTTGTATTAATTAGACAAATAAAGATTTAAATAGAAGGATTTCTATTTAATAGTAACAGGAAAATTTTCTCCAGTGTATTTCATATGTTCACTCAAGAATAACTCTTTCTGTTAACCAAGATCATGAATTGTGCTCTCATTATATGGTGGAAAAGTTCTTTAAAATTTTAGCTCCTTAGTCTGAATTTATATTTGTAAATTCCTCTATTTAAAAATGTTTATTTCCCTTTACTAGAATAATATAAAACAACAAGTAGCTTTCTATTGTTCATACCAAGCATTTTAAAGATTTTTAAGTACTTTCATTTTATAAATATCTTTTTATATTCATATTTTTGTTTACTTCTTTTTGTTTGACCGCTATGTTGAATCTCAAGTAGTAATCACTTTTCATTCCACTTTATTTAAAATATATTTCACTTCAACTTTTGTTTAGCTTTAATCATATTTAATTTTTTGAAAATACTTCTTGTTGCAATACTAGATATTTCATAACATTTGTGGTTGATATTTTTTTTGGCAACACTCCCTCTACTTCTCTATCTCTTAATCTCTAGGATTACATTGTCCTAAAAAAAAGTTCTTATATTCCTAAACTTACTTTAAAAAAAATAAATAAATAAATATTTTTTATGGAAACAAATCATTTGTGGTTATTTATTAAAATTTAGAGAAATTAATTTTTAAATTTCACTTAATTATAAAGGATAATATTTGAGTTTGAAATTTATTAAAATCATTTGTCTTTTGCAAGTGTATAAAAAATTATCTGATATGATCTGTATGAGATAGTTGTACTTAATTAATCATAAGCTTTCTGTGTATATTTTTCCTTTCAAATTTTGATTTTTTTTTTTTCACTTAAAAAAATCTTTTATCCATTACTTTGAGTTTTTGCCTTTAAAAATTATTTAGAGGAAGATATTTTCTTGTAACAGTTGGGTGTCCTGTAACTTTACTAATAAATTTTATTGGTGGAAACCATTTCCTAAGGAGTTATCCATCTTTATAATTTCATAACTTGAATACATATGTTTGGCCTTTGTAGGTTTTACATATATATATTTCAAAATATATAGACTAAAAAATCATCCATGAGTAAATGTTTTTATGAAGAATTTTTTTTAGTAGATTATATAACAGTTGGTATCACCTTATTTATCACAAATAATGTAATGTTTATTTTTAATAACACTAATCGGTTTTAAAAAGTTATTTGCGTTATTTTATGGTAAGTAATCTAATACAATGACATAACATCATTAGCCATTGTGTTCAAGATTCAGCTTTAAATTTACTGGATGTTCTGTGCAATCTGCTGTTGCAACCACCAGAGCATATTTCAAGCTTGGATGCTATTTTTCCTGTGAAGCAACTTTCATCATGACTCTTGCATAAAACAACTTTAAACTTTTACTTCAGTCCGTTATTTGAACTAAATATCAAAGAAATTTATGCATAGCAAAATGCACTACGTAGGAAGATACATTATAGATGTGCAAGTAAAGAACATTAAAGTGTGAGGAAAATTAAAAAGAAATGGAAAAGTTGGTGCTATTTATAGGGTAAGTTTTCGCATTTTTTAGCCCAATTTTGTGATCTCATTCTTTGGTAATAAAATGTATGTTTCACACTCATTGTGTTCCAAGATTTTTCAGCGCCTTGGCCCAGACAATCTAATTAGTAACAAAAAGTTTGATTGTAGGTTGAAAATTTGAAAATAAGAGTAAGTTATATAGGAAAATAATTCAGTTAATGTATAAAACTTATATGCTTAATATTTTTAAATATACAGATGGGTATATTGTTTTCTTTTCCTTCTTTCTTTACTTTGCTAAACATGTTACTTTATTTAAAAAAATTAAGAGATTTTATCTATTGTTATTTTTTTCATGCATGTTACTTTTATGTCATTTTTTGTGAAATTATTTATATTGTAATAAAAGATCAATTTTCTTGTCTTTTGATTCTCTTTTGAGTCTTTAGGTGCATCAGATGATCTTCATTCTGAATTGGAGCCATAGTGTTGGATACTAGTAGTAAAATTGTATTAATATATAAGTTACATATGCTTGAAGTATATTTTACAAGATTGACAACTTGTACTTTAGAAAAAATAAAGTACAACTCCATATTCCTTTTATGTAAATGGGAAGCTGTGATTTTTTTCTCTGGGAAATTATTACACTATTTTTTATTTAAAAAATTTAATATTTTGTGAATTGTGTACTTGCCTTTTAGAGGCAATATTCAGTTCATTTATATCTATGCACAATATGTATCAAATTGTTGAAGTCCAATATATGATATATATATTTATATATAGTGATTTCATATAATTTTATTTTGTGATATGTTTATTGTATATTTATGTAGTAAGCTAGCTTTTTTATTATTATTATTAATGATGTATTAGATTTCTTAAGTAGGTCATTTAAATAAGTGCTTATGTTATTAGATCGTGATACTTTATTCATAAATGCCAATAGCTTAAAGTCAGTGAATAGCATATTTTTTATATACTGCTACTTTTTCATGTCTGAGCTAAAATGTTATTTGATAATTGCTATTGGCATTTTTTTCTATAACATTGTGTAGATTTTTTTTCTGATTTGAATATGATCATATTTTAGGAAGAAGAAAAGAAAAAACGTGAGGAATTAGAAAGGATATTAGAGGAAAATAAAAGAAAGATAGATGAAGCTCAAAAGAAACTAGTATGTATATTATTTAATTTATTGAAGTTGGCTATTTTATTTAAAATCATATATAAGCATTAAAATTAATAGCATGGAGAAAAGGGCTTTTATATCAATACCAAAATACAAAATGGTTTGCTTTATTCTTATTTGCATGGCGAAAAAAGTCATTGCCTTATTTCAAAATAAATATAAAGTTCTGATATTTATTTGTACACATAAACACTGTTTAAGTTTTCTCAAACAGCATTTATATCTAGAGCTATCATTAACCAAGGCAAAATATACTGTATATTTCCTTACCAGCTGAGAATTTTGATGATTTCTATTTTTATATTTGTACAGCAGATATTCATAATATCTTTTCTGTACCCAGGTAAGAAATTTTAAAATAAGTCTCCGTGAATTAAAATTCTTTTAGCAGTCTCTCAAAGCTAACTCTAAAATAAATGCAAATTTTCTGTCTATTTGCCATATTTTCCAGCTGTCTCAATAAAATAGCTCACTCCTACAATGATCTAAGTTCCTTTTTACTGTTGAGAGTTTTGACTAAGCTACTTTCTCTGGGAAGGAATTTGTCTCTGTTTCTTGCTCTGGGGCCTAATTCTGTAAAAGAAAAATGTTTTCGTGATCATTTTATCTTCTCCCTTTGACAGAGTAATATGTTATTTTCATAGCTCTGAAATAAAAGTTCAAATTCTACATTGGATTTCATTGTTTCTTTTTATGGAATGGCCCGACTGCAAAATCATGACTGTTAGCTGTGTAGTTTTCTCCTTGCCCCGCAAATTTGGACGTAAATGCAATAGGGGCTAAGTTTTCAGGTGACTGGCAGAATTAATTTTCTCTGCATTAGATATATATAATGCAAATTTTCATTTTTGCATAAATGAAAATTTTGGTTGTTGTGTATGTGTAAAATATATATTACAAACTATGATGTGGAACTTTGCTGTACATATCATATTATGGCTGTACAAAGTGCTTTTATATATTCTAGTATTTATTTCATATAGGTGTGTCTACATATCATCTTATGGCTGTACAAAGTGCTTATATATTCTAGTATTTATTTCATATACATGTGTCTACAAATATGTGTTTTCAGATTTTCTATCTAATGAAATGGGTTTTTTTTTTCTGATTTTAAAAAACTTTGTATTTTTAGAGTAGTAGAAAGATTACACTTTCATTCTGTTATGTTTTATTTGTGACTATATAGGAGTAGTTCTAGAAAATATGTAACTAGTATGATTTACACTTAAAATTTAATCATTGCAATATCAGTTTTACTGAAAAAAAATCTCTATAATTAGGATGAAGAAAGACTTGCTATGATAGAGGAGCAGCGTAGAATTGATGAGGAGAGAAAAAGACTTATGAAGGAAAAAGAGAAAAAAATGAAGGAAGAGCAACAAGTGATTTTAAATAAGGGAAAAGTAAGGCCTAAGCTGTCTTTCTCTCTAAAACCTGTGGTATAGAAGAAAAAATGCCAGTGGACTAAAATAATGAGAATAATTTGTTGTGTTGCATCCATCACTGAATTTATGAATATGCAACTTTTTTAACAGCAAAGATCTTTATTGTTATTCAAAATTGGAGTCAGTTCCAAACTGTTAATTTGAAATTGAATAACTTTTCAATTATTTTATTTTTGTCTCTGCGGATTCTGTCTGTGATGTTCAATTGTATTGTAAAATCATGATTCTAAAACTTTCATGAAAGTGGAAGAGGGAGTGAGATATTGACTAAGGGGTTCCTAAACAGATTTAATTCTACTTTTCTGTTTATTATAAAGTCATTAAGTTTATTTTTTAAATTCAGGCTAGGATTATTTTAAATTTCATAGAAATTCAGGGAAGATTAATGTAAATTTCCTTAAAATACCATGCAGAAATTTCTCATTGTCCATATACAAATTTAGATATTTTAATGGTACATCTTGTGATTGATATCATTTTGTAAACAATCTAGGAAAAAAAGATTATATAATTTTTCTTTTAGAAAAATAGGATTTTTTATTCTGTAACATACAAAAAAAAAACGTAATATATATATTTATATATATTCATAATTTTAGAGATATCTAGTTAAAAGAAGGGGGGTAAGATTTTTTTTATGCATACTGGATTTTTTTTCAAATTAATTTATACTCAGTATGTGCGTACACATCTGAATAGTTTGAATAAATATATGAGGAAAATTTTGTAACTTGATTACAAAAAAAATAGGATGTTGCCAATACTGTGTTGTATAGAAAAAGCATAAAAAGTAGGTTATTTTCCTTAATCTGACCATAACTTTTTTCTTTGTTAAATTTATCAACTGTTTTGTTATTTGTATTTTTTATGTGTGTAGTATATAAATGCTGATGTTTTTTCATTCTCTGTACATATTTTGTTGACTTATTCCATTTCAGTATAACAAACAGTTGCATATAGTGTGATGCATTTATTATTAATAAGACCATTTAAAAACATCCAGTTACAAATATTTTTCATTGCATGTCTTGTAATAAATTAATAAACATTTTTAACCTAAATTTTGTTTGTTCTATTTCATTTGTTCTAAAGATAATTTGCTAGTCTTTAAAATACTCAGTGTCTTTTCTCTGTGTTAAAACAAGACTATTTGAAAATAAATTATACTGTTTTGTGAGTGACTTTATTGGCTTAGGTAAAATCATTTTTAAATCTAGTATGATTAAAGAATGTAAAAGAAAATTCATATGCCTAAGGGCTGGAAATAGAAAAATTTTCAGCATTTAACAGCTACAATAGTATCAAATATTTGGTTTAAAACAAGCATGAGTCACCTAAAACAATCTGCAAGCTGCATTAGATATGCATTTTTTTCCAATGGGCTGCACTGTGTGTAATATTTATGTGTATATATATATATATATATATATATATATATATATATATATATATATAAGCTGAAAACTTAAATTGATGGATTATTATTTGACATTAATTTACAATAGAATGGTTAATTTATAAACTTATTTATTAACTACATAAATTTTCATAATAGTAATAAAGAATAAAACAGTTGATTATTGTATTTACTAGGGCTGGAAGATATCTGAAATTTAATATTGCAATATACCCCCAAATTGATATGTCACGATAATACGGATCTTAAGATAGGAGGATATATTACTATTTTGAATAACCGTAGCTTTCTTTCATTCTAAACCTTTTTCTTTTTTCTTCTGGTAATTAAAATTTTTGAAAATTCAATTTGATCCTAAACATTAGGATTTCTAAAAGGTAAAAACAACTTTCATTCATTCATTTATTAATTCATTTTAACAATTAAAAAGGAAAATATATATATATTGTTCAGAAACAAATTGTTCACATTCTGAACAGAACTGCTTTTTCAAATTGGAAACCATTACTTCTAATTTAAACATTGCTTTTTATTACAATTTTTTGTATAATTTTGATACTTTGGGCAATCAGCAGGGTTTCAAATGTTCGTTTTTTATCCAGATATTCACTCAAAACACTATACATCTCCAATATTAGAAGATATGAATAAGCAAGCTGCAAACAATCAAAATATATCAACACATGCACATATCACTGTCTGTTGCAATCAAGCAATCTTTGTTATATGTTACTGGTGTTGAAACAAACAATTCAATACTAGTAGAGTAGGGTTCTGGTGGTGATGCCCATGAGTACTATAAAGTTACAATTGTAGATGAAAAATAACTAAAGTTGTGTATATTGCATATAAATATAACAAGTTATTTTAAAATTAAGAAAAGGAGAAATTTTATTTTTAAATCTTAATAACATATTATACTATGTCCACTTACGTGCCGAGAAAAATTCCCAAGTATGAAAAACAATCCACAGGTCCTCTTATATATCCAGCAGCAGACATTGCATACAATTTAACATAATCATACAGCTTCCTCTGCCATTCAGCCAATCACAAAATTATACAATCCGTAGTTGCTGAGTGAGAGTTGAAGTCAGTATTGTGTTTACCATGCAGTTGTCACGACCAAACATACAGTGAGAGTCAGCTGCCTCAATGATGGACACTCAAGAGGACAATAAAATCTCCTGCCTCCCTAGGTTAACTAAAATAAATTTTTAATCATGGATTGAATAGTTTCATGCTGTACAAGATTGTAGCTAGTTGGAAGAACTCTTCATACTATAGTAAATATACTGTATGCCAAAAAATTACATTACATAAATCTACTCTTTGTCAGTGGTTGGTAAGCTGAATACAGCACTCATGACTTTTGAGACACATCAAAGAAAATAATTTTCTTAAACTAAAATAATATCTTTGTCCACTACACATGCATATTTTACTCATTGTACCACATCAAAATGAGTGAATTATTAATTGTATTATTCAGTATTGGGCTAAGAGTTCAACAGAAAAATGAAAAGACTTACAAAAGTTTTAACTTTGATAAATTTTTGTCTAAATTGTATATCATGATTCAAAGTTTCAGTTAAAGAATTTTCTGAATTTGATGATCTAAGACATAGTTTCACTTTATTTAGGAATAAATTAAATGTTATTAAATTGGTAGATCCTTAGTATCAAAAAGAATTGTACAGCTTTTAGGCTAACATTATTATATACTGCATTTAGTATAAAATCAGGATATACAGATCTTTAAAATTTTAGATAAAATATCACCATGATAAGATTTTTGATTTAGTGTTTTTATGTTTTGAAGTACATAAATCTGCAAGCAAGCATTCTTTGTTTTGAAATACATCAAATCAAAATATAGAAACTCCATCAAGTATCTACAGTCTTATATTGTAGCCATAAATTTTTATTATCTTCAATAATAAATGAACTGGAAAGATACTTTAAACATTTAATTGCATAATATATTGGCACTTATTTTTGTTTACTATGCTTTCAGACACAGCCTTATGTGGCAGTATAGGAGAAAACCAAAAAATCCTGTGTTTTAAGTGTGCTAGTTATTTATAAATATTTCAATTTATAATAAATCCCTTCAAAATTGTTTAATGTAAACAATTAACCAAGTAAAAAAATATCCAGAAGTAACACTTTGTAAAATACATAACAGCTCATCAGATAACACATATTAATAACATAGTACTAATTTTTAATCTCTTGGTATTGCATAGTGGTTAATGCATCATACTTTCACTAAATGGACTTGGGTTGAAGAATAGTTGTTTGAGTAGGGAAGTTTGATGGCAGTGATGTTGACTTTCATCCATTGACCTGCCTAAATCATCAATTCTCTTTAACCCGTTCCCTGAAAAGATTACTCCCCACTTACAGGATCTTATGAAATGCAGCTGCTTGAAATGTAAAGCTTGCTAAACACAAAGAACATCCCATTGTGTATAAACTTGTCTGCTAATAGACTGATATTCTAATAGACTCAAGAAAAAAGAAAGACTATCCTGATAGCTTCCAAACAAAGAAATGATTGGTTCCTGGTGATGTGAGATCAGTCAGTATGGGAAATCATAGCCAAAGTGGGTTTCCAACTGCAGATAATGTAGGAAATGTAGCACTTAGACCCACAAAAATAGGACTCTACATATGTACAGAAAGGGATGTGGCATTGGATTTTGTAACATGCTTTTTTTATTTCCATCAAAATAACAAGGTTCGTACGGTGCTTAAAAGTGCTTAAAAACTGCTTAATTTCGAAACACGTTTTTAAGGCCTTAAAAAGTGCTTAAAGAGTGCTTAATTTTCCCCCTAAAGTCCTTATTTTTTTTTCTTGTCGACAGTTTTTATTTGAATATTTCGAAATCGTCTATGAAAATCATAAAAGGTCGCTCGGGATCCTGTTTCTGTTTAACCCGTTTCTGAACCCAAGAGGGGAAAAAAAAAAGCCGTTACTCCGAGCCTATTCGCTTAAAAATGGACTGACATATCGAATATTGAATTCAGGGATGATTCTGATCAGAATGTTTTTTGTGGGTTTATTATAAAAAAACAGATTTTTTTGGAAATTAAAAAAATAAATAAATAAATAAAGAAGCCATTTTTTTATTTCACATATGTATAAATTTTGACGATAATCTGAAAGTTTTCTGTCTTTTTCTAATCCTTTTTCTCTTTGCCGCGTCCACAATTTTTTTTCTAACAAAGAGTAGGAAAGTGTTATCAGTCGATGCTCGCAACACGTGCTTCAAGGTCAAAAAGCCGTGTGACGCGGTATAAATGAAACATATAGAACTTGTGTGGTTCTAGTTATAAAAGTACAACTAAGCCGTAATTCTATGTTTTTGGTAAAAAAAAATCGTTTTCTGGATTTCGATTCCAGAAAATGCGCATTTTTTAATGGCCCGTTATAGTTAATAGTGCGATCATAATACGGGGCTCTCATACGGTAGAATTATGTTTTAACAACCTGCGTACTTTCTTTATAGATATCTCCCGAACTCACGTGCATGTAGACCGATCGTAATACTGTTTTATATATCGTTATTTTTTTAATATCGTGGTAACAGTATTGAGATTCCAATCCCTCCTATAGTTATTTCAAACGGTACTTTATCTTATTGACTGAATTTTCTGCTATGGGCAGTGTCTGTGAGAAAATGACACTGTTGCAAATAACTTACGAAATTTTGGATATGCACGGAAGTTTATTGTTGAAAAATCAGCACCTTTTTTTTTTTGTTGTTGTTAAGTTTTGTGTGTGCATTGAAGTTGATGAAAAATCATAACTTTTAACAGCAATCCCGATAAAAATTAGCCCTATAGCTGAATCGGTAGGACGCGGCCACGGGTTCGAATCCCGCTCTTTTTTCGTAGCCGTTCAGAATCGTAGTAATTAAGTAGTAAATTCCGATGTCTTTAGCCGTCGGATAACATAAAAGAAAACTCTAGCGCTCTCAGATCAAACTAAATAGTTACAAATCTGTTAGTCTAAAGTACAATTCGAACCCCTTGGCTCAGATACCGAAAAAAATCTCGTCCTATTCGATCGTCGTCCCGACATATTACTATTTTAAATTTTTTTTAATTGTCCACTTAAAAAATAGCCTTATACAGTGCCTATATTATTTAAATCATGAGTTTTTAGACATTGATTAAAATTAAATCTAATGATAATTATTGTATCTTTCCAAACGATTAAGGTATAGATTTTATTGCTATTTAAGAAATTCTGTAGTCACAAAATTAAAAATTTGTTTATAGAAATTTCTTCTAAAAATTTGATATCTAAAATGCGCATTTATATTAATTTTTCTTTTAAAATTAGGATATTTAAGAAACTTCTGATTTGAATCTGTTTTCAACATTTTTTGATTAGGAGACTCGAGTGATTGTTTATATTAGTAAAAATTATTTAGCTTCTGTTATATTTCATACTTAGTTACTTGTTTTTGCATTACGTAAACCAAATAAATATTTTTAAATTGTTTTTTACTTTCCGTTTTTCCTTCTTCATTTTCCTCCTTTTTTTCCCCTCTAATATTTAACATCTGGGTCTGCTACTTTTATTAAAATTTTTTTTAAATTGTCCATTTAATAAAATTAGACTTATACTGTATTTTTTAAACATTAATTATAAATCAATCTAAGAAAAATTAATAGAATTTTACAAACTAGTTAAAAACAAATTTTAATGTTACAAAATTTTTAAGTTTTGTTTAGAAGTGCATTTTAAAGCTTTGCTATTTGAAATGACTTTTAAATTATTGGTGTACTGTTGAAATCCCTATTTTAACAAACCAGATTATAACAAATGAAAATTTTGATCTCATTCATTTTCCTTTTGTTTGCATGCTAATTTATCCATAAATGGTGAATGTCCATTTTATACATTTATAGTGAATCTAAGGAATGAGGTAAAAGGATCCTTTTTTCAATCATATACTAAGTTTTTTCCGTAATTTTTTATAAAACTTTTTTGCAGTTATGAAAAGATTTAAATATGTGTCTAGATTTAAAAACAAAGTGCATGAAATTAATAACACCTTGTTCACCTACTCAAGGAAAGAAAATGTTTTTCGTTTTATAAGACAAAGAAATTCCTTACACTATCTTGATACTGGCATCACGTCTATAGAAGATTATAAATTAATTCAGTATTAAAATAGTAAGCAGTAACTAGTTTCGCATTTGTCTACATTTTTGGTCATTCGAATAGGCGATCCATCAGTTGTTTGGTTTTAGTCAATTAAGATCATTAAAGATAACATTTTTATAAATCTAATATATGTAAATCTTATTTAATATGTAATCTTTTGTAAATCTTACACAAGTTATAATTTTCTGAGATCTAACATTAAAGAATAGAAAAGGTTCTTTAAAAACCTTTCTTCTAAGGTTTCTTCTAAAGTTAAGTCCAACAAACAATATGGTTCCTCAAAGTTTAATATAATAAAGTTCAACTGTATTGGTGAATTTATTTTTTTAATTAGGCAAATTGAAGAAGCATTTGATTTGAATCTGTTTTAAATTTTTTTCTACTAGGAAACTTAAGTACTTGTTTATATTGATAAAAAGTTATTTAGATGCTTTCATATTTCATATTTAGGCTCTTGTTTTTGTATTAAGTAAATCAGAACGTTAATTTTTAATAGTTATTCAACTACCTCTATTTTTCCTCCCTTTTTTTGCATTTTTCTCCTTTTTTCCCCAAAATTTTGACTTCTGTGTCTGTGAAATACAATGATTTCTCACTTATACGCACTCTCTTTTGTTCATGTTTTTGTTGAACCTAATGTAATAACCATTATTTTATCTGATAAGTTTCTGATAAGAGGTGCTTAAAAAGTTTGAATGGTGCTTAATTTTTTCCATTAAAAAAGTGTACGAACCATGAATAATGATCTATAAATTTAATTTTCTGTGTGACTGTAAATGGTTCCTGGGGAAGTATGCTTTCCACCTCTAGAATTTAAATATAAATATAAAATTCAGCAAAATAAAATTCATTTCCTTAAATGCTATTTTTTAATTGATAAATGCTAAAAACTATGAAGAATTTTAAACAGAGGTAAATGGCTCACTAAAGGGTTTCTGAGGCTAAAGGGCTGTTGTGGATTTTCATTTTTTCCCTCTGACCTGTGCACAGTCTTCTAGTTGGGATGGTAAATACATTGGGCAATAAATGTACTAAAGTGTGATGCTTCAAAATGTGTCATTTTAAAGCCGGATAATCATGTTTTTGGTATTTCATTTTAACATGAATGGAAAAAATATGGGCTTAATATCATTAAAAAAACATTTTGCTTCACAATATTTTACAACTTATAGATAATTTTCAGTAGCAAATACCTCTGAATTCTGTTTTAAACGTGTGTGGTATTTACTATCTTACGGAAGAAATTATCAAAAAATTGTTAAAAGACTTAAAATATGAAGGGAAATATAATAGTAATATAAGCATAAGTAATTATATAAGACTAAAAATTTGTAATATAGCCACACCTTTTCATACATCTGCCGGACGACAAAGTGTGAATGTTGGGGCATTACCTTCCAGAACGAGGTCGCAGGTTCGAATCGAGCTACAGCGTGGATGCTCGTAGCCGTTTGAAACTGGCTTTAAGAAGTAGGTCCGTCTCATTAGTCCTCGTGTAGAAAACTAGTATATCATAGCGCTTTAAACCTAGCCAAACCCCTTATCCACTCCGCCTTAGAAGATGAGAGTGGAAATTTTTCGTTTGCTGACTGGACATCTACAAAAGAGGAACGTTGATAAGGAAGACGAACTCCCAATCCACGAGATGAAAAAAGACATTTTTCACTAGAGTACAAAACTAGGAAGAATATGCAAACAGTTCTGTTGGTGGCGCAGATAGCGTTCCCACGATATCAAATGGCCAAAAAAGAAAGAAAATGTGAGTAGCAACATCCTTCCTGTTTTGCCTATCCGTATCAACAATTGCCGGAATTTGGAAAGAAGTGAAAGAGGAATGGAACGCCGTTATCCCTGAAAATTTTTCGAAGAGTTAGTTCTTCCGCGTAGGAAATCGTAGATGTAGATTTATTGTTTACAAAAAGGGGTTACGTAGTCAAAGATTTCTAAAACAAATATTTACATTATTTATAATAAAAAATGTATCACTAAATAACTGTGACCTTCAAACTTTAATAATCTTCTGCCGGAACTCCATACTTTTCTCTGAAAGTATAGGGGAGAGTGGGGCACCTTGGGACACTTTTATTTTCAGACTTTAATTTGCAACCAGGAATTAGTGGTCATGTGTATCGATAGATGACATTACTCTTCACTTCTCAAAGAATTTTGATGAAGATAGTGCTTATAGGTAAGGAACAATTTCATTTTCTTTGTTTCGAATAACCCAAAATTACATCAATGTGCATTTTAAAAAGTAATTTTTTTGAAAAAAAATTAAATATTTAAAAAAAAATGTATTGTTATGAAAGAAAATTCATTTATTATTGTTTCTATGCTAATAAATAAACTGTATTGTTAAATCTAACTGTATAGTAGTTACCAAAAGATACTATGTAAAATGGGGCAGGTTGGGACACACATAGATGGGGCACCTTGGGATACTTTAAAAAGTGTAAACAAATATCAATTCAAGCAAAATAATTAATATTTTGGTGTCGAATTTTTAATTGATGATTTAAATGCCAAAATATTAATTTATTAACCTTTTTTCAGAAAAAAATGGTGAGAACAACAAAAACAAACAGAAAGTATTCTGCTATAAATGCTAATATGCTTGAATAAGCTGCAAAAAAAGTACTGGCTGGTGTGTTGTCTGTAAGAGAAGCAGCAAAAACCTTTTGTGTAAGCAAAAGTACCCTTAGCAGCCATATACTTCTGGTCTTTTACTGGTGAACAGAAACGCTAGGGTTAAAGAACGACTTTGAGCTCAAAATGGGTTACAATTTGGAAGACCCACAGGCCAATACCACCTAGAGCTCTAGTTGGTTTTGCTATAGCGCAGCCAGCCACCTTCAAAGACATCGTTTGAATTTTGAGAACATTGTGACCACGAACCTATTTTACGTGCCCCATACACCTTAGTGAATATGCCGTAAAAAAGTAGTTTGGCCGCCGCAGGCGTCGGAACTTACAACTCTATGATTGACGCCTTTGCTGATCTTGCAGCATCGGCTTAGATGTTAGTTACATTATGTAGGTGTTGGTAGTAGTAACGAAAAATAAGAAAAAGAATGAATGCAAATGAATTTAAAATTTTGCATATATATTATTTAATTTGTTTTCATTTTTTACACAATCTAACGCTGTAGATGTTGTCTTGGGCGCATTTCGCAGCCTGCATTAAGTTTGTAAAATATTTCGTTTTTGTTGTTGCGACATATGTTGAAAACAATTTTTCACTTAAAATTTTCTCTTCTAAATGACAACTGTAGTACTATTGGATTATGAACAGACTGTTTGAACATAATCAGTACACAATGTTAGCCAAATACATCAAACCTTGTTTTTTTTACAAAAGTCAAGATAATTACCCGCAGTTTTTCGATATAATTCCAGTTTATGTTCCATTTGCTTAACCATAAACGATTTACTTAATGCTGTATCACACGTCAACATGTACTTGCTATGTTGTGATTCCTTTTACTGGTGAAGAATGGACAGATTTCTTGTGTTACAGGGGAAATTTTCAACCCATTTATTTTAATTCAGGATAACTTGTGATAAGACCTCTAACCGGTTGAAAACTCTCCGCTATCACACGAGAAATCTGAGTGTTCTTCAACGGGAAAAGGAATCCTAAACTGAATCTGCTGCTTTTTCAATACTTCTGTTTTCAAATAGTCTATTTTTCCCCAAATAAAAAATTAGAAACAGCTTGTAATAGCTCTCCCACTCACGTGTTGTACCTTGTGGCCCAGATTTGGAAAACTGCTACATAATTCAGTTAAATTGTAATTCCGAATGTTCGAAAAACAACAAACTTAACATTGATTCAAATACCGAAAACTTAAAAGAATGTTAATCATCAACGAATGGCATCATCGCCTCTCGAGAAAGTTCCCTCGCTATTAAAATACACAGACTCCGTCAATCTACCTAGAAAGAACTCGTTTTTATCGCTGGAGAGTCCAACTCGATCTCTCTTCTACATTTTTTCCATCTCGTTTTGCCTCGGTACGGGAGGTTATATCTTTTCCCTACTTTGGCAATCGTCCCCCGGATTATTGAATGATTTAACCTTAGATGCCTGGTTAGCTCTAAAAAATAACCTCTGCATTGAATTTTCCCGAAGGTACATCCACCTGGTTTCTTCTATAAACAATCGCATTGTTCGAAACGCTCCACAGTTCGAATGTCGAAGAAGATCATTACCGGGAAGACTTATGACTCTTCCATTCACCCCCAAAATAGATGAACAATGTCCGATTTTCAGCACAAAACATTTCCATATCTTTTGTCGACTTTGATGGGAGCGTCACTTACACAATTACCTATCTTATTTAAAATTATCGTAAACCAATACTAGAGAGAGGCCCAGAACAGGGCCTGGAATGAACTAAAATAGCTACTGAAAAAAAGTAAACATAAATAATGTTAAGAAGTAAGAATATGCAATTATATTATTTCCCAAAGTATTTTTTATAAATTTTTGTATTTTAAAACCGTAATTGTATCATCCGATTTTAAAAA